>JAVLUX010000049.1:7516077-8116077 GCA_032164185.1 Moxostoma hubbsi | reverse complement strand
TACAGAAATGTAAGTTATTAGGACCCCTTCTACTTCTATGGTACATTTGCATCTTTTTTTTACATTTTGTAAAACCATGGACAAGAACAACAAGTACATTAAAATGATTAAAAATTATTCTGAATCATTTCAGTTTTGAGAGGGCATCCTTTATTCTTTAACTCTTAAAAGTGAATGGCAGGCACATTGTGCATAAAACACAATCAGTATTTTTTCTGCTCAAAGAACTTTCTGGAAACAGATTATTTCTTTCTGTTATTCTTTCTATCGTACAACTTGGTTCCACCATATCTCCTCATTTCTGACCACAATGTGAAAATAACTCAAATGAAAACCAAAACCTGAATGGTCTGAGGACCTTCCCTTGTGGCACTCACCCATTCCTTCTCAAAGACCCATGGAGGTGTCTGGAAACTGATGACAGGAAGGAAGGCTGCAATCCCCAGCCAGCGGACGAAGAGTTCGTCGTCTGCGACCAGTTCGGCAGAGAGAGCGCCACCTGTGATTGAGAGGCATTTATGTTTCTTCGTCAACAAATTGAATACAATCAAATGAGAATAGCAGAGAAGTCAATGACTTTGTGCAATGCTTAACTTTGTTTATATTGCTTAAACTGTTTATTGTCTATATAGTGAATATTTTCTTCAAAGGAATAGTTCACCTATAAAAAAAAAAGTATGTAATTATTTACTAGCTTTTATGTTGTTCCAAACATGCATACTGTTATTTCTTCCAAGGAAAACAAAAGGAGAGACTTCACTCATCTCTTTTCCATTCAACAACAGTCCATAGTGATCAAACATGACAAAAAAGCACCTTAAAAGTAGTCCTTTTAACATTTGCACTATTTTATAAGTGTTCTGAGGCTGTGTGTGAGGAACAGATCAAAATGTATTATTTACTGATAATCTTTCCCTATAATGAACTGGTAAAATCAAGAATGAATCGTTCATTTGTGCTGATTCTTTTCAATGAACCGATTGATCCAGTTCACGAAACGGACTCAACCGGTTCTAAAATTTATCTCAATGACTAAATGATCAAAAAGTTTCTCACTTTAACGGCTTACTAAATGGAAGATTATCAGTGAATAATGACTTATATTTCCCTTTTTTGAGCTTGACAGACTTGATCACTATGACCTGCCATTGTATGGAAAAAAGGTGCTTAAAGATTCTTCAAAATTCTCATTCTTGTGTTCTATAGTAAATTAAGAGTATACAGGTTTAGAACAACATGAGAGTGAGTAAAAAATGGCAATATTTTCAATATTTGATCTATTCCTTTCAAAAATGAGTATGTATTGTAATAAAGTGTAAGTGTACAATTCTATGTACTATACAACTCATTAAATTAGCAAATATAGTCTTTTTGATTATGTAATAGATAAAAGATGACTATTGTGCTTATTTATGGTGTGCATCTTCATGAAAGATAAATGTAGTGTGTAAATGCATGTATTTGTGTGTGTGTGTGTGTGTGTGTGTGTGTGTGTAGGTAGCTATTACCTACTGCATCAGGAATGAAGAAATTATATCCCAGAAGACTGTGATGCAGTAGGGATGGAATGATGCCCTTAAGGCCAGAGTAACTCCAGTCAGACTGTAGTGCACTCATACGGATGAAAAGCGGTTTGTGGCTGGACCTGTGCAATGGAAATTGCACAATTAAAACATGGTTCAAATCACATTCAGTATGTCTGTAACGAAGACGGCTCCCATTATTCAATATGTTTACATGCACTTTCAAACTTTGATTTCAGTTAGTCTAAAACAATAATTTGTCATTTTAAAATGTTGTAAATGTTTTGGTCCGACAGACTGAGCTTTGAGAAATCAGACTAACAGACCTAAATAATGCGTTTGAAGCTTGGCTTTGTCCAGCATGATTATTTGAAAAATTAAACCAGATACCTTGTTCCTGAGGTGACAATGACATTGTCCCCTGTTCTCTCCGCCAGGTCAGCAAGGAGTGTGATGTATTCATCCCCAACCAATGCCAGAGGGGTGCGCAGGGCCTGTACCTCGAAAGTGTTTCCCTCTCCACCTTCCAGGATAACATACTCCATGCCCAAATGGCTATGCAAGCTGTCCACTTTGTCCAGAAACCAGTTAGTAGCTTCTGGGTTGGTGAGGTTCAGCTTCACACTGTATTTTCCTTTCCACTGAGTCAACAGAGGCACCTTGTGGAAGAGATTTAGAGTATGATGTAGGGGACAGATAAAATGTAAAAATATATTGCCGATGACCAGTAGAAAACTATGTGCAGGCAGAAAGAAAAACAGTTGTACCATTTGACCCTGTGGCCCTGAGGGCAGGCTCAGCCAATACTCTTTAATGCCTCCCTGCATGGAGCTCTGGAACTGCTGGGAGTCCACACTCAGGTAAGGGGACAGGGTGATGGAAATGTTTAGAAGCTTTACAAAAGGGAGGTCCCTGGTCTGTCTCTTAGATGCCCTTTTCTTGCCATTGAGGTAGCCTTGGTCCTATAATCAAGGCAAAAAATGTAAGAGCTGAGAACTGACCAAAAGAAGCAACGCTACAAATTTAAAAGGATAGTTCCCCCAAAAATGTAAATTCTCTTTTCATTTAGTCACCCTCATTCCATCGCAGATGTGTATGACTTTTATATGTTCGATTTTTAGAAGAATATCTTGGCTCTGTAGGACCTCACAATGCAAGTGAATGGTGACCAAAACTTTGAAGCACATAAAAGCAGCATAAATTGAATCCATATGACGAATCTCAGTTGCCGCAGATCTTATCAAGTGGCTTGTTGAGCTACCACAGACTTGTTGTTACCACGGAGACATAACGCATGTGTGGTTTCACGCTATTCCTGTGGCATCCACACACAACAAACCACACACCCCACCGATAGCGAGAACCACATTATAGCAACCACAAGGAGGTTTTCCCATGTGACTCTACCCTCCCTTGCAACCGGGCCAATTTGGTTGCTTATGAGACCTGGCTGGAGTCACTCAGCATGCCCTGGATTCAAACTTGCGACTCCAGGGGTGGTAGTCAGTGTCTTTACATGCTGAGCTACCCAGGCCCCCTCGACTCCAGTCGTTTAATCTATATCATCAGAAGTGATATTATAGATGTTGGTGAGAAACAAATCAATATTTAAGTCCTTTTTTCTCTAAATCTCCACTTTAACTTTCACATTCTTCTATTGTTTTTGGTGATTCACATTTTTCACCTCATGCATATCGCCACCTACTGGGTAGGGAGGAGAATTTATAATAAAAAAGGACTTAATTGTTGATCTGTTTATCACCACACCTATCATATCGCTTCTGAAGACATGGATATAACAACTGGAGTTGTGTGGATTACTTTTATGCTGCTGTGGCGGCGGGGGCGTGGTCAAGTGCCCGTCCGAAGGGAGAAAGCAGTAAGGGCGCTTGCACCTGAGCTAAATTATGTCTAACACCTGTCTCTAATTGCAGTGAGTATGGGGAGAGCGGCATAAAGAGAGCACCAGTGCCTCCAGAGAGGAGAGGAGAGCGCCAGTCTAGTGTTGGCGAGCCAAGTTTAAAAAGTCTGCATTTACCCTTGTTGTTCAGTTCTGTAATTTTACTTTGGAAAGATTAAAAAGCCTTACCTTTGTGTTCCACCCTGTTTCCGCGTCCTTCCTCCACTGAAGTTAAATCTTGTTACACTGGTGCCGAAACCCGGGACATTAAAAAAAAAAAAAAAGAAAAATATATATTCGTCCATGGAGAAGGGTCACCCCGTAGAGTCCTCCCAGCTTGCCGAAGTTCTCCAGTCCCTCGCTACTTTACATCAGAGCCACCAGCAGTCTCTGCTTGAGCTCAGGCAGGACCAAGATCGGCGTTTTTTTGAAATCATGCGGGCTCAAGCGGAGGATCGACTTGTCATCCGGAGCCTACTCAGCCAGGAGGCCGCACCAGCCACAGCCGCGACCCCGGACACCCACGCCATGCCGCCCCTGATCACGTTACAGAAGATGGGGGCGAGTGATGATGCAGAAGCGTTCCTCGATCTGTTTGAACGGACCGCTGAGATTTGGGGCTGGCCGCAGAGTCAGTGGGCAGCTCGCCTGATTCCTCTTCTGTCCGGGGAAGCTCAACTTGCGGCTCAACAATTGCCCGCATCAAGCCTCCTGGTCTATGGGGACCTCAGAAAAGCCATCCTGCCCCGAGGAAAGCCGTCAACATTTCCGGGCTATGAAGCTGGAGAAGTCCGACCGCCCGTTCGCCTTTGCCCAGCAGCTCTGTGATGCCTGTCGAAGGTGGCTGCTAGTGGGGGACCGCGACGTCGAGGGACTTGTCGATCAGGTGGTGCTGGAGCAGTTCATTCATCAGTTGCCAAGGAAAACGGCGGAGTGGGTCCAGTGCCACCGCCCGGCGTCGCTGGAGGAAGCCGTCCAGTTAGCGGAGGACCACATGGCAGCGATCCCAAGGGCGGATGAGCTCTCTCTCTCTCTCTCTCTTCCCCCTCCCCCTGTGTTTTCTTCCGCTCTTCCCCATCCCCCTCAACCCTCTCCCTCTGTCCTCTCTCCAGGTCCCGTTCCTGCCCCCCGCAGGCGAGGAGCCTGGCTGAGACCAACGTCCCAAACATCAGTCTCATCCCGTCCCTTCCCCACAACCTACAGCCGCTCTCCCCCTCAGGTGGGAGCGTCCGCCGAAGCAGGTACGGGTGTCGCGCCTGGGCCGGCCTGCTGGAGATGCGGCGACCCGAGCCACTTCCGTGATCAGTGTCCGATGATGGAGGTGGGGACAGTGGTTCGGGTTTCCGATCCCCCGCATGTCGCCCCCGATCGGGCTGGAGCGTACCGGATTCCGGTAAGAATCCAGGGGGGTACACACCAAGCTTTGCTGGATACCGGTTGTAATCAGACCACCATCCATCAACGCTTGGTTCAACCCGGGGCTTTGAGCACGGCTAAGCGGGTAAGGGTGAGGTGTGTGCATGGGGATATTCACAACTATCCGATGGTGACTGTGCTAATTAAATTAGGAGGGAAAAAACATAGAGTGGAGGCAGCGGTTAGTTCCCGCCTCACCCATCCTCTGATTTTGGGAACCGATTGGCCTGCATTTAGGGAAATATTAGGGAGTATTTGTAAGGATGGGTCCTGCACTAAAATAGGGAGATGTGCGATGTGCGATGCTTTGGCAGGGGAGGCGGAGCCGGGGCCATCCTCGACCATTACGGATCGGGATGACGAGGGAAGGGGCGGGCCTTCCGCCCCTCCTCTCCGCAGGGAATTCCCTGACGTGGATTTCCCTTTGGAACAGTCACGGGATGAATCCCTTAAGCACGCCTTCGACCTGGTGAAGACGATTGATGGTCAGCGTCTTCAGCCGGACATCGCTCTCGCTTATCCCTATTTTGCAATTATAAATGACCGGTTATATAGAGTGACGCAGGACACTCAGTCAAAAGAAAATATTACTCAGTTATTGATTCCACGGAGACGCCGGGAAATGTTATTCCAAGCGGCTCATTATAATCCCATGGCAGGTCACCTAGGAGAAAGAAAAACACTTCTCCGTCTAATAGCCCGTTTTTATTGGCCGGGCATTAGCGGTGACGTCCGCAGGTGGTGTGCGGCGTGCCGCGAGTGCCAGCTGGTAAACCCACCGGCCACCCCAAAAGCGCCATTGCGCCCTCTTCCGTTAATCGAGGTTCCCTTTGAAAGAATTGGAATGGACCTCGTCGGGCCATTAGAGCGGACAGCACGAGGACATCGCTTTGTGTTAGTCCTAGTGGATTACGCAACACGATATCCGGAAGCAGTGCCTCTAAGCAACATCTCAGCACGTAGTGTTGCTGGGGCACTCTTCAAAATAATCTCCCGGGTGGGGGTTCCAAAAGAAATCCTCACTGATCAAGGCACAACATTTATGTCACGCACACTTCACAAACTTTACGATCTGTTGGGCATTAAATCGATTCGCACTAGCGTGTATCATCCACAGACAGATGGCCTAGTGGAACGTTTTAACAAAACCCTCAAGAACATGATTCGTAAGTTCGTACACGAGGATGCTAAAAATTGGGACAGATGGCTCGATCCCCTGTTGTTTGCAGTGCGAGAGGTCCCGCAAGCCTCAACCGGCTTCTCTCCGTTTGAGCTACTGTATGGTCGACGCCCACGCAGTGTCTTGGATATCATACGTGAAGACTGGGAGGAGGGACCTTCAAATAGTAAGAATGAAATTCAGTACGTCCTTGATCTCAGAGCAAAACTCCACACTTTGGGGAAATTAACACAGGAGAATTTGCTCAGGGCTCAAGAACGCCAACGCCGACTGTACGACAGGGGAACGCAGCTAAGGGAATTTGCACCGGGAGATAAAGTTCTTGTATTGCTTCCCACATCGAGCTCCAAATTACTCGCAAAGTGGCAAGGGCCCTTCGAGGTCACACGACGAGTGGGGGATCTCGATTATGAGGTTAAGCGAACCGATAGGGGGGGATGCACATCAAATATACCACCTCAATCTCCTTAAATTATGGAGGGAGGCGGTCCCTGTGTCGCTGGCTACGGTAATTCCAGAGAGGGTGGAGCTCGGACCGGAGGTTATTCCAAAGCCTGATCTCAATGCCCCGGTCACTTGTGGAGAGCACCTCTCCCCATGCCAACGATCAGAGGTTGCCAAGTTGCAAAGAGAGTTTGCGGACGTGTTTTCTCCTCTACCGGGTCATACGAACCTCATCGAGCACCACATCGAGACCGAGCCGGGGGTGGTGGTTCGTAGCCGCCCTTATCGACTCCCCGAGCATAAGAAAAAAGTTGTTCGGGACGAATTGAATGCGATGCTCGATATGGGGGTAATAGAAGAGTCCCACAGCGACTGGTCCAGCCCGGTCGTTCTTGTCCCCAAGAGTGACGGGTCGGTGCGGTTCTGTGTCGACTACCGAAAAGTCAATGCGGTGTCTAAATTTGACGCGTACCCAATGCCCCGGGTTGATGAACTGCTCGATCGGTTAGGTACGGCTCGCTTTTATTCGACCCTGGACTTAACAAAGGGTTATTGGCAGATCCCCTTGACACCAATTTCCCGTGAAAAAACAGCCTTCACTACGCCGTTCGGATTACACCAATTTGTGACACTTCCGTTCGGTTTGTTCGGAGCCCCAGCCACGTTCCAGCGTCTGATGGACCGTGTCCTTCGCCCGCACTCCGCTTACGCCGCTGCCTACTTAGATGACATCATAATCTATAGTAATGATTGGCAGCGGCATATACAACATTTGAGGGTGATCTTGAAGTCGCTGCGGCGGGCGGGACTCACAGCAAACCCCAAGAAGTGCGCGATTGGGCGTGTGGAGGTACGGTATCTGGGGTTCCACTTGGGTCATGGCCAGGTGCGTCTCCAAATTGATAAGACCGTGGTGATTGCGACTTGCCCTAGACCTAAGACCAAAAAGGGGGTGAGGCAGTTCCTGGGGCTGGCTGGCTATTATAGAAGATTTGTGCCTAATTATTCGGATGTCACCAGCCCGCTGACTGACCTCACTAAAAAGGGGGCTCCAGATCCGGTCCAATGGTCGGAGCAGTGCCAACAGGCGTTTACACGAATTAAAGCCGCACTCTGTGGAGGGCCACTCTTGTATTCACCTAACTTCTCTCTCCCTTTCCTATTACAGACGGACGCTTCAGACAGGGGGCTGGGGGCCGTACTCTCGCAGGTGGTGGAGGGGGAGGAGCGCCCGGTGCTCTACATCAGTCGGAAGCTCTCCTTAAGGGAAACAAAGTACAGCACTGTAGAGAAGGAGTGTCTGGCCATCAAGTGGGCGGTCCTTACACTCCGCTACTACCTGCTGGGGCGGGCCTTCACTCTCTGCTCGGATCACGCCCCACTGCAGTGGCTCCACCGCATGAAGGATACTAACGCCCGGATCACCCGTTGGTATCTAGCTCTCCAGCCTTTTAAGTTCGAGGTGGTCCACAGACCGGGGGTGCAGATGGCTGTCGCTGACTTCCTCTCCAGAAATAGGGGGGGAGTGGTAGGCAGGCCGGATGACGCCCCGGCCTGAGTCGGGCGGTGGGGGTATGTGGCGGCGAGGGGCGTGGTCAAGTGCCCGTCCGAAGGGAGAAAGCGGTAAGGGCGCTTGCACCTGAGCTAAATTATGTCTAACACCTGTCTCTAATTGCAGTGAGTATGGGGAGAGCGGCATAAAGAGAGCACCAGTGCCTCCAGAGAGGAGAGGAGAGCGCCAGTCTAGTGTTGGCGAGCCAAGTTTAAAAAGTCTGCATTTACCCTTGTTGTTCAGTTCTGTAATTTTACTTTGGAAAGATTAAAAAGCCTTACCTTTGTGTTCCACCCTGTTTCCGCGTCCTTCCTCCTCTGAAGTTAAATCTTGTTACAGCTGCCTTTATGTGCTTTTGGAGTTTCAAAGTTTTGGACCCTGTTGACTTGCATTGTAAGGACTACAGAGCTGAAATATTCTTCTAAATGCCTTCATTTGTGTTCAGCAGAAGAAAGAAAGTCATACACATCTGGAATGGCATGAGGGTGAGTAAAGGATGAGAAAATTGTCATTTTTGGGAAAACTATTCCTTTAAATTGATACAATTATTAAAAAGTTCTTAAAAAGTCATTATTTAGTCACATTTATGTTGTTCCAAACTCAAAGCAATTTCTTTTTTCAGTGGAATACAACAGGAAATGTAAGGCAGAATTATAGTCTCAGTCACCATTCAATTTCATTGCGTTTGTTTTGTCCATAAAATTAAAGTGAATGGTGACTTAGATCTAACAGCATCCTACCTAAAATCTTTTTTGTTCCTTGGAAAAAATAGTAAATTAGGTAAAAAGTCAAACAAATCTTAAACAGTGGTGTAGCCAAGGGTGTACCAGAGTATGCAAATCTTACCCAAATTGTCAGCTTGCACACCTAAATGAAATGAGGATCCATATGATGATGAACATTTGACACTTTTATTATGGAATTTAATAATTGATTATAATGACTATAATAATACTCAGTGTGTGACAGAGCAACTCTCGCAACATGACTGAAGAAACAAGCATGAGAAGATTTGGGGAAGGCAGCGGGCTCGATTTTGCCGGGTACGTCCCCACGAACCACCCGCCCCCCGGCACGCTCGCTTGCTTCCGTCCGGGTTCGAGGTGATGTAATGGAGGAAACAAGACGGTGTGTCCCCCTTGCCACAACACTAGACCTACAACTGTAAACGGCCGTACCTTATTCTCGGCTCCTCATTGCAAAAACCTGACTGACAGATGCACGCCCGCTTTCCTTATACCCGTATGTCCGGGGACGGGACATGCAATTTCTGTCTGCCAATTTCTCATTGGCCTTTTCTCAAGTACAGAGGTACATGAGATTCTCAAGAAAGACCCCTTGTGTCACTACATTCGACACAACACTTCATTCCCTCCATCAGGGAACGGAGGTTACAACAGTAACCATGACGTTTTCAGTTTTTATGACTAAATATACCTACTAAATATATGCTTGATATCTGAATACATTAATAGGCCTACCTATTCCACTGACAATAGTAGTATTATTTGAAAAATAAAATAAAAAAGGCCTACGTTAAGTCATTATAACGTAACACAGGGCTGAAAAAGTAATTTGGAGTTAAAAAGACATTATTGCAGTGGTGGTCAAAGATACATGTCACATTTTTGTGCTTTAGTTTCTTGCACACCACGTTTTCCCATAGCACACCCAGAGCCCTGTTTCTGGCTATGCCACTGATCTAAAATACCAAACTCTCTCTCATATAAAGCTTTGAGATGTCTGAATCATTTTAAAGATTTGCTTTGATTAGGATTCCTTTGAGATAGGATTCCTTAATTGGATGCAGACAGTGCTGGAAAAGAACCTCAGAATTAAATTGCACTCGACCCAGGCAAACCCACATGCACCTAGACCAAATATCAAAATTGAATGGCCATGCCCACGGACTTTGTGTGTATGACTTATGGTATAGTGCTGCACTTAGCGCTAGAGCTCTTAAAGTTGGGACAATTATGTTTTATAGCTTTATTAAGTGGTATTTACTTTGTAAATATATCTGTTTGAATGCTGTTCAGTGCTGTCATCCTAAATGAGACCCTCATTCTTTTTGTGCCAGATAAATGCTGCGCATGCAACTAGTAATCCAAAAGTAATCAAACAATTACTTAAAAGGTATAATCTAACAGATTATGTAATTGTCTAAAATGTTTGTCATGTAATTTATAATCAGTACCTGATTACAATTCAGACATAATCTACCTAAAACTGGTACTACGAATGTTCTTGTCAGTAAATCCACACTGTCAAATCCAAACATTCTGATACAGTATATGTGGGGACAAATTAATAATGTACTGTAGATTTAATGATAATCTAATACAAGAGACAACTTTCTGTCTGACAAATCTGCTTCTAACAAAGCTTTAATGATGTTAAAAGTGATATTCAGCCATTTTTCAAAATCATAATCAATACAAATTGACTGTATAACCTTTGTAAACAGCATATCATTAGATCTGTGTTCTTTAAATATGTGGTCTAATATTTGAGAGATAGACATCCTCTTAAAGATGCAAAGGGGCTCTCTATAAAGTTTTGGTCACAAATAAACCTTAACCACAAAAGCGCCGCATTTCCTAACTTGAACAGATCTAGACTCGTTTAGTACTATGGCTATAAGCTTACATTACAGTTTTTGCTATTGATTACTTTTCAAAACTGAGATTAGACATTAGGTTTGGCCTGAGGAAGAGTGATAAAGGTCAGCTAAAACAACAGCTTACATAAAGTACAGCTAACATGTACTATATGTGTTTCACTTATATTTAATTCTTATTAACAAGGATGTAAACACATATTCAGGGTTGGTGGGGGTGGCAACCAAACATAATTATTTAGTTTCAACCATTGAAAAATCCAATACAGTCTATCACCATTCTGAATACTGGTGTTGGGGAGCCTTTCCCCCTCAATGTCTATGGTGGTTAAGAACCTGTTGTTAATCATAGATGATCCTTAATTTCAACCATATGAGTGCAAATTACTTTTATTAGTCCCATCTGGATTTCATTTATCTAAAAAAGCTATCAGACATATTGAACTTGTTCACCTGCAGCGGAATCCTTGTAAAGGTTCTGGTAATTTTCTGTTCTGACCAGTTGTCGTAATATATGACCAGTGTTCTTAAAAATGTATACATCTCTCAAGCTCTACGTAAACACTTGTGCTGTCAAAATTAAAGCATTAACGTATGCAAAAAATAAAAAAATTATAATGCGTACATTTTTCTTAATAGCGATTAACGCATTTACAACATAAAACAGCATAAACACTGGTTAAATGGGCAGAACCTTTGCAATGTGTCTGCCTGAACTCATTACACTGATGCACACACCACAAACACACACACAACTGCTGAGTCAGTGATCAAATGATGGAGAAAGGAGGTCTTGATGCTATTTTTTTTGTGTAAAACAAGCCCATATGGGACTTGTTACAAAAAGCAAAAAGTATTTTTCAGCCTAAGTAAGGCGCATTTTAATTACCACAGAAGCACGGCAAGTCTTCTGTGGTAATTTAAACTATCACAAAAACTCAGAATGAGACATTTTTGTCTGCAAGCGCTTTTCATGTGGAGTTCAAAGCGGTGTTTGATGCTGATACACTAACACAAATCATGAACATGGCTTCACAATTGCTCTAACAAAGCTGTGGCCACAGACTACTGGCAGATTAATATTGTATAGGATGAGAGTTTTAAGAGATTGAATGCCTATTGCAATGAATATACATGCAGAGACTAGTTCTTTACTTAGACTTTGGAAAATGTTTAATGTTACTTAAATTGGTGCTATTTTAGTGCATTTCTATCTTTAGACTGTGGAAGGCTTTGTTTGGAGAATGTTAATAAAGCATTATATTGTTTCATTTTTTATTTTTTTTTACTTTACTAAGAAGGATATAAATGCATTTTAACAGGAAAAGAAGCATGTTTAGATTCATATTTCAGCTATTTCAAAATCTGTGATTAATCTACAAAAAGATTATTGACTGACAGCACTAGTAAAAACCTAAAAATGCTATCAATACATGTATATTGTAAGTTTCGGTGTCTATCCAAACATCCATAAATGTATGTGTAAACATTATGCACAAACATCAACGAATTGTAATGAGTATTCATAGAAACTATATAATTGGTAGCATAAGGTAGAATTTTAATGTATGCAACAGCAGTCTGTAACTTCAGTTGCTTTAAACACAGTCTGGTATATGACAGATGAATGAGAGCAGTAGGGGTTAATGTCTCAAACCTCAATAATTTTGTTGATTATTATTAACAGAAAATATTTTTTATTTTTTTTTACCATCACTGAAAATACAATAATAATAAAATCTCATAATATTTTTAACATAACAGCCGCTAGCTGTGCTACAGTTTCAGAGAAAATATAACAATAATGTAGTTTATATTAAGCATACTGTACCTCTACAGTACTGTGCTTATGATACATCTGTGCAATAAATAGAGAATACTGGCAAGTGTATTAATAACCAAATTTATTCCAAGTCAAGCTGTTGGTTCTGCTTATGACTGAGATTTTTCAAGCTAAAATGGAAACTAGCTTGATGGTTTCCCTATTGGAGTTTTGTATAACTGTCACACATTGGAAGGTATTCCACTGCAATTCAATGTCAACACATTTATTCAGTTTGGTCTAGGAGAGTGTGGTCCTTGTATCGAATATTATGCATCTCGGTGGGTGATCTGACAGTCCATATTTTTCATTAGTTTAAAGGTGAAGTGTGCAATTTTTTTGATATTGAAAATATATTTGTCCTAATTTAATCTGCAGAGGCAAATTTAAGGAAGCCTTTTGTAAATTGATTCACCCAATAAACTGTGGCCGTGAGTTTGGGGTGGAGCTATCTGTTCTACCAACCAGTGGAGGATAGGGGGAATGTTTCGGAAAAACGGTAAATATTTTTGAAATTCCATTTCCATTTGGTGACAGTAGCTGCACAAATTGCACAAATGGAGTGGTGGTGGCTTAGTGGACTAAAGCACTTAACTGGGAATCAGAAGGTTGCTGGTTCAATCCCCCATTGTGTCCTTGAGCAAGGCACCTAACTCCAGGTTGCTCCAGGGGGATTGTCCCTGTAACGATTGCACTTTAAGTCACTTTGGATAAAATCGTCTGCCAAATGCATACATGTAAATAATTGCCCACTTTATCTTAAAATGATTCCTTTATTTCTTTAAGAAATAAATGTTACTGAGAAATTAAGTCTTACACAGCTAAAATTTGTGTTTTAAAAACCTATAGTTAATTTAAAACGCAAAACCTAAATGGGATGAAAGGAAGATAAGATCGAGAAAATGTACTAGAAAAATGATAATATATACCCGACTAAAGAACTAAACTACAGTCATGAGTTATTGTCACAGGAGGGCTGTGCTTAGCATTACAACATTGACGTTAATGTCCTGATAAGACTTTAAAATATTTAAGAAAATAGAGAACATTCTTTTCCTGGCAGAGAGCTCTTTTTTTTCTTTCCTCTCTTTCACCTGCCTTTAATATTTTTGGAAGAATTCAGCTCCCCCCGTAATTCAAACTTGAAATATGTTAAAATGCATAAAGAATGATAGTGTATACTACATCAAATCCCTTCAACATTCTGCATTTATCATATATTGAACACATAACAATTATGATTCCCATTACTTTTGTTGTCTGTATTGGTTTTTACCCTCTTTCTTGATTGTAAAGACATCACCCAAGTAATGAAAGGATGTGGTGCTAAACTATTTTTCCTCACTATGCCTGAAATAATTGTTTTAACAGGAATACTTGCATAATTTAACTTAAAATAAGTCTAAGATTTGGGTAAATGGCATTATGTATTGTACTGAATTAGTCCTGGAAATCTACCTGTGACTAAACAACACCTAAAAAAGAAAAAAGAAAATAGAACAAGAAGTCTGGCCCTTAGAAAATAACTGACTGCATAAATCAAACTACTTCTCATTTACTGATCTGTTATGGGTCATATCATGTAAATGTGGGTATAAAATATTGATACAGTATGATATTGGTCTTGGCAAACTAAATCTACTAACACAGCTGCTTCTGCTCCAGCAGAGCAAGTACAGAAACTTGCTACAGCTAGATACTCAGTCATACTATGTTAGCATGCTGCTGCAGCTGCTGCACAATTACATAAAACGCAAGACATGCTGCATCGTTCATGTGTTACATGCTGCTGCACAAATATAAATAACAAACAATCCCGCAACAAAGCAGTGAAGCTGCACAAATGCATAAAACATAAACACATAGCACAATCCCTCAACCAGGCAGATCTATCGCCAAGATTAGTGTACTGCTGCTGCTCCGAAGAGTCATGTGTACCCCAGTGTATACTAGCTAGGTGTGCCTAGGTGACAGGCCCAATTGCTTATCGCTAATTAACTAAATTTATATGTGTGCCTCAGCCTGCTTAGCCGAATAGCTTAAACGGATAGTGATCTAACTCATCATATGTACCTGAGCCAGGAAAGCCCTGAGATTATTTAACTAGTGACTAGGGACTAGCTATGTGTGAATTTATTTAAACTAATTACCTAATATAGTGATGTGTTTTCAGAGAAAACTCCTGCAGTGCGCTGCAGAGAAACCAGCTTATCTGCAAAACTGAGCCATTTAAATGTTAGACAAAGAGAGATACGCATGTTGGTTGGCTAACTCCTAACATTTAGAGAACCAATCAGCCTACACCATGAGAGCCGATTGCCTTAACATGTCACATGTGAGTGAGCCTATAGGCTAACGGATAACAAGTCAAAGAACCTATCGTCTTCCACCACATAGTGTTGCATGACTGAAATTTGGACATTTATTTTCTGCATGTTTTCACATCTTTATGTATGATGTTTATAATATGGTTGATTTATAATATGTTTTAAGATGTCAGCCTATATGTAGCATAGGCCTACTCCACGCAATGTACTGTACTACAAGGCTACAATCATATTAATTTGGGCAAAGTGGTTAATAAATTGAGGTGCAGCAAGCTAGCCATCTAATCTTTGATTTAACTTAGTCTTCCTGAAAGAGTTAGCTAGCTAGCTTACTGAGCTCCAGCAGGGATAAACAAGTATGAGCATTAGATAAGTAAAGTTACAGTAGCTGTGTTATCAAAAAGCTACCTAGCAGGCTATATAAAACCTGGGTAAAATATTTCTAATATCTAACTTGTAAAATTTACAAGAAAATTGTTTTGTTACCCTATCAAGTATATAAAATATATTTCATTAAATTATGTTAATTAATATCCCCAAAATAATGTTCAAACTATAAACTTACCATGTTCCATTGTAAACTGTGTACTACAGATAGTGTTTAACAGCTGGCTATAAATGTAAGGGTTTTAAAACCCAGCAAATGGTTGTTTCTGCAGTGAACTGAATGAAGGCGCTAGTGATAATCTACCACAGTAGTACCCACTGCTATTCATCACCGACAGACAGACTACCGGCCGAACAAAGGCAAAGTCAGAAAACATATTTTATTTGTGAAGTTAAACATGTATGAATCTTGGGACAATACCTCAGGGGCTTAAGTCCCTGAAGCCCCCCCTCACAACGCCACTGCAGAGAACAATTCATTGTTAGTTCTACTGTTGTGAGATCAATCAAGCATACGTGCAAAAGTAAATGTTCGGAGTTGCGTTCCGTCCAGCTATGTTTTAATGCTAGCTGGTGTCCTTGTTTGTGTTTTTTGCCACAAGGTCTGCTGCCAATAGGTTTGGGTTTGTTCCCTGTACAGCTGCACGTTGCCTGAACAGCTGGAGTTCCGATTACTGCCCCCTGCTGTCTGGGACTTGCAAAATAATGAATGTGGTACTTCAAGCTCAAATTGCTCCGATGGTAGAATATTCCTACCTTCCTTATATTCTTAATTCTGACTAAAATCATCTGAAAGCTCATCATATTAGAACTGTGTAATTGTTGAGCTGTGGCGTTTATGCAAATCTAAATTGCCTATAGGTATGTAAGTGTGAATGTGTACATCTGTGTGTGTTTGCCCAGTAATGGACTGGCCCCCTTCCACAGGGTGTTTCCTTGCCTTTGGCCCGAGACAGATGGGATAGGCTCCAGCACTATGCACGACCCTATATAGGACAAGCAGCAATAGAAGATGGATTGATGGATGGTGTTTATGTGGAAAATGCAGGTGTCTCTTCTCTACTGTCTTACTTAATGGGCAAGTGTGTAATTTCTGTGGCACTAGCTTCACCAAATGTAATTGCAAAAATAATGACTGTTTTCAAAAATATTTTCACAACACTCCCTCCATCTGCCACTGGTTGGTCAAACAGATAGTGCTGCCCCAAACCCATGCCATTGGTTGAGCCAATGTTGCTGTCGAGGCATGCTTAAACAAAAAGAGCTTTGATAGTGACCCAAAACTACAGTGGTTCCACTTTTTTGGGGGAATAAACCTAAGAATGGCTTACTTATAATTGTTTTTACATATTACGCTGAAATAAAAGTATTTTAACATTTAACATCATATATGATTAATCTTTAATAAAAAGCCCATATCATTGTTTAAAAGCATACCGCTAATGTAATACAGATGGCACACACTGTCTACACAGTTTCCTTAACATAGCAAGCACAGCTAATTGGAAGCCAGTTCCCTATTTGTGTTACAGTGAACCAGAGATGTGTGTCTTTGTCTTGGGATCAGAACGTGACCTCTCCTCCACTGCTGCAGATCCGCTTAGAAAAATTAAGCCTTTCATGTGTTCAGCACTGACCAGCTCTGACTGTTTTGTTCTGTCAGACTTAACTTAACAGCCCAGCTGCTGGCTTTTAATGTGAGACACTTCAACTTGGACACAGTGTTCCCACGTCCCTTGGTAACTCTGCCTGGTATGCACCTCCGTGTCAAAGCAAAATGCGCTCTGCCAGGACCAAGCATGAAAAGTTCAGCAACATCAGAATAAACCACACGAATACAGGTTTTCTTTGCAGGAAAAGCATGGACTGATTAAATGTTTTACCTGAATTCACTCTAAGTCACTTTGGATAAAAGCGTCTGCCAAATGAATAAATGTAAATGTTATTGGTTGAGAAAACAGTTAGCGCTGCCCCAAACGTATGCCATTGGTTGAGCTAATGTTGCTATGTCAAGCCACTCAAAAACAGTTTAAAGTCTTGATAATGCCACAGAACCACAGTTTGGGGAACTGTTTAGATAAATCAACCTTAAAATGTTTTACTTATAGTTGTCTCTGCAAAAGAAATTGCCGATAGAGAAAATATTTTAACATTGAAAAAATTACGCACTTTTACACCTTTAAACTTTAGCACATTTTGTTGTGTCGGGCTGGGGTGCGTTTCCCAAAAGAGATCTCTGATCTTGAGATAAGGCCAATGGAAATTGGTGTGTGGAATTTGCATGCCACTCCCCCGGACATATGAGTATAAAAGGAGTGACGCTGCAAACACACATCAGATATCTTCTTCGGAGTTGAGCGAGCAATTCACAGAGCTGAATTCCTCTGCCACCTCCATTCATCTCTACAAACGCTGTTGGATCTCCGGCGCTTTACAGCGGTTCTCCACCTCGCACACTACGTTGTGCTGAGCACACACCCCTGTGCGCTTCAGCAGAAGAAAGAAGTTCACGGAGTGAATAACTTCGTTTATATATATATTTATATACCTACCTATATACACATAGAAGAAGATGTCTTTCCGTTTGTGTTTTTTTCCTGGTTGCGGTCGATGTCTCTCCCCGTCTGATGGCCACGATCGCTGCCTTTCGTGCTTGGGTGCCACCGACGCGTCAGCGGCAGCGTTCACTCACTGCGAGGACATGACCATGGCTACGTTGCGGTCGCTGCTCGCCCTCTTAAGAGTGCAAGCCACCCCAGCGGCTCCCCGACTCGGTCCTTCTACCTACGGGTATGAGGCGGGGTCGGTTAGCACTGGCGGCGATATGGGGACCTCAGTGGGAGCCAGGTATTCCCCTACGGACCTCCCACTCCCCATCATGCTCGTATGCTCCAAACGAGCGCTGGGGCGAGGTTGCTGGTTCGTTTCATGGTGGACCCACAATCTCGTTCGGGGCGCATGACAATGATGAGCTTTTGATCGCGGCATTGGAGAGCAGGTTCGTCATGTCTGACGCTGAGGACTCGGCTGGACACCCACCCTTGGGTGCGGCAGCTCAGTAGCAGAATGACGCGGAGCTGACCACCATGCTTGACCGGGCAGCAGCGAGTGTCGGGCTGGGGTGGAATTCTCCACCTCCCCGAACCCTCGCGGCTCGACGATTGGTTCCTGGGCTCAAGGCCACGCTCCACCCCCATTCCTTTCTTCCCGGTGCATGATGAGCTCATGCACTCGTGGCAGGAACCTTTCACTGCCCGCATGCAATCTGTGAGCTCCTCTGCTCTCACTACACTCTATGGCAGGGTGGCAAGGGGCTACTTGGCGATTCCCCAGGTGGACCAAGCAGTCGCGGTGCACTTATGCCCGCAAAGCGCCTCCACCTGGTGGAACCGCCCATGGCTCCTGCCCAGGGCCTGTAGGCTGACGTCGTCCCTGGCGGCTAAGGCCTACAGCGCCGCTGGACACGCCACCTCCGCCTTGCATGCCATGGCACTCCTGCAGGTGCACCAAGCCAAGGCACTCAGAGAACTGCACGAGGATAGTCCTGGCCTGGGTCTAATGCAGGAGCTGCATTCGGCGACCGGGCTCTCGGGTAAGCGATGTCCACCCTGGTGGTCCAGGAACGCCACCTCTGGCTCAACCTGGTCGAGATGTGATAGGCTGACAAGGTGCGTTTCCCCCATCTAACAGGTTGGGCTATTTGTCGACACCGTTGGAGACTGGAAGCAGATGGAGGCCATACAGCAAATCCTGCCCAGGTGGAGCCACAGACCCCACACTCCATCTGCTCATGGCCCAGCATGTCCAACATCGACACCAGCCCCGCCACAGCCCGCCCCTCGGGGCCGGTCCCGGCACGGAGCTACCCGCAGGACTGTGACGCCACCTGCCTCAAAGTACCCCAAGAAGGCTTCAAAGCACCCCTGAGATGGGCAGCTCCAGGACTCAGGAAACTGCACTACGGGAGCTGGTAAGCAGACCACTCCCTCCCTCGCTGGAGGGTCGGGTGGAGAATCCTTATTTGATTTAGAATTTTATTTCGCCGCACGCCAAACAGGCTGCGGTACCCACATTTTCAAAAAAAGAGTAGTTTCCTCAGCCCCATGGCTCTATTTCCAGTCTCCCTGGCCATCGGCGCCCTGGAACCGGACTTCCCGCTTCCACGCACCCAGCCGTGTCACAATCCCGCCTCCACGGGCCACGAGGGCCGTCCCAGGCTGTTCCGGGAGCAGTCACAAGGAGCCAGGAAAATGCTTCGATGTCTCTAGACTCAGCACCTCGGACTCCGATCCATCGCGAGGCCCCGCCCGCTGGTACATCCGGTGCTGTAGTCCCCTTGGTCCCTCTCGCACGGAGCGAGTTCTGACCTGCGAGTTCTGAACCGGGCTCTGCACAGACTCCCGTTTAAGATGCTCACACAGAAACGCATTCTAGAGAGCGTCCGGCATCTGGATTGGTTCGCAGCGGTAGACCTGAAGGACACGTACTTCTGTGTCTCGGTCCTTCCTCGACATAGACTCTTTCTCCTGTTTGCCTTCGAGGGTCAGGCATATCAGTACTAAGTCCTCCCTTTCGGCCTGTCCTTGTCCCATTGCGCCTTCACGAAAGTCGCAGAGGCAGCCCTTGCCCCACTAAGGAAAGTGGGTGTCCGCATCCTCAACTATCTTGACGACTGGCTCTCGACTCGGTCTCAATGACGGCGCACCTCACCAACAAGCGCGCACAGTCAGTTCTGAGCTGTCTGCATGCGTTCAGACAGAACACGTTGGTCCCACTGAAATCCTTTCAGAGGCTCCTGGGGCATATGGCATCCTCAGCGACGGTCACGCCAATTGGGTTGATGCATATGAGACCCAGCCTTGGCGTTGCTGTGTCCGGTGTGTGCTCTTTGCATCTACTTGGATCGCACACAGAGCTTTAGAAGCTCCGAGCAGCTCTTTGTCTGCTTTGGTGGACAGCAGAAGGGAAGCGCTGTCTCCAAACAGAGGATTGCCCACTGGGTCGTCGATGCCATCACTATGGCATACCATGTCCAGCATATGCCGCCCCCTGCTGGCCTACGAGCCCATTCTACCCAGGGTGTTGCGACTTCTTGTCCCACGGCGCCTCTCTAGCAGACATATGTAGAGCCGCGGGCTGGGCAACACTTAACACCTTTGCTAGGTTCTATAACCTCAGGGTTGGGCCAGTTTCATCCCATGTGTAATCAGGTGACACAAGCAGGTATGTTCGGATCAGCTGGCCGGGTGTACCACTTGTGCATAGCGCCTTTCCCCTCCCTTAAGGTGAAGGCATGCGCTCTTTCCCCAGTTGCGTTCACAAGAAGTGTGAACCCTGGACGTTCTTCCTCCCTAGCCAAGCGGCCGTCGAGTCTTCGGAGAGGCTCGCTGCCACCCCAGTACGGGTGTCACCAGGCCCCAGGCCCACCTTTAGCTTTGATTATGGCACGCATTTGTTGTGGAATTGTTTTGACTACCGTATGTCAAGCCACCACATTTATTTCTGTCAATAGTTGCATAAATCAAACCACTCTGTAAAGTCTTCTACAGCACTTCCCAAAGACTTTCAATGGGGTTAAGGTCAGGACAATGTGGTGGCCAATTTATGTGTGAAAATCAGTAGTGTGACAATAAAGTGATTTGATTTGATTTGATTGTTAAAAGAATTGTTGCCAGCTGAAACATATTAATCACTGCAGTAATGATCCAATCATAGGCTCTTAAGTATCTGCTTATTTAAATCCAAATTTAAGTTTTTAGTTTTTTTAAGTTACCTCTCAAAAAAAGTATTTTGTTGACTGCAGGTAAATATCTACTTTGTCCAACGATTGGATAAAGCAGTCTGAGCTGTTGCATGCCACAGAGATAGCAGTCTGAACTAATCAGACTGAAAAGCCAATCGATTCAAACCATTTGCTAAACTTTTTGGCTAATTCACTGAAAATAATCGACTCAGTAGAATGATTTATTTGTGAACTGGGCATCATGTTCTGATTATACACAACAGACTGAAATGCAAGACTAACATCAAGATCACTGATATTGTCAGTCAAAAATATTTATCAGATAAGTCAAAGCTTTCACTGTATATATTTTTAAAAGGGACTAGCCTGCAGAGTTCAGACCGAGTCAAGACCGAGTCCAATAACACTGTGACTAACTAGTTAATTTCTCCAATGATGCATCATCGTTCTATGGTGTTTATGCAGTGAGTTATGTCATTGTATGGGAAACTCACCCCTGAACAGGTCACTCAAAACAAACAGAGGAACTGTAATAGCACCAGTGTTTCTGAGAAAATTAACCTACAAATGTCTTACTTACAGTTGTCTCTGCATTTTAAGCTGGAATAAGTGAAAGTATTTTAACACAAAAAGAGTTAAACACTTCAGCTTTAAGCTATTAAAAGTTCACAATATGATTTAACAAAGCACTTAAATCTGTTTTCAGTACAAAATGTCCTACATGTACAGTATGCATTGTCTGAGAAGGATCTGAAAAGAAAATTGATCATTTAAAATTACTTTAATTAATTGTTTTACTCATGAACCACCCAGAAACTAATTTAACCAGATTCTAAATGCTGTAAAATAGTGAATTCGGATATAAAATATGCTTATTCTAGATTGTCCACAAGTTATTTTTTAAGGGGAATTGTGCCATTACCTGATTCACATAATTACTGTAATAGATTGAGAGCTAAAACAATACAGACAGCGTGTGCAATTAAACAGCATCATCAGTGGGCCCTGCGACTATTTTGCTGCTAAAACAATCTTTTTCCAGTGTTTATTTTGTATTTATTGGTTTACTGTTGATAATTGATTACACTCTAAATAATTTTATTTTTTAAAGTGATCATTTTCAATTTCAAGTAGAAAAAACAAAAGCAGCCCAGCTCGCTCTCCGGGTCAAGTGGGTCAGTGGTTTATTTAGGCGGAAAATGAAGGCATGAAGGCCTGAAGGCCCAGAGGTCCAACAGGTGCAGGGACTGAGTCCCATTAAACAACTCACAGTGGAGCAGCTCTCAGACTGAAGGTTAGAAAAAGGGGAATATGTTTAATTGATGCACACATGACTTTCCAAAGTGGCAAATCCACTTTTGCTGTCTCACAACCTATTATATCCATTTTTAAATGTTGTTTATTTGCTTGTCTGTCCTTGGTTTAAAACGCCCCTCTTTCTTTCATTTATTTTTTTCTATTTCTAGAAATGTATACTGCCTTGAAATTTACAAAAAAAAAAGAAGAAGAAGATTAAATATAGGAATGTATAATCTACCACTATCTGTTTTAGGATTTTACAAGTCAGTATAAATGTATATGCATGACTGACTAGACTAGTGGTAAAATGTTTGCCTCAAGTATAAGGGGTTTCTAATCCGCCCTAATATAATTAAATTGTTTGCATTTGTGTGTATCTTGTTTTGTAATTACATTGGCAAGGTGAACGACCCCGGAAAAGCATTGCAAGTAGAGCGGGCATCTGTACGTATGAAAGAACAGCATTGCTTACCATCACTTACTGTATAAGAGCCACAACAAGCACTCATTATAACATTTAAAATAACACATTCCAGCACCAGATCACCAAACATCATTAAAACACACAAACCAAATGGAAACTCATGCTCAAGAACTGGAGGTATTTCCTCTGTATTAGACACGTACCTGACAAATTATATTTCGATAAATCGTGGGGACTACATTGGCTAAGTCAAAAAGTGCATGATATGGTCATAGATATAACATGCTTCCCCAGTTGAATACATAGAACAACCAAAGTTTGATTCATTGCGGGGAAGGAGAAAAAGGGATCATTCTTGAGGGGGAATATGAGCTTCACCCACCATGTTGGAGAGGAGAGCTGTGGAATGTTCGTCGAGGCTGATGACTCCCTCCCCCAGGTGATGCCTCTTCAGACGGTTTGAGAAGGTTCTCAGCTCTCTCTCTAGCTTGGCCTCTGAGTCCACATTTGCTAGATGCTTCCAGAAAGGCAGCCTGAACCGAAACATTAGATTTGTTAGGATGCAGGTCTCAAATCAAACTGCGCTGAACCTACTCACATAACACAACATAACAAAGGAATTAAGAATTAATACATAATAAAAAAAAAATATAAATAAGAAAGACCTAAAATGGAAAGTATTATGGTGCGTTCACGTACAACGCGATGCGAGCGTTTCGCACAGCGTGATTACATGCAAAGTCAATGCAAAGATGCAAATAGATGCGAATTAGTGCCGGGCAGTGCGAATGTAGCGAATGGCCCAACTTGAACCGCTTCATTCACTTCATCAATATTTTTGGGAGGCTAGGAAGATTTCTACGATGTCGAACAGCATGCTTTTCATTCAGGTAGTGCTGTTATAGGCCAGCTAAATATCAGCATACTTGGAAGAGCACTTAGCCAATCATAAAACTCAAGCGAAAAATCCACATGGCATGTTGTGCGAAAGACTATCAGCATTGAGATTGTCCAGATGTCACTGACGTACTGATGTAATAGCAGAAGAAATCTGGAAACATTTTTGAAAAAATTGTTGTAGCGGTGTGTGGGCACCCGGAATTGTAGGACACAACGTCATACATGTACAGAGATCGGATGAAAAAAGATATCTCTTGGAGGAAAGTGAGCGAGGAAGTTGGACTACCTGGTAAGTTCTGAAAATTTTCGCGTCTACTTGATTCTATCTACTGGTTGTACTTTACTATGAACCAAGTCATAGAGGCCCCTCCTCCTGTCCTTTTCCGGAAGAGAACGGGGAATACTCTCGGGTTTAAACACACGTTTATAATCCAGCGGTCAAACTCACACGAGCAATGCGAGGCAGACATTTACTTTGCGTTGTGTGTGAACGCACCATTAGGCATGCACAGACAGAAATGATGTCCAATATTCTTTTGTATCACATGGATGAAAACCAATAAAAAAAATAGCTATATTTAATCGAAAATTAAAAGTTACACCAGGAATCAAAACATCAAAATGTACAGAGAAAAGATTAGAATTTTTTAATCAGAGACTAAAATTATGCCCTGATATTTTCTGCTTCCAATATTGGGCTGATAACAATAATTAAGAAAACACAAATATTGGTCAATATCGATATGGTTACAAAACATACGTAACAACACATAAAAAAACAAATATAACAAAATTAGATTGTTTTTTGGTTGTTTGCTCTGTACCGTAAGACATCCATGTTTGGCAGCTCTCGACTGGCTGTTGAGAGCTGTTTCATTGACTCCTGATGGACTGCTTTAATGTTATGTCCAACACACACAGTGTACTGCAGAGGTATGTGCTCCATACTGGGGGGTGTCTGCAAACAGTACTGCTGTCTGCTTTCCATTCCTACATGTAGAGGGATGTTCGGGGCAACTATAACTGACACACCTTTAAAAGAAAAACAACAACAGCATTCACTGTTTATTTTTTAATTACTTATGGCCAGCTTTTAATATGGTGAACAGACATTTTTGGGTTCAACATTACAGTGTCAGCTTATTTGATATATTGATGTTAATCTTAGTTCTAATACATCACGTTTCTAGGTAGTAGACAGATAGATCTAGGGCCACCAATAAGGGGGTACAACTGGACATTTTGTCCTTGGTCTGTGCTTGAGGGTGGCCTGAGGTTGAGGGGAGGTCCACTGAAAGGCTATTCCATATTGAATAGCGCACATAAACGCGTTCAGCGGGAGAGACGGATATAAACATGGAGATAGCACGCAACTGCAAAATCCATCAGGGTAGCGCATGTTGATGTGATAACTGTCCACACTCTTGGGTGAACTATCCCTTAAAGTTATGCATGTCCTCCTTAACGTAGTGCTGTTATATGGCTACTAAATATCAGGATGCTTGGAAGAGCGCTTGGCCAATCAGATAAGAGGTCATGAAATAATTGTTGTATAATGCTTATTGAATCTGATTGGATGAGCAGTGTTCCAAGAGTGCCGATATACAGTGCAAACAGCACATGAACGCTTCACATTTGTATCATTCCACTTTTCTGTGTTTGTGGTTTGTTTCATCATTCATTTTGAAATCATTCACTGATTCGTTCAGTGACCACTTGACCACAATTACACCAGTAGGTGGCAACATATTAATGTCTTTTATGTTATGATTGTGTCATTCAATCATTAACTCAACTGATTCGTTAAAAAAACTGAGTTGTTCACCTCTGAAATGAGAATGATTAATTGACTTAAAAGATCCATTAAAATTTATCTTACGAACGAAACACCACTATTTTAATATTTGTATCACTCAACTTCTCTGTGTTCGTTTCCTTCCAAATAGTCCCGGGTATTTTTTTTTTTTTCATCGTTTATTTTTATGTACTTCGCTGATTTGTTCAGTGAACATTTCTGGAGTTTACATAATTACACCAGTAGGTGGTGACAAATGAGTATCTTTTATTTTATTTTATTTTCTATTTTATGAATAATTCAATCATTGACTCAAATAATTCATTAAAAAAACAAAACAAAAACAGAGTCATTCAGAATTCAGAATGAGAATTGTTTATTCACTTAAAGGGGTCATGAAGTGCTATTTTTTATAATTGTATTATCTTCCCTGAGGTCCAATATTAATGTTATGAAAGTACTCCTGGTACCAAAACAGTCACAATTTAGTAATATATAATAATTTTCCATGCTGTTTTTGGCCCTCTGTCTGAAATGCTCGGTTTTGGCCTAAGCGCCTCCTTAAAACTTAAATGTAAACGCCCACTGTTCTGATTGGCTAACATCATGCAGTCCCTCAAATTCAGCAAACTCAATCAGATGAAAATTATAAAAAAATAAATATGTGTTTACACATAACGCACATCCAACACATTGCATCTGAATATATTAAACTGTTCATCTCAAGCACAACTGCACAACACTCAGTACCATAAACTATCAAACAGTCATGACATTTGAAATATTCATGAATGAAACGTTTATGTTTTTTAAGTGTTTTCAACTGCACCATCCTTCAATAACATCCTTTGCAGCTTGAATCATATTATGACCATTCATAAACAATTGACACTGACATGAGCTGAAAAAAACAAACACATCACAGTCCAATGAACAGTGAAATTACGCCCACACAAACAGTAAGTGCAATGAGGCGCACATTGCCAGAATCAAAGAAAAACGTCCATCGTCAAAGACATCCTATGTTTACATACAGTACACCAACAATTAAAAATAGTGCAGATGGGTGAAAGAATGGCATCCATGATGTGTTTGTGCTCAAAGCAACACAGGCTGAAGCTGAATGAGATTTGCTGCAGAGAATTGCTTCTCCATTTCAGAGTTGTAACTTGACACCGCATCTTTTAAAAGCGGCACAAGATATGTATCAAGTGGTCAAAGATGTCTGTCTTATGCATGAATATATTAAAAAATAATCCAAAATAGACCAGATGGGTCCCCTTAGGTGTTATGTTAGGAATAGTAAGCAACACAAGGCTGACTCTCTTGACCTGCGTGCCAGTGGGTGGGGCCACAGGTGCGATGATGCATGTTGTGTAAATACAAACAATGTTTTGTGACGTCAAGAACAGACAGATTTCAAAATAAGATGTTTCAGCAGGGTGGCAACTATAAATGCTATTTTTAGACTGGGAGGATGTTCTGATTTCTGAAATATACAGCATGTTTTTATAGTACTGTTACCTCTTATATGTCTAAATATCAAGAACAATTTGATTCTCCATTTCATGACCCATTTAAAAAAATCTGCCACAAAATTATTATTATTTGTATTATTTTTTTTTATGAATGAAACACCGAACAGTTCAAAATTTGTATCACTTTATTTCGCTGTATTGTTTTCTTCCAAATCGTCTTGGGGATTTTTTTCGGCATCTATTTTGATTTCCTTCACTGATTCGTGCAGTGATCATTTCTGGAGTTTGCATAATTACACCAGTAGGTGGCGACAAATTAGCTTCTTTTATGTTATGACTGAATCATTCATTAATAAACTAAACTGATTTGTTAAAAAACACAAAGTCGTTCACCACTGAATTGAGAATGATATTTTTTTTTTTAGATCCGTTCAAAAAATCTGATTAGATTAACAAACAAAATACCACTTATTCAAAACAAAGTATTGAAAGCTGAGCAGAGAGCCTGTTCTTCTTGATGCTTTAGCTTCTTTTTGAATTAGTTTTGGTTGCGGAGAAGACATGCACAAACTAACTGGCCTTTTTATTGTCTGAAATTTGTTATTTGAACTATATATGAACTGTTGTATATAAGCAATATCACACTCAAAATTGTGTTGTTCTTTGTATAAGCATGGCTGTGATGACTCTTGATCATTTGATATTGCTTAAGAAATGCTAAATTCTAATAAATGTTACATTTTGGGCTGATCTCATCTTATCGTACACAACCGATAGACCAGGTGATTTCAAATCACACATTACCTCCTGCCGTGACTCTATGTGAATGGCAGAAACAGCATGGTGGAAACCAAATACCATCTTTTGACCTGCCCCTGCCATTGCAACATGATGTATCAGGGAAATGCCTAGGCTCTGAAGTTTGTTGGAGGGACCCTTTGGGATATATAAGTGAATCTCAACATTTTTAAAGGTTTTTCAAATATGTGAGCTGGGAGGAACTGGAGGGCTACTTCTCATGTCTCTCTGCACCTAAAAAATTGAGATTATGTGAAGCAGATAATTGTGTCCGCAGATGTCGCTCTCCTCCCTGGAATTCTTCCTGCTTCTCAGATTTCAGCAGTATGACAGTGTACCCCAGTGTAGACACACGTAGAACCTTCCATCAAACTGCCCCTCTCTAATTCTACATTTACCTCTACCTCTAAAGGCCTATTCATACACACCATGGAAAACATGAATGATAAGACAATAAAACCAATTATAATGTAAGAAATATCATACAGCTATGATAAATATTTTTGGGAGGCTAGGAAGATTTCTACGATGCCGAACAGAATGCTTTTCATTCAGGTAGAACTGTTATAAGCCAGCTAAATATCAGCACACTTGGAAGAGCACTTAGCCAATCAGATTAGAGGACTAGAAGCGTAATTCCAAGAGTGCTGATATACAGTCTAACAGCACTAGGATGCTTCACATTTATATGCAAATCTTTTTTTTGACAATAATAATAATAATTGGCAAACATATAAATAATAATTTTGTGAAAATTTGTTTGCGAATATTTGATCCTACCATGTTTCGACTTTGTGTGAACAGTCCTTAAAGGAAAAGTCTCACAAAAAGGAACATTTTGTCATAATTTACTCACCCTCGTATCATTCTGATCCCATATTATTTTCTTTCTTTAATAAACACATAATCAAAAGTTAAGCAGAATGGCCGAGCTACTCTTAAAAATTTGACTACAAATAAGATTAAAGATATATGGCAGATTACAGCATAAGGGAGATTATCAGTGAATGGCTTTCCATTGTTTCTCACACAAAGTTATCATATGACTTCAGAAAACGTATATATGTGGTGAACTATTCCATTAATAGTCTATAGCCTACAAATCTCCCTCATGCACTAACTTGAATCCTAACCCTAACCCTAGCCTAACCTAACCTAACCTAACCTAACCTCACTTAACCAAACCTAACCTAACCTAACCTAATCTAACCTAACCCAGTGAATGATGACTGAGACTTACATAAGGCCTAACATCTCCTTTTGCGTTCCACAGAAGGAAGAATTTCATACGTGTTTAGAACAACATGAGGGATTAAATTATTAAATTATGACATTTTTGGGTATCGGTCCAGGGTAAGATTCTCATTTGAGTTTTTACCCTTTAAAAGCTTGGAAGCCCCTTTCTTAATGTATGTCTAACATACAAGAAGCGTGAATAAATAACTGTCATTTGCTGATGTTTAAGAGACTTTGGTTTGAGTTATGAGCAAGGTGGGTTCTACAGGAGTTTAAAAAGAGGGGGAGCAGTCTCTTATTTTTAGAATAACTCACCACGGTAACTACTACCAGCTTTCCTGAAATATTTTCCACTCTGTCTTAAAAGCAAAGATGAATAACTGCATCCCATCTCACTTTTTTCACCTAATATGGCCTGGATGAGAGCAGATAGTGGAACACTTTCTTAACAATGAATGTAATGTTACTCAGAAATGCATATTACTATTTAATACAATTCAAATCAATAAGACATAACAGAATATTATATTAGAATGAACTTGTACTGTATTTTAAAGCAGTTTTATACTTTTTTTTTTCCAAAAGGGGTTGGAGATTTAAAGATGCACTCAGTATTTTTTTCTTCATTAAAAACATTTTACTCCTAAAGAAATTAATAGTAATTTTGAAACATAGGAATAAAATCAAGAGAAATCACATGAGATGAAGACTCCAGTCATATCAGTAACCGTATAAAAGCTGTTGTATTCTACATGGAGAGGGTCCGCACATGGGGGCTGCCATGTTAGAATCACATGACCAGCCGAATACTACTCGCTTAATCTCAGTAACCGCCTTGATTTCACTTTTGAATTAAATTAATAATGGCTGACTGTGTAATGTGAATTTCTACAATGGCATCTAAAACTAAAAAGTATGCATCCATTTAAATGAAGCTGCATCCAAGCCACTAGGTGTCAGTGTAAGTCCAAGATGACACAAAGACAAAAGTTACTGAGTGCACATTTAAAGGGATAGTTTGCCCAAAAATTTTAATGAGATTTGTCAATGACAGTATATGTATGGAATAATTGATGACAAACCGTTGAATTGTTGAAAAATAAAGGTTTTATTTGGTTATTTTGTTGTGGTATCCAATAGGGCTCTTTGAAATAACTGAAATAATTTGGTGAAGTGATATGGAACCATTATGTGTTCAAGACCTGCATAACCGTGCGTTTACTTGAAAAATAATTGCACAGGAACAAGCATTTGATCTCTGTATTAATTATGTTTAAACAAACAGTAATCAATATGTTGGGTTCTTTTTACATTGTGTTCATACTGAAATATTCATATTCACATGCACTGAATGAATAATAATAGGCTTGAAGTACTAATAATGGTTTAGTTTTATGTTTATATTGCACATCCAAATGTTACTAGTAACTACTGCTTACTAGAGGACCTTTTCTATCCTCTACGAAGATATTACTATTATTAATTAAATGTTTTTAAAAGCAATCATTCAAATTTTAAAGGTTTATAATAGCTTTTTAATTGTGTAGCCTGTTACTTTTTCCTAATATTTAAAATAGTGACATTTTGAATAACAGAAATACAGTTATTTTTAAGATTTTTACCTCATGATCTGAGAGTAGGTTTTAAAGACGTCATTACCAAATCAATTTACATTTTGAAAATTTTCATTTAGAAACAATACATTTCTTTTTATAGTTCAAAGTTAGTTGACAGCTGGTTTAACTTGTAGTGTTTGCAAGTACAATGTTTAGCAAATTTCTTCTCAAAAGTTTGAAATGTTATTACCATCACACATTATAATAAAACCCAATTGAAAGTGATGTTATATACTAAATGTTTGAAGATTTTTCATTTTATTAAATATTAAATAGCCAATAAAATGGAAGAATAACCCATTAATTGTTGTCATTTTAATTTGGTTTAATTAGGAGTGCACATGTCCTTTAAAAAACATACAGCTTCATATTTTTATCTGAAATTGTATGTTTCTAGCGCAACCATGATTGTGGGGCTAACATTTTCATTCATTCATTCATCTTCAACCGCTTATCCTGTACAGGGTCACGGGGGGCTGGAGCCTATCCCAGCTAACATTGGGCGAAAGGCGGGGTACACCCTGGACAGGTCGGGCTAACATTTTGAATATCACAAATCTAACCACTATACAGTAGTTTCTAAGTGACTGAAAACATCCCATTCATCCAAAAACTACTTCATGCATGCAAATTTTGGTGCGTTTCCACCATAAGGAAAAGATGTGATTCTCCCAAAACTTCTCAGGAAAATATTCTGGTCCTATTTTACTCTGAAATGAAAAGAAACAAATAGAAATTATATTTAATATTTTTTACCTATTTTTAGGACCATTAAGATTTTTTACACTATGACATTATTTTCATGACAGTTATGCATATTTTACCAATGAATTCTCATTATTTCAATGGTAAAAAAAGATGGCAATTATGATATGCTCATTACCGCAACTTGAATATATATATATATATATATACACACATTATTTAATTTGTACAGCATTTATAAATAATAGTTGAACTCTCTTGGTACTGCCTTTTATTTTCACTGGTTTTAATTTAGGAAACAGAATCTTTTTTAATGTAGTAAAAAAATATATATTGTTACAGTAATGAAAATCAAGAATGAAAACAATGAGAATTTAAGTCTCATAGAATGAATGATACTATTCAAATTCTTTGCAAATTGACTTTTACGTGCCACTTTCTACGTTTTGCTGCAGTTTTCTAGTAAACGTAACACTAGAGGTGCTACAACAACTGTGCTTTATTCACTTTCACACAAATCACAACGGCTGATTCTAACTTTATAAACACTTATTTTTCACACTATTTCTCACACACTGTTAACTTATATCAAAAGTAGTGCAGTCGGTCGATTCTATTTTGTATTTTTTTTTTTTTTGTAGTTAATCACAGATTTTGAAAGTGCTGAAATTTGACACTATATATACTTATTTTCTTGTAAAATGCATTTATTTACATATTAGAAAAGAAAAGACAATATAATGCTTTATTAACTTTTTCCAAACAAAGCCTTCCACAGTATAAAGATAGAAATACTCTAAAATAGCACCAATACAAGTAACATTAAACATTTTCCAAAGTCTAAGTGGAAATTTGACTAATTGAAAGAACTAGTCTCTACATAGGTTGCATATTAATTTCCATGGGCATTAAATCTTTTAAACTCTCATCCTCTGCAATATTAATCTGATGGTAGACTGTTGCTATCCACTTTGTTACAGCAATCATGAACCTGCATTCATGATTCACATCAGAGCATCAATGACAGTGTCGAGCGCCACTTTGAAATCACCATGAAAATTTTTCTTTTGGGGTAGATGGGGTAGGGCATTTTGGTGCTAGTTAAGATTTGGTGTGCTTCTGTGGTAATTAAAATACGACCTTAGGCTGGACAATACTTTTTTGCGGAATCTGGGCTTGTTTTGTACAACAAATAGAGCTAAGAGCTCATTTCTCCAACATTTGATTACTGACAGGGAAGCACTGATAGAGATTCTTTTATTTCCTGAGATAGCAACCTCCGAGATTCTATCATAGCAGAAAGTGTAATGAATAACTAGCATTTTACGACAGTACTGCCCATAGATTGTCTATGGGACTACAGCGTTATGCCATTTTACGCTAAGCTTGTAAGCTTGTAAAAGGGCTCTGGTGCTGTTGTATGTCTGTTTGTTGCATGTGCGTCAGAGTAATGACTCCAGTCAGACACATTACAAAGGTTCTGCCCTTCACACCAATTTTTATGCTGTATTTACTGGAAATTTCATAAATTGTGATTAAGAAAATGTAACGTGTTAAACTTTTAAAATTAATCACATGCATTAATGCATTAATTCTGACAGCTCCAATCAAAACACTTTTACTGTAATGCATCATTTGAAAAACAATACATTTTAACCCTTGTATTACAGACCCACCTAAATTTACACGCTTCAACATGATTAACTTGTGCTGTAGCTCACCTGATGGAGTTTTGGACTTCGGTCACAGAGACACAGCCTCCAGCCCAGCAAAGAACGGTCGAAATGAAAATGAAAGTGAATCAAAAATGCCATAAAATAGACACAAAATGACATGGTTGCTTAAGTAAATGTGCTTTTCATGTTGAATTTGCTTTTAAAACAATTAGGTTTAGGCGTTGGTTAAGGGTAAGGAAGTATGTTTCGTTCACCTCTCATTTATCTTTTAGAACACATTTGTTTAGGTTTAGGCTAAGGTTTTAGGATACGGAGGTATGTTTTTCTCATTAAAACATCCATCTAATATTCACCTTAAAAACCTTGTCTGATTACAACATCATTCACTCGCTTTTGGCACCCCCACTAGACATTTCACTGGGAAACTGCAGCCAAACGTGTAATGATGCACGTAATTTTGGCTTGCAACATTTTTTTAGATTGTCCCGTAACCTTCTTGAGAATTAGAATAGTAAAAGTAAAACATTGGGTGATAAAATGTGCTAAAATGTCCTGAAAATAATGTCACAATGCAAAATGTGGGCTTCATTTTCTTAATGTAAAATATAATTAATTGTTTTTATTTTTAAATTGACTTGGGGTTAAATATGACATTGATATTTTCTTAACATGTTTTGTTAGAATCACCCTAAAGCTCTTCAAACTCTGAAAGAATAATAATAACAGGCCACAGAAAAATCTATATAAATTTACACTTACATTAGATTCTTAATTAAAGGAGTACAAATCCCTGTGTGCAATTGGTAAAAATCAAAAAATTCCCTGTCTTTTTAAGAGATGAATCAGTCATCATGGTGAACCTGACACAAGTGTCAACAGTCCCAGAAAAGGACACAACTAGTCCGGACACTTCAATAATGTCTCTCATCAACAAAGTGGACAAAGCTATTTGACAGTGTTTGGCATGACCGAAGCCCCACATCACTGACCTGTTTAAAACCAATCTCGGATTTCAAGGCTTAAATGTAAACATACAGTGCTGAAAAGTTTACCTTTGGGTTTGCCCTGGGTTGCAAGGGGCTCATTTTACTGGCCTGCACAACAACATGCCATTCGGCTGCAGAACGGCAACTCAGGAAAAACAATTATCTTCATTATCAACACATGGCCAACCAATAGAAGCCAAGCTGCGGCCACGGGCAGCTGCCGGGTCGCCTTACGAATCTGAGCCAACATGATTGTCATTGTTATGCCACTGGGCAGTATATACTATGATATGTCTGCGGTTACTTGGTAACGCAAGACAGCTGCATTGGCAGGAATCTCAACATTTCACTCTTTAAAATGAACCAATTAAAGAAGGCTATAAGAGGTCTCCAAAATCAAGGCTGTCCTCTAGCAAGGTGGAAAAGGGATTAAAATCATGTGACCCTTTCGGTTAAACTACTCACACCGTTACATAATGCTTGGCGATCGTGTGCAAACTAATCAACGATCTAAGAAGTCATAAATGGCCTTTGTTTATGTCACATGATGAATATTATGTCCTTAGCTGATGTCAAGCCCTTTCGCTTTAATCTAATTCTGTTCAGCTGTCTGGGACACAGATTACCCCCTTTCAACTTTTAGCTGCTGAAACTTGGGATGCATTCATAAAAAGGTCACAAAATGCAGACACAATACAATGCAACTGCACAAAAAAAGCAGCGTGACTGCGTTGAGTATATAGGATTATTAATTGCTGGATTGAGTGCAGGTGACGATGTGCTGGGTGAGTGTGAAAGTATCTTAGAGTGGTAACCATGTTTAGATACCAGCTGCCCACCCACACAAACCGCTCATGGCATGCCTGGTGATCCGAAGCACGAGGAGTCATTGCATGTTAACCACTTACTCTACATAAAGTGTTCGTACCACTTTTTAAAATAATTTTTCACTTAACCCTTTGAGCTCTGAGGGTGTAAAGATTTTAAAGGCTTGTAACTTGACCAAAAAAAAAAAAAAAAAAAAAAAAAGGAGGATCATTATTTTAAAGAGAAATTGATTCTCTTCTCTTTTAAGTTGATACGACAAAGCAATCAAAAGTTATAATGTTACAAAAAAAAATTATCCTAGTTTCCAAAAACGTCTCCAAGTGTCCAAAAGCCTCTCTAAACAAATGAAATATAATAATTGTACATAAGAACTGATTACATATGCAAACACATCAAATACTAAAGGTTTGAATAGCATGCAGACATGATTTTAGTAATGAGATTTCTGTGTTCCCACCATCGAGCCAATTGCCTCACTGCTTTGCCCTAAAACCCACCCCTAATACCCTGCTGTTGCCAACGTCACACACTCTGCCCATTTCACATGCAAGATTAAAGCTCAAGCTGAGGTATCATGTTATCTAGTTATCTAGAATATCGAGTTAATTTCATATTTAAGCATTAGCTAGCTAGCAAGAGAACTTAACGCTGACAACTCACTAACTGTAACTGCAATGCTGTCCCAAGTGGTCTTTCTGCTAACAGCAGGATGTCCCAGCACACCGCCCATGTTCTCGAACCATGGAAAGTTCTTCCTTTGAGCACCGCTTTGTCCATTGTGCATCTTAACGGATTTGTACTTTGCTCACAATGTTTTAAATTTTTCCCAAACCTGTAGCATTGTGTGCTGGATAGACATGGCAACCTTGGTGCTGACACGCCTCAATCCCCAGTTGTCCTTGTTTGGCCCAAAGGTAATCGGAAGGCCAGATGCATTTGGTCATTTGCCTTGATGAAGCCCTGAGGAGGCACGATGAAGCCCCGGAAGAGACAGTGGAAAGCAACTGGCACGCACTTGCATGCACTAGCACACCCTCATTTGGCTCGATAGTGGAAACACAGCTATTGAGCCTGTACTTGGCGCCATCTCCTGGTGGCCATATGTAATTAGAGTTATAGATCGCATGAATCTCTGCCCAAATATGGAGGACTATCACCACTGGTTGGAGCAATCGGAATCCAACCTGATTAGTTCAGCGCTCCATGATGCTACAGCATTTCCAATGATGTCATCTGATCCAAGAAATCTAATGTGTTTGTAGCCAGATAGTAAGATGCCAGATAGCCAGATGCTGTGAGCACATTGTGCTTCATGTTGGTTATCTAATGACCAAAGCATCCAATTACTTTGTGTGTTGGCTCATTATAAAGATAATCGCCTACTGGTATGTGATTTTTTTTCTGTTTATATTTTGTAAATTTGTGGTAGAGAAAATGTGGTAAATGAGCAAGACCTGTTCACATGAAACATGTATGTCGAAGATATATTCTTAGCTATTACTCACTATATTTTGTCCGTGAGTAAAACTAAAAAACTAATAAATTATCAAAACTGAACTTTTCTGATTTGTCTGCAAATTTCAAAGCACTTGTTCAGTTTTGGTCATAATGCCTACGTGCATTGTAAAGTACAGCTTCTAAGTTTCAAAACAATATAAACAGTATTTTGTGTAGCTATTTATATTTTTATTAATATTTCTTTCTCATAGGCCCATACAAGCATAAAGGGTTAAACATTTAGATTCAACGACATGATAACACAGGAGATCAACAAGTTGCTTCAGTATGTTAATTTACCCTGAAATTGATCATGTAACCTAAAACCTTCACTTTCATTCTGTTCCATACACAAGAGCTTTTGTGTGGTTTTGGAGGACTTTGAATGCAGCATGAGTGTTTTTTTTATTTCTTTGGAATAAATTTTTGTAACTGTACTTTTATCTGTTTGTTACTTCTTTTATATTGCTGAGAATTAGTTAGGTTTACGCAAAGGTGTGGGATTAGGGGTGCAAAAACTATCTATATAATAGTGTAATAGCTAAATTAATTGTGACTAAATTTACATGTCTGTTACATGTTCTATATTGTTGATGAGTGGTGGTTAGGTTAAGGAATGGGGTTGGGTTAGGGGATCTATTTATATGATAGTATATTTATAGTAAAATAAATAGAGCTGTCAAAGTTATCTCGTTAAAGGAAGCGATTAATTAAAAAAAGGTTCATGTGTAATTTTTTCTTAATCGTGATTAATGCATTTACATTTAATGAAGCATAAACCAGCATAAACATAGTCAGAGTAGTTCGGAATGCGATGTGTCCGCCCGAAATCCTAACACTGATGCACAGACACCATGAACACATTCACAACAGCTGTGCCAGTGATCAAATGATGGGAACATTAAAGCTGTTTGTACAAAACAAGACCAGATTGGACTTGTGACAGAAGTCAAGTACTTCGCAGCCTCTGTAAAGCCAACTTAATTACATTAGAAGCATGTCAAGTCTTAACTATCATGAAAATGCAGAATGAGACATTGTTTCAAGCCCTTTTTCTGTTGAGTTCAAAGCAGTAATAGACGCTGGCATTGATGCCCTGATGTGAATTGTGAATGCAGCTTCATGATTGCTGTAGTAAAGCGGATAGCCACAGTCTGTAAAGGATGAGATATTTAACCTACATGGGGACAACCTACTCAACTTACATGGGGATAAGTTTTTCAATTAGTAAAACTCCCACTTAGACTTTGAGAAATGTTTAATATTACTTGAATTGATGCTATTTGAGTGCATTTCAATCTTTCTACTGTGGAAGGCTTAGTTTGGAAAATGTTAACAAAGCATTATTGTTACATAATATTTTGTTTTCTTTCCTAAGAAGAGAATTTGTACATTTTGACAAGAAAATAAGCATATTAAGAGTAAGATTTCAGCACTTTTTAAAAATCTGTGATTAATCACGAATAACTACAAAAAATTATGCGATTAACTGAGGCAGCACTAATAATAAACAAATTGCGGTTAAACATGTGATAATATCCAAAGATTGCAGAGTCCATAATGAAATAGTCCGAACGCAGGTGGAATGGAATGACAATGGCCATTTCATGATGCAGGCAAAACGTTGCTATGGTGACGCCTCACTTGTAAGACTGCCCTGATTTTTACAGAGGCAAGAACGGCTGATTAAATGCTTAGAATTAAATGTCTTATCAATATATAATACAGCTTTCTTTAAAAAAATTAGTATAGTAAAAAAAATTGTAAACAAGTGTGGACACGTTTTAGAAATGTAGAGAAATTAGGTTTATTATCATAAAAATGCCCTTCGCATCAGTTTATTGCAAGCAAAGATTTCTGCTTGAAGTCAATGGGCTTACTGACCACTTCACTATTAAAGATGCTAAGGGCATCTACATAGCTCTTGCCCAAGTAGCAGTATTTGATGCCTTGGGAGTGCTGAGTAAAAGGTACTCATATACCTTTCACGCCGAAGTAGCTTTTGTCTGCACACTCTATAATTGTGACTGTACTGATGAAGTGCTGCAGTAATGTTTGTTCTTCTGTCAGGTTCTCTCATATCTTCACAGATGATGTGGAGGTCTGTCAGAGGAGCCACTGGGCTCTTGCTCACCTTCCTGATCAAAGATATTCTTGGAATACCAAATTTAGCCAGATGACCAAATTCTAGGAAGAGTCTTGGTGGTTTGAAACTTTCTTCATGTGTCAATAATGAAGGCCAAAATGCTTCTGTGAAGCTAGGATTTAATAGACTTTTCCAGCTCAATACATTGGCACAATCTCTTACTAGAGGTCTACAGTGTGCTTCTTAAACGGTTGAGTGAACGCTGTGCGTCTTGTCTGCCGCTGCTCTCCGGTTTTATTTTATAGTTTTATTTTAATTATTGTATTTATTCAGAAAACTTGACCTTAAACTTCATGGCTTGGTTTCTGCTGTGTGACTGTGAATTTTGTTTGACGACTGTAATATAATATGCTAAAACAAGTTAATTTGCCAATGGACGACAACCAAAGTCTACATACCTCTCAAAGATGTGGTTTGAATATTTATTAAAGACCCCATGATATTTTGACCATATCATTTTCTCTCTTTAAAGGCAGGTGCACACTGTACGATTTTGGCCACGATTCTGCCGTCTGAGACAAATTTTGCGAATCCAAAAAGATTTCTCTCGTCGCAGGGCAAAATCAGCAATCTTACAACGTTCAGTGTGACATGTTCACAGACGGCCGATTAACAGCCTTTTTGATGATCTTCAGCCTTCGACAAAGTTCTGGCAGTGTCAGAAATTTAGCATCGTAGTCGTATAATGTGACTGCCATATTCCGATATTCCGCTCCTCTATCGCACCCCAATTCACTTGGAAAGAAACCTGCTCCGTGTTTGCCCCACCATCACAATATTTGTGCCCAGTTATCTCTCTTCTCAAGCACTTTCAATATTTTTTCTTCTTTTCATTTTATATCAAATGTTTTAATAAATAAATAAGCAGAAAATACTTAGAGAAAAGTGTAAAATGTCAGCAATATGAAAGTATTATTCTCTGAATTAAATAAATAGCTTGCAAAACAAAAATAAATAAATTATAGCATTTTCTCTAATTTTTTTTACATTTATCATGCATTTTCTTTACAACGTTTTTATAATTACTATTTTATTTTTAATACATTTTCTTTAAATGTATGTAAATGTCTTTAGTTAAGATTCACATCACTCCAATTTTATTTATAAATAAAACAGAAAGACTGAAAAATTTATACTGGTAAGTATTTATGGGAAGTTTTAATCCAAATCAGCAAATACAGCTGGATACAATTATAGAAATCTATATCATGTTTGTGTAGCCGATAGGTTAGTAATCTAAATGAGGAGAAAGATGTACTATATTCCACCTTTTTTGTTTTCTCCAATGTGAACGGAGAAGTTGGCACAGTGTGCCATGGCGATATCAATGCGTTCATATCGTACGGTCTGACAAGCAGTAATCGTAAAGGACTATTATAAATCGTACAGTGTGCACCCACCTTTAGTCTATGTCTATTAGCTTTGAGGAGATCTATAGTGTATATGCTAGTGTAGGATCTGCGTAGCCAGGCAGAAGGAAATTAAGAAGAATTAAGACAGAATTACACCAAGATGGCCTATAATTCTGGGAAATTTGTTAAGAAGCTAGAAATTCGGACTGCCGTTTAGGAGTCTGAGCTGACCTGCATCTGACCAATGTAAATGTCACAAAACAAGGGAGGGTGTCCAGAAAAAAAAACAAAGTTTACCCAAAAACCCCGCAACAGGCAAGCACATTCCAAAGAAAGAACTGTTACCGTGGAAACCTGGGGTTTCCAGAAATCAGAAGAATCTAATTTGTTCCGTTCATTCAGTCAGAACACATGAACACTTAAAATTATATACTGAATGACCATCATGTGACAGCTGTTATACCCATCACATGCTTAAAACTAATTGTTCAAAAGAGAGAGATTGAAAAGACTGATCACTGGATCGGAACTTATGGAAACTCTCTTTAGCTGGACCAAAACTAGTGTTTTTCTATCATCTCCAAACTGACTCTTCTTGGGTTTTACAATGCATATACATATATTATGAATATAACACAATCAAAATACTCCATTGTATCATCATTCTACGCTTCACAACACACATAACCGAGTTTCATATGTTACCATGCATTACATGATGTCTTACTGTGGTTAGAATCATAGAATGCTTGATTCTGACCTCGTGCATACATAATACTCAATTATTCAATGTATAATAATGTATATTCAATTAAGTATATTTTGTTAATGAAGTAACCACAAAAAGAATGTATGTCATGTTTCATATGTAAATGATTGACTATTTAAGTAGAGAATGTTAATGTTAACAAGTGTCATGTCTCTTGCACCGATTTCATTATATAAATGTCAGGATAAAAGTATGTTCACTTTCTGAGCATGAAACAGAAATCTACACAGACAAAGATTCATTGAATCACCTTCAGAAGGAGGTACTGAGCGATGATCACATGGTATCTATAATGCTGCCTCTGCCTCTGTGGGTGGACCCGATTGCAATTCGAGTTATACTAAATTAAGTATCAATGGTTCAGGACATGGTCTATAGACCCCATTAAGTTCAATTTTCTTTGTTACAGGTAATTTCATTCACCATCTGTTACTGCTCACACACCAACCTGTTTTTATGTTTGCCTATGTGTGTTAGTTTAGTTAGATGTTGTAGATTAGCAATAAAGTCTTGTTTGAATTCAACGAGGATTTGAATGTGGTATATTTTGATTAAATATTCTCGTCAATTGATTCTTAAGATCTACGCTCCATGCTCGAACAATATTTCAACATATTTGTAATATTATTGTCAATGGCCATGGGAATAGTATTTCTCTAAAGAGTTAACAGATGCGTCAAATCAACTCAGTATGGCTGAGTGATTATACCTACATATTAATTATTTCAGTATTCCCTGAATATTCCCTTCTTGAGCTAAAATTCTTTGCATTAAAATTGTGAGCAAAAACAACGAGCCTGTTGTATTAAATATTTAATCTTGAAGAATTTTTATTCAGATTTCTAATCTGATCATTTGTCATTTATCCTTCATATAATGGTGGTCGAAAGTGGCCAAGATTCCTAAACTAATTATTTTCAAATCAAATCCTACATACTATTGTTGATGAATGCTGGAAGTTGTAAATATACCCTGCCACAAAGTCGCTAATTTCCTACACTAGTGTACTCCTAAAATTTGACAAATGTTAGCAAATTTCACTTCCATTAAAATAGACAAAAAAATAGGTCGGCAATCGATTAAAATTTGTATTCCCTGTGTTGACAGTTGCTATATATCAAAGATACATCAAAGGGCTTGTGCCTTTTTCAAAAACATCCAGCTTGTACCTTGGATGACATTTCCATAATGAATAAATTTGATCCACTTCCTTTGCAACCAAGTAATGTTTGGTAAAGGAAATTAAGTATAAGGGTTAGTGTCATTCGCTCAGGCTGGGGAATTCTCCTAATAAACTATTTTATTGGGTTTTCTTTAATTCTGCAAAAATTTCTAAAAATTTGCAATTTGACATCCATTGTGAAATAAGTCTACATCACAAAAAATGTAAGAAAGTGGCTCAAAAAATGTCTGCAAGTACTATGCATCTGTCCATAAACATCCCTCAAGTCAAACTAACAGCGAGACATAAACACACTGGTTATTTAAATCTGCAACTGGCCTTGTTTGTTTAATTAAATCTCAATAGAAACATGAGCAACTGCTGACAGATACCAATGGCTTTACAGAAGACGCAAGTCTGCTGTCCTTTGTTTTGCAATCTTTCACCAAGCATAAGTGACCGTCCGTATTGTGTTACGCTCTCTATGTACAGTAGGTCTCCGTGATCTCAGGCCAGAGGCAGTTTTGCATTGTGTACATAGTCACATGTGGATACGTGTCCGGACTTGTCAACAATGTGTGAAAGAACAGTGCGATCTAATTGAATGAGGGGGGGGGGTGAAAGTTGGCAAAATGGTGCTCTCTTGCTTACCTGAAGATCCCAGGAAGTAGCGCTCTAAAACTGATCCGAAGCCAGAGGGGTTGTCCCAAAGGTTGCTGACTGTGAAGGGTTGCATGGAAATGTTGGCCTCGTTTATCGGCCAGTTGTGCGCACGGACACTGGCACCTCCATACCATGAAATATTCACCATGGAGAAACAGTCCTGAGAGAGAGATAGAGATAATTCAATAGACAAACAATCAGAGAATGTCCAATATTGTCTCATGACAACTCATAATAATTTGTACGAGATGGCGAAATTGTGAGGACTTGTAACACTTGGCTTGTGCAAGAAGACACAACTTTTATTCCCATATACCAACCAATCATCATACAGAATTTCAAATCAAATTTCAAATTTTACACATTAAATTTTAGCTATCCTCCTATACAGCACATTACTTTAAGAAAAGAAACACATGTGTCCGTGAACATATTTTATCAATCATAATATGTTAACTTGTGCAATAAAAATGACTGCTGTATATTTGCTGCTTAGTTTATTGCATATAAAGCTTTATACACATGAAAGATCTAATTATACATTTATTAATAGAGCACCTTCAGATAGATCCTATCAGGTCTCCATGAGTGAGCATAATCTGTTCACAACAGCACAGATCATGCATCTCCAGCTAAGCAGCTTTCTGCTCTCATAACACATGAAAGTAAGTACAGAACCTAAACATCCAAGGAATTGACTGAAAAGTGTTCTTAAGGCCCAAACAGTGTTGCCAACTATTTCTCATGGAAAGTCACCAAAGACTTGCTGAAATGTCTAAAATAGCTCAATCATGTGATGACGTAATTTTTACATATGTAAATTAATTGGCGTAAAGAGCTATGACAGTTCTTTAAAGGTGTAGAACCATTTTTATTATTATTAAACTAATGATTTAACAATTAGTATTTAACTACTAATCTTTTAGCTATCACTAATTGAACTTTTTTTATTTATTATGTTTTGTAATTAAACTGCAATATTGAACAATGACAAATTGCTAATATCTTAGTAATAGTAGCCAGGGGTAGGCAGCGGTGTAGTTTTGGGGATGTTTTTAATTATTCTTTATTTTTAAACATGGATCTGTATGCCTTATAATGCCTCACATTGTGGAGATGATATGTAATATATATTATTTTTTAACATATCTGTTGTGTGATGCTGAACCATCAGTGTGTATTACTTGCGCCAGTGTCACTGTGTCACAATGACTTTTTGACAGTGACACCTCATCTGTTCATATCACTTATCTCTACACTTTATTATAGATCAGGGGTTCAAATCCTCTCTCTCTCTTTCTCTTTCTCTATCTCTCGCCCTGCTAGACAATTTCTTAGTGAACTTCTATCGCTGTCGGCTGACTTTTCTTTTCTAAACGGAGAGCATGCACATGAATTGAGGTTGAGACTGTCGCAACAAATACCAACAACACATAAACTAGATTTATAGAACATCATTAGATTTATAGAACATCCATATGTACATAAATCCAACTGCTGATTGCATGCAGATCAGTTATATTACTTGAAACACAGGGGTGCTAGAACACAGAGAAAAATTAGACATCATTCAATGTTTTTTGTGTCTCCAGATGTGGAAGAATTTTGCTAAACCAAACTACAAAAATCGCTAAAATTGTCACTAGTAGCTAGATGGCTCTTTTACTCGCTACGGGGGACAAAAAGTCACTAAGTTCGCAACACTGGGATCAAACATACTTCACGCAAGTATGCAAATGCAGACACAAGCACTTCGCCAATGCATGGCCAACACGTGGTCCCGTTGTATATACATAATGTGCGCTCTTGCGTTGCTCTGGTGGTTACAAACCTTGGACCACAGGGGGGCGAAAGAGTTATTTTAGGTGCCACTAAACCAGATGTGGTGGAGTTAACATGTTGACAATTGAGGAGTGTTATTTTATATTTGCTGAAAAGATGACAGAAAATTATGTTTGTATAATCTAATTTGTTCGGCAAGACTCTCCTCAAATTGCTGCTCCACCGTGACAGTTGTTGATTGAAAAAAGAAAATCCGCTGTAGCACCCCTTGCAGAATCGCTGAGAATACAGCGTGTACTTGAGTTAGGTTATGAATTGCACCTTGACACATTTCACAATGCAACGTTGTGTGAAATCGAGCTTGCATAGCAAGATGCAACTGTGTTCACGTACTTACATATAGTATGTTTGGGCCTTTAGGCTTAAATTTGAAATAACACATGACAAAGCATTACTGAAGTAGGAAATGTGGGACATGAAGGGATTAATTGTTGAAAACTTCTGAAGTGCATTAAGATTAAGTTCTCACTGAACAAAGAACAACTTTGTCTCATTGGAAATCTGTGAAATGTATCTTTGTCTAAAGTGGATATTTCAGTCATGTGAGTTTTAAACCGTGCTTTAAAGGAAAAATCCAGGATCAATACAAGTTGAACTCAATCGATGGTATTTGCGGTGATGTTGATTTCCACAAATTATTTCGACTTGTCCTTGCTTTGATTTAATAAAGAAGCAAAAATCTGGATTACAGTGAGGCATTTACAATGGAGGTCAAATATTTGGAGGGTTTAAAGCGGGGGTGTCAAACTCAGTTACTGGAGGGCCCTGCAGAGTTTAGTTCCAGCCCTGCTCCAAAATGCCTCCTAGTAATCTTCAAGCACTCCTGAAGATCTTGATTAGCTGCTTCAGGTGTGTTTAATTAGTGTTGGAGCTAAACTTTGCAGGACTGTGGCCCTCCAAGAACCAAGTTTGACACCTCTGATTTAAAAGCAGATATGTGAAGTTTATAATGTTATAAAAGCACTTACATTAATTCTTCTGTTAAACCTTCTGTTTAAATCGTTGTTTTTACGTTAGTTTTAGGGTTTTAGGCTTCACGCCTTATATCGTCATAGCAACAAAGTTGTAAATTGGATTTAACTTTACACAGAGAGGGTTAGTAAGTGATTTTATCATGCTAAAATCATGTTAACACACATATTTTTTATGTATTGTGGCTATACTCTTGAAACAGTGAGTATTTTAACGTTTACTGATTGGCTGCATTCACATCCATCATAAGTGCCTCACTAGAACCCAGATTTTTGCTTTTCATAAAGAAAAGATCGGGACAAGTCAAAAAAAAAATTTGTGGTGTTCAAAATTATGCCACACATGCAGTTGACTGAGTTTAACTTTTATATAGGCTACCCCAGAATATTTATTCAAAAATATATATATAGAGATATTTTGTATTTATTTTTTTGGCAGAAGGCAAAGTTCAAACTTTTTGATTCATAATATTATAATAACACTATTATAAGCTAATAACAACCTATAAAAAACAATTATACGTTTTTAAGTCACATAAAAGTGTCCACTAATTAAATATAAATACAATTAATGTCCAATGCAGCAATGAAACACGTGTTTAGAAGTCAAATTAAAATGTTTCTCCAAAAATCTTAATCAAGACTGTGAAACAATAATTTAAATGTATTCTTAAGACATTGTACCTTTAGGTCCACATGACAGTGAATTGGAGTCCAGGTTACACTGTAGCACTCAGTATCTGATTCCTCCTCTGTTTCCAGAGATATCTTCACCTCTGCCACTGAATCCCACGTGTAGCAGAATTCGGTTTTGTTGAGCCAGCACATGTTCCTCACAAACGGAACCTCAATATCAGGGTTCCCCACATTTCCCACATCAATCTCCGCAAACGTCTTGTCTTCAGTAAGTGTCTGAATGACCAGAGTTTGCGTCCGTCTCTCCCAAATAAGCCCACTAAAACTCCCCTTCAGGATCCAGTTCTTGTTGGGCTGATCCACAACTTGCCAATAAATTATCCCAATTGTCATGACAAAAAAGACAGCAACTCCCAAACAGGCAATAGCCCCCTTCCAGGTCTCGTTCATCTCTTTCAATCCAGTGTCCCATGTCACCTCTGGGATTGGACTCGGGTTCCTATTGCGAGTGTGTGGCATGTTGAATTCAGAGCAGAAAGATCAGAAAGCTCTAACCAAAAGTGATGATAAAAAGTGATGTTCTGTGTGCTGAGACGCGCAGAATCCTCATCGTGTATCGGGTTTTCAGTCTGACGTGTTGCTTTGTTTTAGAATTCGAATTTTTGAATTTAAATTTTTAATTCGAATTTGCCCTAACTGCACCGGCTGCCTGTCATCCAAGGATTAAAGTCGAGATCTCCAAGCACAAACATTCCGAAGCAACACAGAAATGTAACGCATGCTGCTTCTAAGTGTTGTATAGCAAGTTTAAAGCATTGATCGCACAAGAGTGAGCAGCCTTATCCGCGTTTGGCAGCAATGCCTACAAATAGCTCCTCAGCGGCTTATTTGCTTGGCCAGCACTTTCGCCCGGTGCTCTGACGTAACTCCATACTGCTTCTTCAGAAAAGTACGAGAGAAAGTGATTAAGAGACCGAGAGCTTTGCGATTGCCGGGGGCCCCGGTCAGGGGCCGTACTGGGCACAGCGAATGGAGAGTGGCCCATTCTCTCTTTCCGTAGCCTACTGCACGAGCACCAGAACGAACGCGCATTTGACATTTGGAGACGCGCGCATTCAGAGTAATGGGTTTACTTTTGAAGTAGGCCTAGCTTATTGATTGAATGCATGCACATGCACTTATAACATGCATCAATCCCTTCGATTATAACATGCATCAATCCCTATTCCACGTATTTCAATTCAGTATGTCCTTTACCTGTTATAGCAGGTGCATGAAGAATGCCACAAACGTTCTAAACACTAACTTCTTTGTCAAATTTTAACAGGGGGTGCACTCTGGTGAGGAAGTAAATGAAAGTAGTATCTCGAATGCAACGTAGGCTTCATGTATGTTTAATCTTAAAAATGCTAAATCAGAAAGGTAGGTTCTAAAATGTTTGGCACAGTTCCTAGTAGTGTCCGAAATTGTAATTAGTGCAATATCAGTTAAGAGGAAAAAAAATTAATTAACATTGAAAGGGACAATTCACCATTATTCAAAAGTAAAAAAAAAAAAGGAAAAAAAGTTTGATAACACCATAAACACAATTCATTTTTATATGCATACACTAGCCACTTGTAAAATGTTTGAACACACCTACTAAATTTTTTATTAATACTGTTTCCCACAGTTTAGAATAGTAATAACGTCATCAAAAGTAGTATATTAACACAAACGGAATATGGGAATCATACTGTAAAAAGTGTCAATCTGCACTCTATCAGTCTATCTGATCTAACTCTTAAAATTAGTTTTGCAATATTTTTGTTCTAGTTATTTTATTATTACTTTTAATATATATATATTCAATTATGAAAAATGAAACCACGTGAAATACAGAAAAATATTTATTTAAACTAAAAACAAATCTTATATTTTAGCTACTTAAGAGTAGCAACTCTTCACACTCTGGTCATTCTCTCAACCAACTTCATAAGGTGCATCCTGAGATGCTTTTTTAAACAGTATTGAAGGAGTAAATAAACAATTACTGGTAAGAGTTATTTTTATCAGGAAGACTTGCATACTTGAGTGAGATTTAAGATGACAATTATTTGATGAATATAACAGAAACGTAATGTCTCTCTTTTTTGCGTAGTTTGGTCTGGCGGTCCGAAGAAGTTGTACTCGGAACCGTCATATTCTGCCGGAGATAGGAGGCAGGGGCGAGGAGCCTACCCCCGTGCAGGACGGGACTCAACTGGTGGTGGTGGGGTGGTGGAGGTTGCCATGTTAGCACACTGAAACAGCAATGTGATAGATTGTGAGCAGACTTATAAAGCGATGGCACATGTGATTGGCTGGTAATTACCTAGCTAATGGTGCGATGATGTACAGCTGCTAGTCTTCCCACTAGAAGTGCACTGTGCTTACATTTAATTTTGATTTCTCAAGTTTTTGCCCACAGTTTTTCTAAGTAAATTTGAAGTAAAAATCTGCTTAACTTAATGACATAATGATTAAAGTGTGTTAATTTAACTTATACATTTCAGTTAATACAGTTAATACATTGAGTAACCTTTACTTAAAAATCTGATGTACATGGTACTTAAATACATTTAGTAAAATTACAATTTTATTGGAATATTTTGCATATTGAAATGTTCTTATAAACAAATGTTTAATCATGTACCACATAACATATGGAAGCCTTTCACAGGGAAGCTTATTGCATGCTGTAGTATATTGTGTGTGTGTGTATATATATATATATATATATATATTATATATATATATATATATATATATATATATATATATATATATATATACTGGACAACATCAACTTGCATTACTGCAGATAAAACAAGATACAGGGCTGTGCACACAGACCTCAACATTTGGTGCGCGAAACACAATGACGTTAAAAATCTAAAGATATATATATATATATATATATATATATATATATATATATATATATATATATATATATATTATGAACAGATAATTTTGAGTAGAAAATAAACTGCAAACTTCAGGAAAAAACAAAATGTTACTGAACGTAACAAAAAATTAACAATAAAAACAGTGTGAATAAACTTGCAAATAGTGAAACCATGCAAGCTCATTAATTATTCATGGCCAGTGCATGCTTGGAACACCAGCTTTGAAAAATTTACTTATTTACCTGTGAAATTTACTCAACATAGCGAATAAATATAACAAGGTTTTCAACTTTAAGATTGATACATAATGACACATTGTAAACATAACAAACAATCATTAAGAATGTTTACTTATAACATAGAACATACATGTTCGAATGTTACATGTTACATGTTTGAATTTAAGTACAAATGAAAAATTTACACGATATTATCAAGTTCACACTTAATCTTACATATTTAATCTAGAAAGTACTTAATCTTTTCTGCTATAGTTACTTCACCACAAAACCATTTTTTTCAGAGTATGCTGGACATTTCTTGGCTGCTTTTCCTTAAAATTAAAATGTTAGTTTTGTAATAAAAGTCATACGTAGGCACAATTTCCATTTGTCTACAAAACTAACTTCAGTCATTTAAGCATACACTTTTAGATCAAAACATTGGAAAGGTCCCAAGAAACAAATTTAACCAAGTTTGTCCAAACCTTTGACTATAAAGTGCAACGGTAGTAAGTATTAAGTATAAATGTATAAAGGCTGTGCAATTTAAGGCACTTAACATAAAAGAATGTGTCAAAGCAGATATATGATGCACAAGCGTTATTGTGTGAGCAAGGGGGATATGAAGCACAAGCAGTGGGAATCCCCCCATGACTGCAAAGATTAATGGCATGAGAATGTGGATGACTGGAGATGGCACCTTTGGAATGCTGTCTGTCATCAGCCATTGTGTTTGGGCTTACTCTATGCTCCTTTCCAACTTTGAACCAAAGATCACTCATAAGAAATAATAAGACCACAGAAGTCTGTTATTGTAGACTCATAAAATAAAGAGCCATTAAATTAAGAAGAAAATTACTCAGAAAAAAAAATTGTTTGAAAGAACAAGGGCAAAAATAAGACAACCATAACTATCATTAAAGCAAAGATATGCTAACTGATTTGACCCTTAAAGGAATATTTACAGGTTCAATACAAGTTCAGCTCAATTGACAGCTCTAGTGGCAAAATGGTGATTACCACAAAAAAATAAAAAATTGTTTTGGCAATGCATTTCCATCTGCAGAACTGCTGCTCACTGGATGTTTAGTTTTTACTTTGGCACTACTCAAATCCCAATAGAACAACAGTTACAGAAATATTCAATTATATATACAATTGTAATGCAAATTTTAAAATCAAAGGGAGTAAATTTTTACTGTCGCCAATGGCGACCTTGACAGAAATTACACTCGCAAATAAATTTATTTGGTCGCAAATGCGAACATTTTTTTAGTCGCAGTTTGGAGCCCTGCACAATGATGATGATTTATCGACTTTATAGACATTACATTTTATCGTCTGTTAATGCTGAACTTCTGTAAAGCTGCTTTAAAACGATGTGTGTTGTGAAAGGCGCTATACAAATAAAATTGACTTGACTTGACAATTTGAGTATAAATTTGTATATATTTGTAAAAAAAAAAAAAAAAAAAAATATATATATATATATATATATATATATATACTCAAATTGTCCCTTGTTTACTTAAAAAAAAAGCAAGAGTAAAAATTGTGGTTGCAGTTCGGCACTTACAGTGGAAATTAACATGGTTTTAGGACAAAAGATCAGGCTCAGTCCTGCTTAGTTTCAATATTTTTTGTGTATTGTAACTTTGTTAAATATTTACTGGAGTGAAAACTGTGACAACTAGCTCCGGCCTCACATAATTTAGATGTTAAGCTGCCTCCTGAATCACATTGTTTTGGTTACATCAACCTGTGACTCTCAGTTGCCTGAATATATTTTTCTCAGTTGCATTTTCTGCTCAACAATAGTTGGATACACAATTTTTTTTTTTACTAAGCCTTTCAAGAGAACTCAAAACGAAAGTTGTTCAGATGCAGCACTGATGTATAAAAGCGGTCAATGGCCTAAATGCCTTGAAGATTAGTTGCAACTGGCTCAGATTCTGTAAGTCAGCCCTTTTGCACCTCAGGATTCTGCTGGCAGGGCAGTGGTCATTGGATAAGGCTGTGGGAACCTCACCTTGGCTGTTCACTCTTCTCCAATAATCACATAACCACTATACGGCTTCACCTATCAGTTGACTACAGACTGCTCACTTTTATTAAGTGTTCCTTTCACTCATTTGGCCTTATTTATTTATTTTTCTATGTACACTCTCAGAATTCTTTTTACTGTTTAATGTATAAGGGCTGTCACTGAGGTGGTACCATTAAGAGACCCCTTTCTGCACCTCTAGTTAAAATGTATAACTCGTTTTGGGAACATAATACATGTTTGTACACAAGGACCTATTCAAGGTACAGTTATATGTTTTGTTGCTCTGGGAACAAAGAAATTACTTTTTGTCTCATATAGTGTGAAAATACATACCCAAAACAAGGGTACCACCCCAGTAATGGCCATTGCACTTTACAGTATACTTAAAAAAAATACTGAGAAAGTTTGTTGAGACATACAGTTGCAGAGTCAATTGTGTGTCCTGCATTTGTTATCTTGTGTCTGCATTTTTGTGTGTTCAACATTTGTGACAAGTCAAGTTCAACTTTACAGTGGCCATGGCTCAGGGTCAGAGTTGGGCATGCTTTGGGGCCATATCCAGAGGAAGAGTCTCAATTTACACATCAACTATATGACTCTGTTGAGAAGTGCTATAAATAACGACTTGACTGATTGGTGACTGGCTCTGCTTTCCATGGAGTGTGAGCATGGGACGTGAAAACTATCCTGAATCAGCCTCTTTTGTCAGACATTAAGGAAATGTATTGTATATAGTATGCAAATTAGAATTATACATACTCTATATTGTGTCAATGTGGCTGGCAACCACATTGCTTTCCATGAGATACTTCTGGAGCCAATATAGTGACACAAAGGGGGAATCCCAATGTTTCACAGAAGAGGAAAACCCCACTATTGCAGCGCAATTCCGCTGCAGGTTCCGATAGAAAGTTAAGCAAAAAAACAAAGAAACAACTCTGAAATATCAATGCGTGTAAGCGGGAATGCTGCTTTCTTAAAATAACCCACATTCTTGCAATAAGCTGCTTTCTGATATCCATGTAAACACAGTCAATGATAATCGCTCCCCGGCATCAGCCTTAACAAATCCCTTAATAATGTAAACATTTAAAAATGGCCACCTCAAGAAGTGTAATGACACAGACATGACGTCAGTGATGTCAAATGCCATTGGGTTATTCCATGTCAAATACAACCAAATTTTAGAAATTGTGTTAATACTTTTCCAAAAAGAAAGATAAACAATAAATGATTATAAAAGTCAAAATATTAAATGCCCTGGATCAATATTTAATAAGTAATCCATTATTTTGAAGAAGGTAGTCAAAATGACAATTTTTTCCTGTGATTTGGACCAAAAAAAAAGGGAAAATAAATATTCTGAGGAAGGTGGTAGTGCAATTATTTAAATTTTTTTACATAGAGATAGATACGTATATTACTAAAATCAGTTGACTTTAGCACACCTTTTTGCTAGAGCTGGGTATTCTGATTCACAAGCTCTGAATTCAATTAGATTCCGATCTTAATTCGATTTGATATCGATTCATATGAGAACATTTCTGTTATAATATTAGTTTTGCTTAAATATGAAATAAATTCTTTAAACCTTCAATGGAACCCTTCTAGATACAATTTGAAAATATAAATTGGGCACATTTTAGATTTTGAAAAAGGTTCAAATTCAGTCTATCCCATCAATTAATGTTTTGAAATTGCATGTATTATGTTGCATATGTTGTTTTTTATTGTTTACTTGAATAATTTGTACTCATTTCAAGTACTTAAGCTGATATGTTGAACACATGCTTAATCTGTAATGCCATTAAGAGCATATAATGAGTGAAAAGACGTACATGGTTTCTTTAGTGCATCTATGTGTGATCAGAATTAAATGTTTCTTTTTATGTTGTAACTAATCAACATCTAACTGTAAAAAACAGAAAGAATATTAAAAGAGATTTATTTAATGACATACGGATCCGTGGATCTTGTCTTTGGACACACAGAACGAGTTAGACCAAACGTTTACTCTCAACACACAGTGAAAGGATCGCTGTGCTAATAAGTCAATGTAGACATTTTTGGTCGCATAGCATGAGATTTGTTCGCAAACATGAATTATCAACTGGCATTATAGAGGGTTGACACAAAGTGAAAGATCAATCTTTGGATTTAAGAATCGATATTTAGATTGTTCAAACAAAGATAGGAAAATTTTCTTCCAAAAATAGGAAGACTTTTTTTTTCTTCTGAATTTGGATATTTGTGCACAATTAGACATTCATATAATCCTCTTGAAGTAACTCTAGACCTGTGATGCTGGGGAGGAGGAGGGTTTCAGAGAGAAAACACTCAGCACACTTCAGTGAAACCAGCTTACCTGCAAACAACAGACAATTTAAATGTTAAACAAAGAGAGATTTCACAATTTGATTGGCTATCAGATTACATATTCAAAGAATCATATACATATCTGCCACTTTATATACAGTGGGGTTCAAAAGTCTTTTACTAGAAGTAAAAATACTTCTATTTAGCATTTTTTCAGATTTTTAAGTTATATTATCACCATATCAATTTGAATGAAAAGTTGAACTAAAAATGTACATACATTTGAGACGTTCTTAGTATTTGATGGGTTCCCTTTTCACTTTAACAATAGAATGAACTCGAGCTGGCATGGACTCTACAAGTTTGTGCAAAACATCAATTTTCCAAAGAGCATCGTGTTTTCTTCAGTGGAAGCAAAGAAATCTGAACTTTGGTACAAAAGAGGAAACATGATGCCACAAATTTGATTAGTGACCTAGAAATGGTGCAGAATCTTCAATCTTTACTTTTTATTTCCAGGTTTTAATGAAAAGGTCTAAAAAAAATTCAATAGTGCAACAATATATTTGGACTGAAGTGCTACAGTATAGTCTTGAACTGTAGCGTTGAACTGAATGCAGCTGATGTCTACACATCCATCTCTTCTTTTCTCATGGACTGAGAATTCAGGAATGTTTTGGACCACCTTCATTTTTACAGTCGCAGATCTTTTTCATGTACATTCATGCAACATAATATCCCAGCCAGTGCAATAACAGAACATATATGTGGCATGGCGCTCCCTCGAGGAACTATAAAATGCTGTTTGACAAAAAAATTATAAAAACTGCAGACCTTTACAAGCAAAAGTATTCACTTTAAGTGAAAAGACTTTTCCATCTTCCTGTCTGGATCTTCAATTTACAATTTCCCTTTCCTTTTGGATATTTAATACAACCCAAGCTGGGAAACTTTCCATAGCTTTTCTCGCGGCTGCGTTTCTGGCATCTCTGCCACAGTTAAACCCAATCTAGGTCTTTATTTTTCATTTATTTTTCTGGTCCACATTTTTGATCTTGCTAAATACAGTACATTTCCATTTTGCCATTGTTTTGCTGACCCATTTTCCAATGTAAAGCTTAAGAAATTATCTTGATTCATTGATTGTTATTGTACAATTTTGTTGAATTATGAGTTCAACACTAATTTACTGATTAATTTACTAGTACTAGTTTAACAATTAAACATCTTGATAATTAACGTGGATTGTTACTACTGGATCTTTTTAAAGTTTTTTGTTGTTATATTATATGCAACATGTATTATATATTATATGCACTGTGATGGGTAAAAATGTTTTGTAATAATAGTAGGTACTACTTCAATAAAGCTAATTAAGATATACTTCATGAAAGATGAGTTTGTTCATTTCTTATTTTGCCACACTGCATATCAGGCCTCAGTTTCAGTCACAAACAAACTGCGTGGTCCAATCTATAAATGGCAGCATTGGAAAACAGTGTGTGAACAGACCTTTGCTTGAAGGTTGAGAGGGGTCATGTTGCATGAGTACATCTCCTCTAACACACCCGAGCCCACCCTTTGCTAAACATTGGCACCTTGACAAGGGGCTCTTGCACTGTGATTTCATTATAAGGGCCTGTCCAGCACCCGAGAGTGCCTCTCTTTCTAACCTTACTCAGGTACACTACCGTTCTAAAGTTTAGGGCCACTTACTCATTCTTTATTTATTTGTATTGTTTTTTTTTTTCACATTTTAGAATAATAGTAAAGTCATCACAACAATGGAATAATAGAAATGGAAATATGTGAATTATGTTGTGACTAAAAAAAATTCAAAATAAATGAAAACTGTTATATTTTTGCATCTTCAAAGTGGTCACACTTTTCCTAGAATTTGCAGACATGAACTCTTGACATTTGCTCAACCAACTTCTTGAGGAATCACCCTGGGATGCTTTTTAAATAGTATTGAAGGAGTTCCCCTCTATGTTGGGCACTAATTAGCTGCTTTGCTTAATTATTCGGTCCAAGTCATCCATTTAAAAAAATATTTTTTTTTAATAAAATGTTAGTTTTGTAATTAAATAAATTAATATTTTGGCACAATTATATTTTTGTCAACATTTTTTCAAACATTTAAGCATACACCTAAGATCATGAGAAACATTTCAGTCAAGTGACCCCAAACTTTTGAACGGTAGTGTACATGATAAAAAATAATATGGATAAGAAACCAGATTATTTGCTATACCCATTTGCAAACACTATTTTAAATTGACTAAAAATTGGGCAGAAAAACTCAAATGGTCACATAAAAAAGTTTTAGGTCAAAGGTTCTTTGCCTAAAATTGGTCTGTGCTTACCCAAATTTAAATCACTGCCCCCAGTGGCTGAAGCTGGAAGTGTTGTTGAACGTATTAGCATGTGTAACTCCAGTTTCCTGGTGAAATTTCCACTGATTGGCATCAAAAGCGAGTTGTATTTTTAGTTGTAAATGATGCAATACAGTACACAGCAGGTATGCATATTTTATTAACTCTACCCACCAAACCAAAACCTAACCATCAGTAGAGTAAAAATGTCAATTTAAAATTAAAAATTGCAAGCTCTGAATTTCGCTCACCTTGAACGCAATTACTTCCTGGTTTTCATGGGGCCAGAACTGGTGATTCTTCTCACTATCATTAGTGCCAGAGGGAAAGCATACATTAGAATTGATGCACAAATGTCTGATGGAGGGTGGCACTTGTCAGTTATTCAGCAGTACAGAGTCGATTTCAGGATACATGAACTTTGAATGTTGATTTCCCATGTGATACGAAACACGAAAACCTCAAAACAGAGGATATGGCAGTATATAGAGATAAATAAATCAGCAAAAAACCTTATGAACAAGCTTCAGTCTTTATTGAAGATTGTCTTTATTTTAATTAGTCAAGATAATGCTCAAACATTTGGGAGGAAAATATATTTTGCAGAGATTAAAACCTGATTAAAAATCTACCTGTTATATACCTGTAAATAACCTGTTATTATTTGTAATATAAATGTAACGCTAGGTCTACGCTGACATCGACAGCCATCTTTACTAACAGGTCTGACTCTCAAATTATCTTATTTATAGGCTTCAACGCAGCTCAAATGCTCTGTAGACATTGATAATTATTTTCATTTTTTACACCATTAAAATCCAGAAGCCTAGGTGACCTCAGAGAGATTTCTAGCAACCTCTTTATAGACATTGGGGTTGGGAAACCTGACCATGCATCAAAACAAGGTCTAGTCTGTAGCTCCATCTAGTGGATTGTTATGACATTAAAGCAGAGTTCCTTTCCTTTGAATGTTTTAGTGCTGATCAGTAATGAGTAAGTTACTCAAAAATAGTCATTTTGTAATCAGATTACTTTACTGATTACATAATGGAAAAGTTATCACATTAATAATTACTTTAATTTTAAGTTACTTTCTAAAACACTTTCACAGAAAAGTAGTTTTTTTATAATGTCTATATACAGTGGCAAGAAAAAGCATGTGAACCCTTTGGAATTAGCTAGTTTTCAGCAATAAGTGGTCATAAAATGTGATCTCACCTTCATCAAAGTCACAAGTATAAGCAAACACAATGTGCTTAAGCTAACAACACATAAACAATTATAGCTGTTCATGTCTTTATTGAACACATCCAATGAAACATTCACAGTGCTGTGGAAAAAGTAAGTGAACCCTTGGATTGAATAACTGGTCAATCTTCCTTCAGAAGCAATAACCTCAACCAATCCTTCCGGAAGCTGCTGATTTGACCTGGACAATGTACAAAAGGAATTTTGGACCATTCTTCCTTACAGAACTGCTTCATCTTGGCCATATTCTTAGGATGTCTGGTGTGAACGGCTCTCTTGAGGTCATTCCACAGAATCTCTATTGGGTTAAGATCTGGGCTCTGGCTGGGCCACTCCAAAAGGTAGATTTTCTTTTTTAAAGCCATTCTGTAGTGGATTTACTTCAATGTTTAGGGTCATTGTCCTGCTGCATAATTCAACTTCTACTGAGCTTTAGCTAGTGTACAGCCACCCTGACATTATCCTGTAGGATATCTTGATAAATTTGGGAATTAATTTTTCCCTTATTGATGGCAAGCAGTCCAAGCTCCGAAACAGCAAGGCAGCCCCAAATCATGATACTCCCTCCATCGTACTCCACCATTGGGATGATGTTTTTATGTTGGTATGCGGTGCACTTTTTACACCATATGTAGTGCTGCGTGTTCCTCCCAAACAATTCAACCTTAGTTTCAACAGTCCACAAAACATTTTCCCTGTAGCGTTGTGGAGTGTCAAGGTGGTCTTTGGCAAACTTCAGGCATGCTTTTGTTGGAAAGTAGCGACTTCCTTCATGGTGTCCTGCCATGAACACCATGATTGTTTAATGTTTTCCATATAGTAGATTCATGAACAGAGATGTTAACAAATTCCAATGATTCCTTTAAATCTTTAGCTCTCACTCTAGGGTTCTTTTTCACCTCATTGAACATTTTGCGGGGTGTCCTTTGAGTCATCTTGGCTGGACGGCCACTTCTAGAGAGAGTAGCCACAGTACTAATTTGTCTAACTGTTGACAGATGAATATCTGAGCTCTTCGTAGCTTCGTAACCCTTTCCAACTTCATGCATAGCAACAATTATTGATCATATGTGTCATGCTCTGGTGAGTCTGTCTGTTTGTTTTGTATGTCTTGTCATTTTCTCTCCCTCATGTCTTGCAGGCGTGGCTGTCATGCATCATCTGCATTTCCATGATTGTTCCCGGGGGAATGCTGATCATGCCACTGATTACCGTGCTGAGCAACACCTGTTCTCTTCTAATTCACTCCCATCTTAAGCTTGTCCTGTTCTCAGTATATTTGCTAGATTATTATTTGATGTTGAATATTAACCTCACAGTCTCTGCTTAGTTGCACCTGTCTCGTGTATCTGTTGGTTGCCCGTGTTTGTCGGTGTATGGTTGCCTTCCAGTATTGTTGCGTGTCAGCTAGTCTTCCATGGAGGATACCTCGACTCTGCCAGCGTGTCAGGAGTTAAGTTCACTCATCTCTGCTGGGCGTTGTTCTGCATCTTATTATCTTCAATGGAGGATTCGAAGATTCTGTTCATGACTTACACAATGCACACACCTTGTGCAACCACGATGCACACACCATTGGAGATCGCTTCACGCTGTTGCAGCAGTTGTCTGGATTTTCTACATTCCTCAACCCAGTGACTGCTCATTATTATTGTTAATAAATCCTTTGAACTGTTCCTCTACTCTTGTGTCTGTTTGTGTCACAACACCATGGACAAAACCCCTGGACTTCAGACACTTCTCCTGGCCCAGCTGCAGTGTAAATCTGCCTGTCACATGTTTTCCACCTTAGTTGATTCCGTTGCTTAAGGGAACTTAATGGATTTTGAATTGGCTTCTAAGTGGCAACTTCTTATGGCCAGTTGGTAAAACCCATCACCGCCCACACCCTAAGTGGCATGCCACTGTCTGTCATCATACAATCCACAAAGCCAGTCACCTTCATCTCTGGGAATCATACGGAGCAGTTGTCCTTCTACCTTATCCAATCTCCATCGGCACCGGTAGTGTTGGGGATGCTTGGTTGGTAACACACAACCCACAAATAGATTGGTCAACCAGCACTCTTCTTGCTTTTAGTCTTTATTGTTTGTCGCACTGACTTAACTCTGCTCTTTCCCCTGTCCAGTCTTGTTGCAGAATGAAATGGTGGACTTATCCAGACTACCGTTGACATACCATGATTTTATGGCGGTGTTCAGCTGGTTCTGTGCCACGAACTTTCCTCCTCATCGCCCATACATCTGTGTGACTGAACTGCTTCCTGGCACTTCGCTGCCTCGGGATGGATGTATTCGCTCTTGGCTCCCGAGAGGGAGGCCATGAACAGGTTTATCAATGATTCTCTGGCAGCCAGACTCATTCGCCATTCCTCTTCGCCGGCAGGGGCAGGGATCTTCTTCGTGGAGAAGAAGGATGCTCACTTAGACCCTGGATAGATTATCGGGGACTGAATGAAATCAAGGTGAATATGACATGGTTGATCGTTTTGTGTTTGCCTATCTTGATGATATTTTGATCTTCTCCCTGAATATCCAGGATCAAGCGCAGCACCTCAGGCAGGTGCTTCAGTGACTGATAGAGAACCGGCTGTTCGTCAAGGTGGAGAAGTGAGCTTTTCATGCACTTTTGGTTCCGTTACTGTGGTTCTTCTGAGATTTCTTTTAATGCGAGGCATGGTCCATGTCTGTGATAACATTTAAGGTTAGTCTAGCAGTTTAGATGTGTTGAATCAATTTGGTGAAAAACAATAAGTTTGTATGTTCTAGTGAGCTATTTAGCTGTTTATGGACCACTTTACTTTTGTTTTCATTTCAATTATGGGATCCCCGGGATCATTGAATCAAATTTTTCTGTAGTAGTATTATTTTTTATTGTTTGTTGCGTCAAAATTCTTTAGCATCTGCTATAAATAATCCAGATCCCCCGTAACACCACCAATCACAATTCTCTGGCTCTGGTGCTGTCCATGTCAGCAGATATTCAACTATCTATTAATAATAATACTTGTGAATTTCTTTTTAAGACCACATGTCCACACACACAGCAGAAATGGTAAAGGAAAATACCTCTATTTCAGCATACTTACAGTCCACAATTCAATAATAAAAATACAACATCCTCTTTGAAGTCAAACCTTTATTGTGTTAAAATGTGTTGGAGTTCCTATATCAAACCTTTGCTGTAAACATGTGTTCTATGGAAAAAATAATACAAATATAATATGCAATGCAGAACTGATTTTAGTTAAGTGACACATTCCCAAATTCTACATATTTTCATTCGTTTATTTTTACAATCAATAATTATTATTATTTAATAAATCCAAAAATATCTGATGAGGAATGAATGATTTAACCAATAAATAAATAGCACTCTTTCTGTCATTCAGAAACAACATATACAGAAATACATATTGGTATCCCTTATATACCTTAGGGGATATCGCAATTTGTTCTAAAAAAAAGTCCATCATCATTTATATGATGTCTTTTATTCTTGGCTTTAGTATTGGTGCACTCAAAAGGCATTAAAAATTAACTATTACCCTTTTCCCACCTTATTTAATTCCCTCTGTTGTTATAATTGGCATATATAGGCACTTATTACCTCACATGTTGGTTAAAAATCATAGTTTCAACATACAGCAGTAGAAGTGTTCCATATCTGGCTAAAACACACATTTACAGGCACTAAATTCTTGCCATGTTGATTTGACTAACCATTTGTGATACTATAAAAAAAAGTGCCTTGTTGACAGTAAATACTAAAGACATAAACAGAAGTGAATGAAAAAAAAAATTATTGTTGCCCAATACAAAATTTGTTGTAATGTCCAATGTTTATATATGGCCGACATCTGTCCTTTATAGGATAAGCTGTCACAGTGCTACTCTAGCCACAAAATTCAAGCCACATAAAGTGAATAAATTAGTTACAAACCTGAGTCTAAGAAATTAAACAGAGAAAAACAAACTAGTTAGTTCAACTGAGTAACACAAATGAAAGCTGTCTGAATATACAGCAAAGAAAGGCAACAGGAATTTCCTAGATCTTCAGAGGAGCTTTTCTAGCCCTGTCAAATCCGTTCCAGAAATGTAGGCAACAATGCATACATACCAGCACAAACACAAATTGCACACAATCGCCAATATATAACGCCCCTACCATGAAGTATTTCATGTCTTTCATTCCTCTAAAACAACGCAATAACACAAATGCCTAAAAACAATGCTCCGTTCATTTTAAATCCCTGTTCTTTTCATTATAATGACAATTTAACCAACAATTGATCTGTACATGCCTGAGGAGGATTAACTCTCAATTTAAAATATTTTATAATTATTCCTTTTTGTAGATAAAGATAATCATTTGTTGTTGGCTTTGTTGTCAAGCTGGAATAAATCGAGGAGATCAAGCATTGCCTGTTTAATGTTACTGCCAAAGCGATGAGAGTCCTAAAAATCACAGAGAGAAAGAAAATCATGATTTAAATATGCTCACACAAATGATTATATTATTATACATCAATCAGCCTTAACATTAAAACCACCTGACTAATATTGTGTAGGTCCCACTCGTGCCGCCAAAACAGCACCAACCCACATCTCAGTATTCTAGCATTCTGAGATGATTTTCTTCTCATATAATTCAGATAACCGCTCTGTACAATTGTGTGGAGAAGAATATCATCTCAAATGCTGTTCTGAGATGCAGGTTGACGCTGTTTTGGCGGCATGAGGAGGACCTACACAATATTAGGCAGCTGGTTTTAATGTTGTGGCTGATTGGTGTATATAATTATTATATTATATTATATTATATTATATTTTCAATGAACTCACAGTCTCTGGGCTGGAGTGTTTGCTGGAAATATGGAAATTGATGAGGTCTTCTCCAAGAATAAAGTATGAAACACCATAACCATCATCAGCAACCTAAATAATGACAATAGCTATTAGTCAAAAAGACAGAAGACATGAACCAAATGGAAATAAAGTATTTTAAGGAATATTATGGGTTATTTTCAATCAAATTATTTTTTACGTATCTGATACACTTCTATTGTAAGTGCATTACTGTAAATGCTTTCCCTGTTCAATTATACACTTTTCGGAACTTTTCAAATTCAAATTTATTTACCCCCACTTCCTTAATATTAATCCCTAAAAACGCTGTGCATAAAATTACAGTATGACATGAAAAAAGCATCCATCTGATGTATGTGTATACTGACGCTCCCACGTATTCACTGTTTAGTTTAGACTTTTATTTTGATATTATTGTTTAGTTCCCTGTTACTGTTTCCTGTTAGATTTGTAGTCCTTTGTAGTTTCCTTTCATGATTGGCTTCCCCTGATTGTTTTCCCAAGGTGTTCCTCGTTTCCTTGTTTGCCCTTGTGTATTTAAGCCTGTGTTTCCCCTGGTTTCTTTGTCAGTCTTCGCATGTGTTATGCTCTGTGCTTGGCTCCCTGTGTTTTGTTTCTTTATATTCTGAGTACTGGTTTATCTTTTGTTTCCTTAAAGCTGAGTTTGATCCTCGTCTCTCGCCTGCCTTGTCACAGACACGTCCTTAGAAAATTCCTTATAATAAATCTGTTTCAGACAAATAAATGGCAGTGGACGGTAGGCCAATGATTGACTTATGATCAATAATATGGTAGTAAACAATACATTGTATTCTAAAGCCGCTTTTTTGTATTGTCTTATCAATGATTAACTCTTCTGCTACAGGAATATAATGCATTGTAATTATCTGAATATTTATTATTATTTATATATATAATTTTTTTTATATTTAAAGAAAACTATGTATAATTATATATTGATATAAATCTGTATAATCATTATATATTGTTATATGAGGGGCTTCAGCAAATATTTGTATATGCGATTAATCGCGATTAATTAATCGGGACACTATGTAATTAATGATTAAAAAATGTAATCGATTGACAGCCCTGATTTTTAAAACACAGTGTGCACTTTACAAACCCCTTAAACATACTAATATTTGAGCTTTTAAGATTAGTGAAACAAGCTAATGGCATCAGGATGCTTAACTTACAGGGCCAAATCCACCACCACTGGTAACATATTCTGGATGACTCTTTAAGTCAAACAGCTCGATCTGTTGCAGTGGAGTTTGACTGGTAGAAAGTCTCCAGGGTTCAGACAGCACCTAAAATGACATAACCCCATCAAAAACCACGTGACTCAATAACATTATGTGTCTGTATCAGTCCAGGTTTGAAAGCATGAAACCATTTCTTAACTTCTTAATAACACAGTCATGTTTGAATTAAATTCTCATGTTAGACAAACTCATTTGTGTTTTAGCTTCAGAAGGGCTTCTGACCTCTTTGAGGAAAGCTGAATCTTCACCCAGGTACTTGGATACTAAGTAGAGGCAGAAAAGATGACGGTCGATGCCTTTGCCCGTCATGGCCAATTTGTATAAATCCTGGTGCTTTTCTGCTGCCACTTTCAACAGCTTCAACTTCTCTTCTCTCTGAAAGAAAAAAAGACAGCAAAATTAATGTTGAAATTTTGGCTGAACTTGATTGAGATTTGAAATGAGTGTTCTTAACTTAAAATGACTATGTTATCTCAAAACAAACACTTGTGTAGAAAGAACCTAGTTGAATTGGTTAAACCCAACAACATTAGACGTGTCAGTGTAACTGAAATAAATCTATTTCATGTCTTAATGCACCAACTAGTGAAAGTGAATGTTAGCATGCTAAATACATGCTGGTTAAAGCACTACAGAATGTAGTTAAGTAGCTATGCTAAAGTTAGCTCAGCATTTGTTCAACGAAGCGAGCAATCAATTTTATGAGCTACATCTACCTGTCCTGATTGTTAGTTCAAGCTCCACTCAAAACTCCAACATAACAGAAATGTTTCTAAAACTCAATATAACTAGCATTAAACACTCACATGCATCCCACTTTATATTCATCTTACTCAACACATAAAATAATACTTAATTTTTTAGATAGAGAGATTTACTCTCTCTATCGAGTCCCATGCAAAGCATGCTGGGAAATGGAAATCCCCTGTCCAGTTTCATCAATGCTAAATTAACATCACAAAAAGTATTAATGTAGTCCCAACTCAAATGGATTAAGGGATAGTTCACCAAAACATTATTGTATGCATTCAAAACAATCATGAGTCTCATGGAATAATTTATTAGACTTCTGAATTATACTTTTGTGTCCTTTTGAAGCTTGAAGAGGTGATCACCATAAACTGCCATTGTATGACATCACTGAGCACAACATTTTTTGACAATTTCTCCCTTTGTGTTAAGAAAAGAAAGAAAGTCATATAGGGTTATAACAACACAGGAGTGAGTAAACAAAGAGTGAAATTTCAATTTTGGGTGAACTTTCCATGAAGTAAACTTCCATTTTACCAATTTAAAAGGATAGAACAAAACATAATCAAGTTGTGACAAAATAGTTTATAATTGTGTAGCTTTAGTTCATTTTAATGAAGTGAACTGAACATGAGGGCGAGTAACTGATGAAAGAGTTTTCATTTTTCATCAAACTATTCCTTTAATGTTTCTACAAAATTCTTCAGATGTCCACACTTTAGACTAATTTCCAAAAGTAAATCTCACCGTCACACTATCACTCATCATGGCACGGACAAAATCACAAGTCTGACTGGTACAGGAGCGGACGGTCTCAGTACGGCCCTCTCTGAACAAACGTGTCATGGATGCTTCGTATGTCAGGCAGAACTTGCCCTTATCCTGCAAGAGAAAGATTTGGACTCATTACAAATAGGTCAGGAGAAGCATCTGCAAAAAATCTCAGGAAAGTGTTCAGTAAATCAGTAAAAAAAGCAAGAAACAAGAGGTATTATCTTATAATCAGCACAAGTTTCGACTTCCAGGATTCATCTTTGCATATATAGCTTTTGCGTCGATACACAATGTTTATTGGCAATTGGCATCTTATGTGAGAAACCTTTGCAGATACATTTGTATTTGGAAATTAGATTGTGAACTTAAAAGAATAATCTGTCTTTTTTTGTTGGTCCCCTACATATTGTGTGCTCAAAGCCCAAGCTCACTTTTCAAGCAAATCAATTCACAAAATATACTTTAAATGATAAAGCAATATCAAGAGTTGGTCACTCTCACCCTGAAATGTGCCAGCTGGAGGGCAATCTGAATGAAAGCATCAGGGCTGGTCTTGCACTTCTTGATCAGGCCTTTGCCAAAGTTTTTAAAGGGGAAGATGTGCATGTCGACATCGTCCGCCAGAGTTTTGGCCACTTTTAGAGAGTTATTGATCACTGTCTGGCACTGTGAAGGAAAAAGGTCATTTTGTCAATAAAAACTGGTATAAATAAAACTTGAACAATTCAAATTGCACAATAAGCAAAGATCAATGAAGTATTTGTGATGATGGTTAATGATTGTAATTATGCAATATGTTAATACATTTATTACACATTATTCTTTGTCGATTCTCATTGCCTGAGCCATAACATACAACATTATAGATATAATTTCAAACATCCTCTTACAAGCCTGACTATGACAGACTATTACATTAGATATTCTTTAGAGACCAAATGCAGGTCTGTTGTTCTTTACCTCCTCTGGGATATCCCATTTCAGTCTCTGGGGTCCAGGCAGGCTGGGGTGGAGGTTCCCTTTGCAGTGACCATCCTCAGCATAGCCTAGTCTCACCGGATCTAATGACAACACATGCTACAACACACAAAAACATTTGAAACAAGTGATTAAATATATGTGAACCCCCTTTTAATGACCAAGAATACAATATAATTATTAAAGCTGCAAGCAGCGATGAAGGGCCCAAGCCGGTGGCACCGCAACCCTGGTGCCTTTAGTTACCGGGCTCATTTCCACTTGGTGGCTTTCGGAAAACAAAGGATGATGGACACAGCAACAACTCAAAAATATAGCTGCAAGCAGCAATGCGATTCCTCCTCAAAATGGCAAATCATTTAAAATTGATCAATAGAGGGTTGGGGTTAAACCCTCCCAATGAAAAAATCCAAAAAACATGTCTTTCTGTCAGAATCCTAAACTAAACATTTTCAGTGTACAGGAAAATCCATCATGTCGGACCTTATGGATCCTGTAGGGTTTTTTGTTTACAATGAGAAATGAGGTTTGTTCACCAGGTTTCAGAAAAACTAAATAAATGTGTTGGAAATACAAACACTTTGAAAAAATGACATTTGGGCATGGCCTGTAGCTCCCCCTAAGGGTGAATGTGAGCCATTCTTGGTTTGTAGGTTCCTGTTGGCCTGTAGTATTAATGTACCAATTTAGAAAGTATTTGACAAAAAAAATGTGCAATTTGGGAATGGCCTTTAGCGCCCCCTAAGGGCGAATGTGAGACATTCTTGGTTTGTGGATTTCTGTTGGCCTGTAGTGTCAATATACCAAATTAGAACATTTTTGACCAGCAAATGGGAATTTAGGGCATGGCCTGTAGCGCCCCCTAAGGGCGAATGTGGGCCATTCTTGGTTTGTGGATTCCTGTTGGCCTGTAGTATCAATCTACAAAATTAGAACATTTTTGACCAGAAAATGGGAATTTTGGGTATGGCCTGTAGTGCCCCCTAAGGGCGAATGTGGGCCATTCTTGGTTTGTGGATTCCTGTTGGCCTGTAGTATCAATATACAAAATTAGAACATTTTTGACCAGAAAATGGGAATTTTGGGCATGGCCTGTAGCGCCCCCTTAGGGCGAATGTGGGATATTCTTTACGCAGTACTTCAGAGTGATGTCATCTTTAAGTATATATATATATAGGTCTGTATCTAACCCACACCTATAATATCACTTCTGAAGGCATGGATTAAACCACAGGAGTGGTATGGATTACTTTTATGCTGCATTTATGTGATTTTTGTAGCTTCTGAGTTCTGATCACCATTCAAGTCATTGAAAGGTCCAACAGGGTTGAGATAATCTTCTAAAAAGCTTAATTTGTGTTCACTAGAAGAAAGAAAATAATACACATCTGGGATGGAATGAGGGTGAGTATACGATGAGAGAAATTTATTTTGGGGGTGAAAACCATTTGTAGGCTACTTTTTATTTACTTGGAAAATTGTTACTGTCTCTTTAAGAGGATTTTAAACGCATTTCATTCAAGCCGTCTTTGCGGCTTGTTTTATTGAGATATAATCTTTTGAGAACTGTGAATCTCATTATTTTCGTGCTGTTACATCTGTATTCATTTCAGAGATTAATTGATTGAGATTGTGAAACTACATACAACCGACAAACCTCCATGAAGATGCGAGTAAAAATGAGATTCCTCGCGCTGTCAGACACAAAGCTGATAATCATTCTCGGAAGTGTTGATACTAGATTTAGATTCGCGATTTCTTCATCAACTGTTTATGGTCACTTGAGACAAAACAGACAATATATCATGTATTTTGACATTTTGTTGTTATGAAATTGTCCGTTCAAACGCAAGAAGAAGCGAATGCGATCTCTCATCGGGGCTCGTGAGTTAGACGTGACGCTGCTCGCGGTTTCACACAAAACTGCTCACAAACATTTATTTGAGTTGTTTCGTCATTTTTTTTCCAGAAATAACTAGCAATACTCCTACAAATAAATGCTTCGTAACTAAAACGTTTTGACTTTCTATAGAAAATATAGACAACACGTTCTTACCTTGCAAAAATCGCCTCAGTATTTAATTTGAAGCAGTAAATCCAACACTGGAGTAAATCTCTCGTGATATCACCTTTCCATTGAAATGAAGGAAGACGGTGATGACGATACAGTTATTATTCTTGCCCAGTAACCCCTTAACCAATCACATGTGCCTTTAGCTTGTATTGTCATGAGTATCTGGGCAGATTTCAGAAATAAAATCGGTGATCGGACGACGATGACACTGAGACAGAAACTATGGGAATAATTGTTCCCAAATTTGAACGCTCTGGCTGTAAATGGTTAAAGGTTGTTAAAAATTGTATCCGCCACTCAGTTGATGTATATATTGAGTGGGGACACAGTGTTTGCCTTTTTTCTGGGATTCGACGGCAAAAGAGCTCAAGCAACTGTTGAACTCAGTCCCTGCCCATTCTGGACTCAGCCTGTTGTAAATAATAGAACAATGAGGCTTGGATGCCATCTATTGGACATTTCTTGTAATTGCCACTCAGAGAATGAACAGACAGTGGATTAAATTTTAGTTTTTTAGGCTTTAGTTCTTTGTTGTATTCACCTGCTACGGCGTGTGTAACATTTTTCTGTCAACTCTGCATACAGGTGAAACTCGAAAAATTAGAATATCGTGCAAAAGTTAATGTAACCCATACTATGTTGAACACAAGAGGGCAGTATAGCCCTATGTATTACTTCACAAGACCCAACGTCCCCCCTCCCCTACAAACTCACAGAGTCTCAGAGAGTGACTTGCAAAATTCTGACATTTTCTCCACATTCAAACCAAAATATCTGACTTTCTGTTGGTCGGAGCTAATGACTGTAAATTAGAAAGTTGTCCGGCTTGAGGAGAACTATATCAATACCAATTTTTGTACCTGTAGATGAAACTAACCCCCCACTTTTTTGTCAAAAGGTGGCGCTACTGAGCCCCTCACCACACCCATTTCTGAAACTTTGCACATGTCTACTGGCTAATAAATGTGACGTCTCTGTCGAGTTTCATGCAATTTCAAGTATGTTAAGAGTCTCAAAAGCATCAATAAAGAAAAGTAAAGTTTGAAGCGTTGCCACGGCAACAGTATCTAAGATATCAATAATCCTTTCACAGGTCTAAATCTGCCGTGTGTTTACATTATACACGTAAAGTTTGAAGCAAATCGGGTAAAAACAAGAGGGTGATTTCAAAGCATTTTGAAAGTGACACACTTCCTGCTGCCAGTTGGTGGCGCTATAACTTTGACTCACAATAGTCACATCCATGTGATCGGCCTCTTACAACGAACACACTGCTGAAGTTTCATCAAGATCTGTTAATTTATGCAGAAGTTATAACACACTTCCTGTCTCACTTTTCTCGCCATAAATTTGTTTCCTCGCCACGGCCAAACCGTTCGAGATATCAAAAATCCGCTGGCAATTTTTCATCCTCAATGTCTTGACTTCATGCTGACTGAGATTCGTGGCGATTAAATGATTTCTCTAGGAGGAGTATTTCAAATTCCATTGTATACGTTTTCCAAACAACCCTAAATAGCCGACTTCCTGTTGGGCTGAGGTAAAAAGTAAGAGCATGAAGTATATATGAAACGATGAGATCTATATGTGTACCGACTTTCATATTATTACATGCAAGTGTGTTTGATTTATGGACCAAGGTTTCGGACCCCGTTCCAGGGGGCGCTGCTGAGCCCCCCTGCCACGCCCGGGTACCATCTTCAGCCCAGCCCTGATGGCCGCAGGTTCTGACCCGTGTGCAAAGTTTCAAGAGTTTTAGAGCATGTTAAGGCCCCCAAAAGTGCCCGAATAGTCGATAAAATAATAATAATAATAATAATTAAAGCTGCAAGCAGCGATGACGGGCCCAAGCCGGTGGCACCGCAACCCTGGTGCCTTTAGTTACCGGGCTCATTTCCACTTGGTGGCTTTCGGAAAACAAAGGATGATGGACACAGCAACAACTCAAAAATATAGCTGCAAGCAGCAATGCGATTCCTCCTCAAAATGGCAAATCATTTAAAATTGATCAATAGAGGGTTGGGGTTAAACCCTCCCAATGAAAAAATCCAAAAAACATGTCTTTCTGTCTGAATCCTAAACTAAACATTTTCAGTGTACAGGAAAATCCATCATGCCGGACCTTATGGATCCTGTAGGGTTTTTTGTTTACAATGAGAAATGAGGTATGTTCACCAGGTTTCAGAAAAACTAAATAAATGGGGTGGAAATACAATCACTTTGAAAAATTGACATTTGGGCATGGCCTGTACCGCCCCCTAAGGGCGAATGTGAGCCATTCTTGGTTTGTAGGTTCCTGTTGGCCTGTAGTATTAATGTACCAAATTAGAAAGTATTTGACAAAAAAATGTGCAATTTGGGAATGTCCTTTAGCACCCCCTAAGGGCAAATGTGAGACATTCTTGGTTTGTGGATTTCTGTTGGCCTGTAGTGTCAATATACCAAATTAGAAAATTTTTGACCATAAAATGGGAATTTTGGGCATAGCCTGTAGCGCCCCCTAATGGCGAATATGGGCAATTCTTTGTTTGTGGGTTCCTGTTGGCCTGTAGTATCAATGTACCAAATTAGAACATTTTTGACCAGCAAATGGGAATTTAGGGCGTGGCCTGTAGCGCCCCATAAGGGCGAATGTGGGCCACTCTTGGTTTGTGAATTCCTGTTGGCCTGTAGTATCAATATACAACATTAGAACATTTTTGACCAGAAAATGGGAATTTTGGGCATGGCCTGTAGCGCCCCCTAAGGGCGAATGTGGGATATTCTTTACGCAGTACTTCAGAGTGATGTCATCTTGAAGTATATATATATAGGTCTATTTCTAACCCACACCTATAATATCACTTCTGAAGGCATGGATTTAACCACTGGAGTGGTATGGATTACTTTTATGCTGCATTTATTTGATTTTTGCAGCTTCTAAGTTCTGATCACCATTCAAGTCATTGAAAGGTCCAACAGGGTTGAGATAATCTTCTAAAAAGCTTAATTTGTGTTCACTAGAAGAAAGAAAACAATACACATCTGGGATGCAATGAGGGTGAGTATACGATGAGAGAAATTTATTTTTGGGGTGAAAACCATTTGTAGGCCTACTTTTTATTTACTTGGAAAATTGTTACTGTCTCTTTAAGAGGATTTTAAACGCATTTCATTCAAGGCACAGTCTGTGCGGCTTGTTTTAGTGAGTTTAATCTTTTGAGAACTGTGAAGTCTCATTATTTTCGTGCTGTTACATCTGTATTCATTTCAGAGATTACTTGATTGAGATTGTGAAACTACATACAACCGACAAACCTCCATGAAGATGCGAGTAAAAATGAGATGCCTCGCGCTGTCAGACACAACGCTGATAATCATTCTCGGAAGTGTTGATACTAGATTTCGATTCGCGATTTCTTCATCAACTGTTTATGTTCACTTGGGACAAAACAGACAATATATCATGTAATTTGACATTTTGTAGTATGAAATTGTCCGTTCAAACGCAAGAAGAAGCGAATGCGATCTCTCATCGGGGCTCGTGCGTTAGACGCGACGCATCTCGCGGTTTCACACAAAACTGCTCACAAACATTTATTTGAGTTGTTTTGTCATTTTTTTCCAGAAATAACTAGCAATACTCCTACAAATAAATGCTTCGTCACTAAAACGTTTTGACTTTCTATAGAAAATATAGACAACACACGTTCTTACCTTGCAAAAATCGCCTCAGTATTTAATTTGAAGCAGTAAATCCAACACTGGAGTAAATCTCTCGTGATATCACCTTTCCATTGAAATGAAGGAAGACGGTGATGACGATACAGTTATTATTCTTGCCCAGTAACCCCTTAACCAATCACATGTGCCTTTAGCTTGTATTGTCATGAGTATCTGGGCAGACTTCAGAAATAAAATCGGTGATCGGACGACGATGACACTGAGACAGGAACCATGGGAATAATTGTTCCCAAATTTGAACGCTCTGGCTGTAAATGGTTAAAGGTTGTTAAAAATTGTATCCTCCACTCAGTTGATGTATATATTGAGTGGGGACACATTGTTTGCCTTTTTTCTGGGATTCGACTGCAAAAGAGCTCAAGCAACTGTTGAACTCAGTCCCTGCCCATTCTGGACTCAGCCTGTTGTAAATAATAGAACAATGAGGCTTGGATGCCATCTATTGGACATTTCTTGTAATTGCCACTCAGAGAATGAACAGACAGTGGATTAAACTTTAGTTTTTTAGGCTTTAGTTCTTTGTTGTATTCACCTGCTACGGCGTGTGTAACATTTTTCTGTCAACTCTGCATACAGGTGAAACTCGAAAAATTAGAATATCGTGCAAAAGTTAATGTAACCCATACTATGTTGAACACAAGAGGGCAGTATAGCCCTATGTATTACTTCACAAGACCCCCTCCCTTCCTACTCCTCACACACAAAGTCTTAGAGAGTGACTTGCAAAATTCTGACATTTTCTCCACATTCAAACCAAAATATCTGACTTTCTGTTGGTCGGAGCTAATGACTGTAAATTAGAAAGTTGTCCGGCTTGAGGAGAACTATATCAATACCAATTTTTGTACCTGTAGATGAAACTAACCCCCCACTTTTTTGTCAAAAGGTGGCGCTACTGAGCCCCTCACCACACCCATTTCTGAAACTTTGCACATGTCTACTGGCTAATAAATGTGACGTCTCTGTCGAGTTTCATGCAATTTCAAGTATGTTAAGAGTCTCAAAAGCATCAATAAAGAAAAGTAAAGTTTGAAGTGTTGCCACGGCAACAGTATCTAAGATATCAATAATCCTTTCACAGGTCTAAATCTGCCGTGTGTTTACATTATACACGTAAAGTTTGAAGCAAATCGGGTAAAAACAAGAGGGTGATTTCAAAGCATTTTGAAAGTGACACACTTCCTGCTGCCAGTTGGTGGCGCTATAACTTTGACTCACAATAGTCACATCCATGTGATCGGCCTCTTACAACGAACACACTGCTGAAGTTTCATCAAGATCTGTTAATTTATGCAGAAGTTATAACACACTTCCTGTCTCACTTTTCTCGCCATAAATTTGTTTCCTCGCCACGGCCAAACCGTTCGAGATATCAAAAATCCGCTGGCAATTTTTCATCCTCAATGTCTTGACTTCATGCTGACTGAGATTCGTGGCGATTAAATGATTTCTCTAGGAGGAGTATTTCAAATTCCATTGTATACGTTTTCCAAACAACCCTAAATAGCCGACTTCCTGTTGGGCTGAGGTAAAAAGTAAGAGCATGAAGTATATATGAAACGATGAGATCTATATGTGTACCGACTTTCATATTATTACATGCAAGTGTGTTTGATTTATGGACCATGGTTTCGGACCCCGTTCCAGGGGGCGCTGCTGAAACCCCCTGCCACGCCCGGGTACCATCTTCAGCCCAGCCCTGATGGCCGCAGGTTCTGACCCGTGTGCAAAGTTTCAAGAGTTTTAGAGCATGTTAAGGCCCCCAAAAGTGCCCGAATAGTCGATAAAATAATAATAATAATAATAATAATAATAATAATAATAATAATAATAATAATAATAATCCTAAGGAAAACAATAGGGCCTTCGCCTTTTCAGGCTTGGGCCCTAATAATAATCCTAAGGAAAACAATAGGGCCTTCGCCTTTTCAGGCTTGGGCCCTAAATACCACTGCTACATTGGCAGCATTGACTTTCTTTCTTCCATGAAAAACAAAAGATGTTGAGATGACAGCCTCAGTTGACATTTACTTTCATTGCATCTTTTTCCATACAATGAGGCTGTTGTTCAGTCTAACATCTCCTTCTCTGTTCCACAGAAGAAAAAAAAACGACAATAAATGCACCAGTTAATTATGCAGGATTGTTCATTTTGGGTTGAACTATCCCTTTAAATTGTATTTAGGCCAGTACCTTTCTTTAACCCGTCTATCCTGCTGAAGCAGTTTATAAATCTCAAAACATAGATTTTTTTTCTCTCCGGTAAATCAGTATGAAACAAATGCTACATTTACTCACTTCCCAAAGATGGCCGATGATTGGAGCATCAGCCCAGGAGTGTTCAGCATTCAATCCCATAGTGCCATTCTTGAACACAATCAGGTTGAAAGATTTATCAAACCATCTGAAGACCAAAAACAACAAAGTGAAAATTTTAAAATGAGTGACCTTTAGTGGCATTACATTAACTCTAGTGGGTCAACCTATTGCTTGATTAGTTATATTTAGTCATTTCTAAATCACATAATGAGAATGTCATTGGCACTTTTATAAAGTCACTTGGGTCTAGGTTATCCAATCTTACTCTTATTTTCTGTATTGTGATAGAAGTTCTGGTAATCAAGGCAACAAACAAAAGCATTGCATGCATTTCAGACCTTGTTGATGGTCAAAATGGTAAGCATATGTTTCATATTTCAGCTAGGATTAAAGACAATTTTGACACTTACATTTAAGAACCAGGATTTGGAAAAAATCCAATTAAGGTTGTTAAGGTTGTTTGAAGTGCCAAATTTGTGTTTGAGAGAATGTAAACTTTGTGTCCTATTGGTTTCATAAGTTTTGAAAAACAAAATTATTTATATATAAAATATATACACCTTAGTTTATGCCGTAGGTAATTACAGCAGTGCTGATATAGGGCCATATAGCATGACTGCGAGTCATGAATATGTATGTATATTTAAGTAATATCACACTCGCAGTCATGCTATATGGCCCTATATCAGCACTGCTGTAATTACCTACGGCACTCAGCCTGCGGCCGAAGCACAGCAGTGCTGATATAGGGCCATATAGCATGACTGCGAGTGTGATATTGCTTATATAGAACAGTTCAATGAACAAGTAAATACAATAAAAAATTAGGAATAACTGATTAAGGTCATAAAAACACATTCCAGTGTGGAAACTCGGTAAGCACCTCGAGTTCTGTAATCAAACAGTCCGTTGTGTCTCTCAGCTGCAATGAGCCTTAATCCTGAAATTGTTAATTTAAAGCCGATTAAAACATTGTCCTGGCTTAAGTAATGTAGTGGTAATACGAGCAATCACTGAGCACTGTTCTATGTAAACAATGACTAACAGATACACTTTACGTCACCAACTGGCTCATATTACACACAAAAACAATATTTTGCCACCACCTGCTGCTAACATATGTAATTTCCCACCTAATAGATATATACTGCTCTTACACCTTAGTTTAGCATGGCACGGACACAAGCGAAGTGATACACACACAGTGAAGCACTGAGTGCTGATCCTGTCAGACCATCAGTACACTCAAGGAACGTCTCTCGTCCAATCAGATTTGAAGACCGGAACTAACTGTTGTATATATATATATACTTCACACAGTCATGAGGGTCTAAAGGGTGCATGTTGGTTACACCACCTGACTTGTATTTGGTGGACAAAGGTTTTTCCAAATATCAATCATATATTTATTTATTTTTTAAATCGTTTCAATACTTTCATTTTAAGAAATAATAGTAAATGATTATTCCAAACTACTTTACGTTTTTAATGTGACTTTTTTTTTTTTTAACTATCTCCGGACGGTTACACCACATGATGTTTTTGATATAAAGCACCAGAAAAAATATCAAAATGAAACCTATTTATCATAGTAGAGGTTATTAAACTAATTTGTTTGAATAACGTAATAGATTCGGATTCAGACATTTTTTTCAGATTTTTTAAATTTTTTGATGTGGTCTATAGAGGGACAAGTGATTATTATCAGATTATCAGAGCACATTAAAATTCCATGCTATCAAAACCTGCTGCATAAATTATGAAACAAAAACAGTTTAAAAAAATTTAACATTCTGGGGCCCGTTTCCCAATAACAATTGATCTTGTTAAGAACATTACCTACAAGCAATTTTACAAACGTTCGTTATTTTTACGAGCATTTCCCAAAACTGCACTTAACCTAAACACACAAGGATGCGTTTACGTGTTACTTAAGGGTGCTTTCACACTTGGTTTGATTGCTTGGACTGAACCAGAGTTCGTTTCCTCCTCCTCCCGATGGTCTGTGGTCTGTGTTCACATCATGGAGATCTTAACAAAAGTTTGGGAGGAGCATGTTCATTCAATCCAACCAATCAACACTGGAATAAGCGTATATAAGCTGTTTACATCTATCCGCTGACATTTCTTCTGTCATTTGGCCACGCCCACTTACCCACATCAGATCCATGCGACAGATGACCTACTATGCGTGAAGCATTTGCCCTCATCAGATAAGCTCACGTTTTCAACAAAACTGCTGCAGCAGCTCACTATTTTCTTATTTTCATGGCAACAGCGGCTGCCACTTTAACTATTGTTTCTACCATTTCTTTCGTTCTAATCTTTCCTCAACGAAGCAGACCCTGGCATTGAAGCTGCGCCCGCAAGCGGCTACTGCTTTGCTGTACATGTAGTATAGCTCAATATGGTTGCATACAGGTCCTCTCTTCTTAACTTCCACACGGAGTGATGCCTCCGCTATTGGACACTGCTTCAGCTTCACATCGCTTGAGCTCTATGACAGTTTTAATTTGAGGCAAGGGAAGCAAAGATCAGCACTGATTTCAAACTTATTCTAACACACTCCAGTTTCAAACCACTGGAGTGATTAACTCAACCCAAACACAAACACAACCCTGATTAACTCACTGTGCATTCCGTTTTAGGGTGCGTTCCATTCAGAAGCGGTCATCCCTATACCCTATTCCTTTTGAAGACTTTTCAATCCACTTTGAGGCTAAACAGTGTGGGTTTTCCAGAGCTCACCTTTTAAGCCTTTTATTGGAATTTCGGTTCAAAGTTATTTCAACATGACTATCATGATTGTTCTCCCTTCAAAATGCCCTTCGAAGGGTGATTTACTCCATTCGGAATGCAGGGCCAATAACGCATCAAGCAAACTTCCTTTCAAATGGCTGCTACTCTAAATTACAAATATCTCTCCAAACTAGAGCAAACATTTAGCGCGAGCTAACTGCTGCAGCAGCATCCGCTCTGACCAGGCTACAGCTTCCTACGGCTGCATACGGTTTTGAGTTGAGTTTGGCTCCGCAAGTGGCATGTAATAAATTACATTTGTCTCTTCATTCTCTGCCCCTGCTTACAACTGTAAGGAAATGAGAATACTATCTTTCCACTACAATAAGCTTCCTCTATTCACCCGCTTGAGCTACAGATCTCCATTATGGCTGCTCATGCACTTCTATTACTGTTTAAATGTTATTCCCTCAATGGCCTCACATACATAAAAAACAACACAAATAAAAATAAAAACATATATATAAATATTAAAAAGAATAAAATCAACAGGACATCAGCTGAAATTATCATTACAGCCAGAAAACTTGAGATGAAGGCTACCTTTTTCAATTTGATTTAATCAGAGAAATAGCATATGGTACAAATGAAAATTGAAATCTGTTAGTTTAGCTAAAGGAACCCTGTATAAAGACCCTGAAGGCAGTATCTGAAAAGCATCATGAAGAGGATAAGTATTATTCAGAGATAATGTTGTTTGGTTTCCTATGCACCTGCATAGTAAACATATCAGAACGTTTGGGCAGATTAACTCTGGGCAAATTACTACAAATGTTTACAACCCTCACAAGTGGGAAGAATGTGAGCTGCTCTCTGAAGGTGGTGTATTGTTGTAGTCCATAAATAACTTTGTTTACTTTTTAATATATCTGTTCATTCAATATTGATTGACCATTTTTCTGCACTTGTTATTATTATTAATATTATTATATTGTTAGCCTTGCAAAATGAAAACAAAATGTATGTATACTGATAATAAATTATCATAAAGTTCAGCTATAGGTATTTAAATTGAAGTACGTATAATTTCATGATTTTCCTGCGGGTGTCTGGATAAGTCTGTGTCCTTACAATGTTCTTAGTGCTCTACAATTACTATAGAGCACTCAGAAATCTACTCAGAATTCAAGCATTACTTAAGTCACTTTTTGTGAAACCTGTCATAAAACTAAGATGAATCGTAAGATCGATTCTACAATCTATTTAGGCTTACAATGGGAAACGAGGCCCTGATTAATTCTCAAAATAAATATGTTATTGTTGCATGAAGCAATTTCACATTTACAGTCATTAATCATAATCTGGAATGATGTTATTGGCACCTGTCATAGCAATTTCCATGGAGCAGAGATTTGGCATAGCAGTCCAAGGACTGGATTGGATTTTCAGGCTCGTATCTTTGCTCGGTATCATCCAGAGTAACAAAGAAAGCAGCCTTCTCCACAGCATCCAGAGACTGCTTATTCTTTCCTTTGCTGAAGAACTGTGAGCGGGCTTTGGCCCAGGGAACTCTTTGTGACGGGGAACAAAAGAGATAGATAAAACCACTTGGCTCAATACATGTTCTTTTTCATTTGGTTTGATCACATATCAATGAACAGACTAGATGAACAGGATATGCAAATCTGTTTGCTTGAACAAAAGATCAAATGTTCATTCAGCCCATTAATACTGGCCATTCAAGGCAAATTCTTAGGCCTAGTGTTCAGGTATCTCACCTGTCACCTGCGGTCAGTGCAGCCAGCAGCTCCTCCCCTGGCTGAGGTTCAGACTGGTCTGCTAGGATCCTTTCAATTTGCTGCTCTATCTCACGGGGCAACAGCAACCGTCCATCATAAAACATCCACACCTTGTAAAAGCGGCCCTTGTGGAACACAGCAATGTGCTTGCTCTCATTCATATGCTGAAGAACATCTGTCGAAGAACATAGACATTGTAAATAAAAAGTCATATTCAAGTTACCTCCAAAACTTAGGTATGCTACTTCAATGTGGGGGAAAATTCTGTCATAGATTTAGGCTATTCATTGATGATTAATGATCAGTCCACAAAGAGAAAGTGCAAGGCAGATGAAAAGACAATTGTAGGAGAGAAGAGTGGCCAAACATTTGACAGGGTTAGTTGTCATGACTCACAGAATACATGATATGTAATATGACATAATGCATCTAAAACTATTTTAAACAGCATGATACAGCAAAATTGCTACTGTAATTCTTTTATAAAACATGCAGTTGTATTGCCTCAACTGAGAGTCTACATAGAATAATGTAGAAAACGTGCAAAAAGTGATATATTGAGGATTTCATGTTTGTGGTTTAATCACATGAATGTAATAAAAGTGTAAAAAGTGGTAACCTGAAATTGTTATCTTAATCTTCCTATTCTGTTCAAGTAGGGCCACTTTACTGTTTGCGGTTAATTTTGACCAGAAACATTACAGGTGTAACTAATTGTTCTTAAAGCAATGATGACATTTCTTCTTCACTGAAGTAAAAAAAAAAAAATGTATGCACTTCTTTTTTGGAATTTTATGTTTTTTAGATATAATATACAAATTAATTTATTAATTTCACTATTCATTTGCATATACAAATAAGGAAATGAATTAACTTCCTTTTAAAAAAAAAAAAAACCTAGTTGAAACAAAGAAAATAGGATAATTTATCATGTATCGGGGGCAGATTGCTGCCATCTGGTGGAAAAAGAAAAATAACATGACTTGAAACGTCTAGGTTACGTATGTACTGTAACCTCGGTTCTCTGATGGAGGGAACGAGACGTTGTGTTGAAGAAGCGACACTAGGTGTCTCTCTTGAGCACCAAATATGCCTCTGATCTATGAAAAAAGGCCAATGAGAAGATGGCAGACAGTATTTGCATACCCCGCCCCCGGATATATGTGTATAAAAGCGGGGAAATACGTCGAGTTCATTCAGGATTTTTCTGAGGAGCCGGAAATGGTCCGGCCACCACATTGGCTCGGCCAAGCGACGAGGCCAGGAGGACACAACGTCTCGTTCCCTCCATCAGGGAACGGAGGTTACATACATAACCTAGACGTTCTCTGTCTAGGGGTCCAATTTAAATCACACCATGCGCTGAGCCAGGTACGTGTTCTGCTGACACAGGAGCGGGCAGGTATAGACTGATAGGCTGTGTCAGACTGCACATACCCTACCCCAATGCCCCATAAAAGTAGTCGGAATCCTTCTGGTTACCCTAAACAGGGGAACAAGGCGACGCTTGCCAACCCCAAGCCTAGCCGGGCCTCTTTTCTCTCTATGTTTCTCCGCATAGAGCAAAAAACGGCCGGGGCCCTTACACGCATCGCGGGAAGGGGGTCTTACCCAGTTTCCTATTCTTTCAGGGGGAAAAGACCCTGCGGAGACCACACCTGCCCTGAAGGGGGGGAGGTAAGAGTGGTGAATACATCACATGGGTTTTTACAACATGTGGAAGGTGGCGCGGTGGAAGATCCAGCCTCAAGGAGGGGGGAGTTGCTACAACACGGCAACCTGAGGGCAGCTGGGACTGCCTAAAGGAGACGCGGGTTCACTCATAAGGGGACCGTACCACGGAAAATACACACAGGGGGAGTCCACGCAGAAGTCCTGACCTGTGGAGTACCTATTCCAGTACAGGGTAGGTTAAGTACCCGCAGTGGATCGGGTTGGTGATTTCCTGCGCTGAACTGCGGACCCAAAGGGCTAGGGAGGAGTCCTCTAAGGATCCGAATGAGTGGGATCTCCTGGGAGAAAAAGCGCACAGTTTTACCTCGACCGAGGGAAAGGGCGCTAGGTGCAAGTGATTCACCCGGTCAGTCCGTCAGCGTGTACCGAGTTCTACCAGCTCGTACCTGAGAAAACAAGGGACGATATTGACTCAACCCTGAGATTGTAGAATCTCGCAAAGTATTAGGTGTTGCCCAACCTGCTGCTCTACATATGTCTGCCAGGGAGGTGCCTCTGGCCAGTACACACGAGGATGCAATACTCCTTGTTGAGTGTGCTCAGACCCGCAAGGGAGGGGGCACGGCCTGGGTGTGATAGGCCAATGAAATGGCATCCAACACCCAGTGGGAAAGCCTCTGTTTGGAGACAGCGTTCCCTTTCCGCTGTCCGCCAAAGCAGACAGAGAGCTGCTCAGAACGTCTAAAGCTCTGCGTGCGGTCCAAGTAGGTACGCAAAGCACGTACCAGACACAGCAACGAAGGGGCTAGGTCTGCCTACTCCCGGGGCAGCGCTTGCAGGTTCACTACCTGGACTCTATAGGGCATGGTAGGAACCTTGGGCACGTAGCCTGGTCGAATATCAGGATCACATATGTGTCTGCCGGACCGAACTCCAGGCAAGTGTCGCTAACAGAGAACCCTTGCAGGTCCCCGACCCTCTTGATGGAGGTGAGCACGATCAGCAGGGCCGTCTTTAGAGAGAAGGCCCTGAGTCCAACTGATTCTAGCGGCTCGAAGGGGGGTCTCTGAAGGCCTGTGAGGACCACCGAGAGATCCCAGGAGGGGATTTAACCACTGGGCGCCTCTTAGGAACCTGATGATTAAGTCGTGCTTACCCAAAGACTTGCCGTCTACTGTGTCGTGGTGGGCAGCGATAGCAGCAACATACACCTTCAAGGTGGAAGGGGACAGCCTCCCCTCCTGCCTCTCCTGCAGAAATAAGAGCACTGACCTAACTGCGCACCTCTGTGGGTCTTCAGCCTGGGAAGAGCACCAATTTGCGAACAAGCGCCACTTCAGGGCGTAAAGTTGCCTGGTAGAGGGGGCTCTGGCTTGGTTGATCGTGTCTACGATGGCAGGTGGTAGACCAGCTAGATCTTCCACGTCCCACCCAGGGGCCAGACGTGGAGTTTCCAGAGGTCTGGGTGTGGATGCCAGAGTGTGCCCCGTCCCTGAGAAAGAAGGTCTTTCCTCAGGGGAATTCGCCAGGGAGGGGCTGCCGTGAGGAGTAAGAGGTCCGAGAACCAGGCCCGAGTGGGCCAGTAGGGAGCCACTAGGGTGACTTGTTCCTCGTCCTCCCTGACCTTGCATAGCACCTGTGCAAGAAGGCTCACTGGGGGAAATGCGTACTTGCACATACCAGAGGGCCAGCTGTGTGCCAGTAAGTCTGCCACGAGGGGAGCCACGGTTCGGGCATACCAGAGCGGGTAGTGGGAGGTCTCTCAGAGGCAAACAGGTCTACCTTGGCCTTGCCGAATCATTCCCAAATCAGCTGGACCGACTGGGGGTGAAGCCTCCACTCTCCACTGGGCAAGCATTGTCGTGACAGCGTGTCCGCTACCACATTGAGGTTGCCGGGGATGTGAGTGGTGCGCAGCGACTTGAGTCGCTGCTGGCTCCAAAGGAGGAGACCATGGGCGAGTCGTGACATGTGGCGGGAGCATATGCCGCCATGGAGATTTATGTATGCTACCACAGTGGTGCTGTCTGACCTGAGTAAGACATGTTTGTCTCGAACTAACGGGAGAAACTTCCGCAGGGCAAAGAAAACAGTCAGCAACTCTAGGCAATTGATGTGCCAGCGCAGCGGGGCCCCTTTCCAACGGCCCGTGGATGCGTGCCCGTTGCACACGGCACCCCAACCCAATCTGGAGGTGTCAGTCATGACTAGGACACATCGGGACACCTGCTGCAAGGGTACTCCTGCCCGCAGAAAGCAGAGGTCTGTCCAGGGTTTGGATGTTTGATGGCAGGCGTGGGTGACCATCACACGGTGCGTGCCGCAGCGCCATACTCGTCTCAGGACTCGAGTCTGAAGCCAGTGCTGAAGCGGTCTCATATGCATCAACCCCCGCGGAGGATGCCATATGCCCCAGGAGCCACTGGAAAAGTTTTAAGGGGACCGCTGTGCCCGGCCTGAAGGTGGCGAGGCATTTCAGCACCGACTGCGCAAGCTCGTTGGTGAGATGTGCTGACATTGAGACTGAGTATAACTCCATGCCGAGAAAAGAGATGCTCTGAACCGGGGTGAGCTTGCTCTTTTCCCAGTTGACATAAAGCCCCAAATGGCTGAGGTGCCTGAGCACCTGGTCTCTGTGCGCGCATAGTAACTCTCGGGAGTAGGCCAGAATGAGCCAGTCGTCGAGGTAATTGAGTATGCGAATGCCGGCTTCTCGGTGCAGGGCAAGGGCTGCCTCTGCGACTTTCATGAAGACGCAAGGGGACAGAGACATGCCGAAGGGGAGGACTTTGAACTGATATGCCTGCCCGTCGAACGCGAACCATAGGAAGGGTCGGTGTCAAGGCAAAATTGAGACGTGGAAGTACGCGTCCTTCAGGTCTACCGCTGCGAACCAATCTAGATGCCGGACGCAAAGTTAAGATGTGTTTTTGCGTGAGCATTTTGAACGGGAGTTTGTGCAATGCCCAGTTGAAAATTTTCAAGTCCAAGATCGGTTGTAAGTCGCCACCTTTCTTGGGTACGATGAAGTAAGGGCTGTAGAAACCCTTCTTCATCTCGGTTGGAGGGACAGGCTCTATCGCGTCTTTGAGTAAGAGAGTAGCGGTTTCCGCGCACAGGGATTTGGCATGCTCGCCGTGTATTGCGGTAAAGCGGACGCCCGTGAAGGGGGACGGGGCCCGGCAAACTGAATTGCGTAACCGGGTCAGATGATCCGGGTCTGCCAGCTTGATGGGTTGGGAAGTGAAAGCCACGCATCCAAGCTCCTTGCTAGGGGCACCAAGGGGACGATTATTTTTGACATACCCGGCGGGGATTCGCAGCGGGGCGGAGCAGGTAGTACGGCATCGGGAGGCAAGGACGCGTCACGAGGCTCTGGTGCTGAGAAAAGACTTGAAGCACTTACCTTTCTCCGCACATCCGGCAGGGGGCGGGTTAGTGACTGAGGAGGAGTTCCGGTGGAGGTGTCCTCTAGACTCAACAGAACCTGCCTGCCAGGGAACAATCATGGGGCTGAAGGCGGGGGGTCCACATCCAGCATGCCGGGACTGTTGAGATCTGGTGGCAGAGTGCCGTAAGAACGGCATTTGCGGGCCAGGTGACCCAGAGACAAAGGAACTAGCTCTTTTACTGAGAATGTGGGTACCGCAGTTGAAATAAATTCAACAAAAGATTCTCCACCCGGCCCTCCACTGGGGGATGGAGTGGTTTGCTTACCAGCTCCAGAGCTAACGTCTTGGTCCCTGGGTCGATTGTCGATGCAGGATGTTCGAGTTGGCCTCCGTCTGCTTCTTCACCGCGGTGAACTGAGTGGAGAGGGGGCCCTCCATGAAGACGTCAGCTCATCATGCACTTCTGGGAAAAACGGCTGTGAGAGGCGCAGAGGCCCCAGTAACCAGTCATCGAACCGCGATGGCTGTGGGGAGGACGGAGGGTTCCATGTCAGGCAAGCATGCTTGGCCCGAAGGCGGCAGCCCAGGGGAGTCATCCGCGTTAGACGCCGCGCTCTCCGATGCAGCGGCGAGCTCATCCACCTCAAGCTCCAGAGGATAGGCAGGCTGGCTGTGAGGCGAGCTGCTGTCGCCTCGAGCACGGACAGGAGTCAACGAGCGTGCTTGGGGGCGGGTGGTCAGAGGGTTGCGTACCAGGCAGAGCTGCACCCGCTTCCGTCCCCAGATCGCCTCCATCGAGTGGCGTGCTTTCTGTAGAAAGCGAGCCGCGACCGCAACGTTGCCATGGTCATGCTCTCGAAGTGAGAACATGAACCATCCACAAACGCTGCCTTGATGTGATCGCTGCCCAGACACATGAGACAACGCCTGTGGCAGTCTGAAGCAGAGAGCACTCAACCGCATCCAGGAACTACACAGGGGCAGAAAGGCATCTTTAAAAAGATGCGTCCTGAAAAGGATGTTCAATGCTGCTGTGTACTGCTCTTTTAGAGGAAAATACTCTTTTACGAGAAAATCACTCTTTTAATAAACTCTTTTAAGTTTCTGCGCTGTCGAAGTGCCCAGGGGCAAACTGCACTGCCGTGCAGAGAAGGAGAAAAGCCACTGAAGTGCGCCGTAGATCCAACAGTAGGGAAGCGTCAGAGGAACAGGAACAGGTGTGTGACTCGCAGTTGACTGCATGCATGACCATCTGAAAATTTCTGAATGAATTCGACGTATTTCCTCGCTTTTATACCCATATGTCCGGAGGTGGGGTATGCAAATACCGTCTTAACTTCTCATTGGCCTTTTTTCATAGATCAGAGGCATATTCGGTGCTCAAGATAGACCCCTAGTGTCGCTTCTTCGACACAATGTCGAAGTGAGCGTCAGACGGGGAAATCATGTTATAACAATAAAAGCCAGTAGATGGCTGCAATGTTCCATATAACTTTCCCGTAGTGGAATAGGTCAAATTTCTTACAGTTGGGTCAGACTCAGGCTTTGTTCTCTCTCTGTATGTGTATGTGTGTGTGCGTGCGCTTGTTTTGCACTTAGTATATTGTGTAGTCTCACCCCTTTCTGAAAAAAATTCTGTTCAATGGCAAGTGGAGGAAAAGTCTACAAGTCTTGTACCACTCAGATAAAGGAAAGCATTTTTATTATGTCGTAAAAATGGATTTCAGTCACAAATTACCGAAAAGTATAGAGCGCAACTGTGCCCGCCCACTTTTAAAGCCGTCTGGGTTCCGGAACAATTTTTGCCAATATTTTCTTCCATAGATTTTTAATAAAATCCTTCACAAAACAGTTCAATCAGCTCTAAGGAGAACACATCACAAACTTTGTTTTGAGGCAAAAAAGTATTTGAAAATCAGACATAAAGACAAAGGTACAAAGATGTGTGCTTACTGGCACAATCTACAATCCCATGCACTGCGAATTATGTCATTGAATAAAACATGATCTGAATATATAACAATTGATTTTAGGTTGTTGATTATAAGTATAGAAACAATATATTTAACATTTATTGCAAAATATTCTGATATGTACAAATATATAAGTAGTTTAAGGGTGAAGGGAGACCGACTGGATTACGTCATTCACAGTGTGTCATGGGAGCGCAGTCGCTCCGAGTCACATTTTGCGTGTTTCATTAGCCATGGTTCTCTGATTGGTGGATTTGTCTCTGTACCATGGGTAATGTAGTTGTTTACCATGAATTCTGCTATCAAACACAATTTCAAAACAATGAAGTTGAGATAACGCCGACGGATGGCTTCAATGGAAGCATATACCATTGATGAACAACCTCGTAGCTCAAGGTTGGTCTGTCTGTAAAGTTTTATAAGTTCAATCAATCAATTCTTCTATGAGATAAATTAATGAGATTTTTACTTCCGGAACCAGACTGTTGCACTCTATAGGATGGTTAAGGAACTATTTATCTAATCCTTAAAATTTAGTTTGTTTGTGTAACCAAAATATTCAGGCTGATTAAGTGGTCAAATAAAATTTTTACTTGAATAAAATCAATGATTTTAGATGTTCACTTAAAGCACATTTTTCAGTGCACTTACACACACACACACACACACACACACACATGTGTTAATTATGAATCAATGGTAGCTTACAAAATATACAAAAACGATAAGACTTTATGGCCCTTATCACTGGAACCCTACTGCTATATGAGTAAATTCTTGTGTCGTTTCCTGGTCTTCATTCATCTGTCAGTTAATAGGTTAATCATTAAATCACACACACGTTAACAGCACACCCTGAAAAAAGTTGTAATCTATATTTCTTCTTGATCTAACCCCCAATTTTTTTTCGGAAGTGTAATCGAATTTTTCTGAGAAAACAATATTTTTTAATTACATTTGAAAAACTAGTTACTTTAGATGTTATTACATAAAGCATTTTTTTAAGGTGGCCTGACAGAACATTTTTACACTGCAACTTCCTCTAACCCCACATCAAATCAAACACAAATCACACATGTGTTCCAACAATTAAACTCATCTACTGATCTCACCAGATGCATGTTAGTCACTAGCAGCTATTTGCACCAAAAAGTGGATTAATTGCAAGATGAAGGCTCAAAACGCAGATGAGAGGACCGCTCTACCTGATTCAACACCTGGAACTCGACTGGTGTTGAATACACGTTCATACTGAGATGAGCACATGGGGATAGTGTTTAGAGCCATGAGCTGTAAAGCAGAATGGAGAGTCAGACACCAACAGAAAACAAAGAAGGATCCCAAATACCACAAGTGAAACCTGTAAAGGGAAATAGAGCAACGGAAAACAAAACAAAAAAGAAACAAATGGGAGTGGAGAAGTAAAGGCTCATCAGGAAGAGACAAATTCTGCAACACGTAGACTCGCTTCAGGTCAACAGCACAGTTGCAAAGTGATGTATGAAAAACAGTCTACAATAACAGTAGAATGTAAAAGCAATTTCAAAACCTCAAACTGTTTGCTACTTGTAGATACAGTAAAACAGATCGGGATCTGTTGAATAAAACATCTGTCCACCGATATAAAGGTCTGGCCATTTAACCCTTTAAGCTCAGATGCGTCCGCCGGTAAACAAATCAGAAGTATTCTGTTGCACTTTACATATTATCATAATCAGTAAAAACATTGAACTGATCAAATATGTATTAAATGTTGTTGGAAAGCTCAGAGTAGGATACAACCAGCATATTTTTTTTACTCACAGACAAAAATAATGTGAGTAATAGCCAAGAATTTGTCTTTGACATACGTTACATGTAAACAGGTTTTGCTTTTTTGCCACAAATAGAACATAAAATATCACATATCATTACTTGGAGGAGACAATTATCTTTAAAACGAGCCCACACACAAGGTAATCAGATATACAGTTCATTTGATAATCCACATGAAGCACAATGTGCACTCTGCACTTAATGTGCAATCTGGCTAAAAACATGTTAGCTTTCCTGGATCAGATGAATTCATCCGAAATTATGTAGTACATTGTCCAACGTCATTGAATGCTAAACCAGTCATATTAGGATTCGGATAGCTGCATCCAGAGGTGGAAGTCAACCAAATTTGGGCTGAGAGGATCGTTCAATCTAATTACATATGGCCACCAGGAGATGGAACCAAGTACATGACACAGACTCAATGATGACTCATATGACACAGAATGTAAATAAATGAGATCTTGTTACTCATGCCTGCATGCTTTAGAGAGAGAGCATACCTTTAGTTATTGTTGTATTTGTATGTGTAATTAGTTCTTATGTACAATTATTATATTTTATTTGTTTTGAGAGGCTTTTGGACAATTGGAGACTTATTTTTGCAATGCTATAACTTTTGATTGCTTTGTCATATCAAAAAACAAAAAATGTGCTTTGCTCAGTTAAATGTAAAATTATTGGGAACAAAACTAAATCAGTTTTTTGGAGCTAACTTATTTATACCGTGATATATGTTTTTGTGATTTTTCAGCAGTTTCTTAGGCTGAAAGTGTCCAAATTTATCATAATCTATATCATTAAAATGTTTTAAATGTTTTCTTTAAAATGATACCAAACACTTGACCCTTATTGTTTTATTTTGTTTTTTGGTCGAGATATAATCCTTTAATTTAGGGTATACCACTGAAACACGAAATTATTACAAACACCCTCAGAGCTTAAAGGGTCATTTGAGAGCAGGTGCCAATATCTAGAGAGCAGGGCAGGCCAATGGTGATATAATGCTGATGTATACTGTAGTTCTATAATATAATTTAATAAGAAGAAACGATACATACACAAAATAGCTTAAATTAACACATTATGTACAATGACAATATTTGAAATAAAAAATATCAACCTGGTCTCATAGAAACATGCTACTTTTCCACTATTTTTGCTCATTTATTTTTACGTGGCTCGTTCCATAGCAGTTTTATGGTGAAATAAACACTAGAGGTGCTGAAACAATGACTTTCTTAACTTTCACAAAAATCACAAGTAAAAACAACAAAATACGAATTCATAAATACTTAATTTTTGCCCTCTGTTCCTCACAAAGCTATCTTACGACATTAAAACACTTTTACGTACTATAGTGCATGACTTGTAAGGCGATGCGATGTGTACCAGTTTACAAGCTTGTTCAAATGTGATCAAATTGTGCAGTAGCTCAACTGATTGAGCACTGCACTTGTGATGCAAAGTACCAGAGTATGAGTCCTGAAGAGTACGCAAGTCGACACATGAGCCCAAAGTGTCATAGAAGCACCACAAAATGACTTTTTACTTGTTTACTTCAGCAATTGCATTTTACATCTCGCATTTGATTTTTATAACACTGTCAGTTAGGTTTAGGTTTAAGGTTTAGGGTAGGGAGGTATGTTTTGTTATTTAAAATGCCATTGAGCATTTAATAAAAATGTAACTCGCTTTTAGTGCCACAGAGTGGACATTTTATCTCAGAACTGCAGCAATACCTGTCAGGAACCATGTAATATCATTTTGCAAAAATCTCGCCACAGTCACGTAATCTTCATGAGATCAGGCTAAATCAGGCTTTTGTTAATGTCCATCGGCCTATGCCAATTATTTTTAAAAAGGCCACATATTTTCCAATTAATCAATCCAGCCAATACATTCTTCTAGCCGATTTTGGGTTTGTCTCTTTTGCTATAAAATCATTAGACTTCCATTTAAAATTTCAAACTTATTCGTCCAAAAGCTTTCAAACTAAATCCACAAAGCTCATCACAGTCCTTTATCCTGTTGTGCCTTATTGAACTATATCTTTTTCTGACAAACTGGACATTCCATGGTTATTATTCTGGAATCTAAGTTTGTCTTTTCCTTTACTAGTTATATTTAATTGTATATAAATTATTATATACTGTATATTTGCATTAAATCAGCCATTAGCCACTCAGCTCTCTGGATCTCATCATCAGCCATTGAAAAATCCCATATAATTCAACCACTAATGTACCTACTGTATACTGTGCTGTTGTCCTAATGCCGAGGCTGCATGTTGGCTAGCCGCTGCTGGAGCTGATAAAAGAGGGTGGGTTAGATGCAGGACGTCTTCTTACCTGTCTCAGGCCCAGGGATGCGGGATGTGTTAAACATGCGTTCCCACTGTGCTGAACACAGTGGCACTCGGTTCTCCAGCAAGTATAACTGGGCGTGTGGCGTGAGTGCACATAGCAAATGCAGCAGCGTCCAGGTGCAAGGAACAAAACAGAAGATCGTTTATGAGGAGCTCTTTCACAGTCAAGTAGACAGAGGTGGGGGGTTAGTATGGGAATTAGAGAGTGAGGGAGAGAGATGACAAACAGCCTGCTTAAAAATGTGATTACTGATTTGGAAATATAAAAGACACAAACAAGCACCCAAACACACTGGTAACACTTTACAATAAAGTTATTTTTGTTAACATCAGTTAATGGATTAGGTATATATTAGTACATACACACTTGCGCACTTTTCAAAAACATTAGAATGCTGCTTATGCACATACATAGCCACATAAGCCGCATTCTCTGGCAAAAAAAACCTGCTTTCTCTTAAATGGCGTGAGGAAAACTGCTCACATTTACATGATGTTTCAGAACACCATTTTCTAAAAAAAAACCCTGAAATAAGTTTACTTAAGTACATGTAAATGGGGTCACTCGCATTTGTTGTATGGAAAAGAACTGCCTTGACATAATTGGAAAAATCTCCATTTGTGTTCCACAGAATAAAGAAAATACTCCGGGATTGGAATGATATGGGATTGGGGTTGGATAAATTATGACCGATTTTTCATTCTAAGGTGGATATTCTTCAACCAGACACTTAAAAGTATGCGATTTCATTTTTCAGGGGTAAAACTAGACCATTATTCTTTTATATGACAAAGGTAGAAAAGAATGTGACTCTTTTGTTTTATGGTTCATCAGAGAACAATGTGTTTGTGTTGTGGAGTCTATTATGGATTCTAGACTCACTGGTTTGATTTGAGCTCTGTCAAGTTTTCTTCTGTACATCATGAGGGCGTGGATGGAATTACCAGCACGGGCAGCTTGGAGAGTAGTGGGGAACGCATAGAGGAAGTCCTGATAAAGACAGAGAGAATGTGATAAGACAGAGAGAATGTGATAGTGACAAACACTCATGTGATGTCACCAACCTGAGTTTATGTGCCTTGTTTAAGGGAACAATGGTGACATCTCAGTTCTTGCAGGGATAGAACTCACAACTTTCCAGTTACAAGCCTATATTAACCAGTATACCACTCAATTACACAAACAATGGTGCTGTGACCCAGATGTAAAGAGGTGCATGGCTGTCTACATGTTCTTTGAAGGCTGCAGTTGCTAAACATGGACTTCCTTGATTACCTGCAGTAATTATATTGATATGATATTGTCTTAAAACAGTTGATGTGAGTACTCTACAAAATGGCTATTATGCTACTATGATGTAGCAAATGGTGGCAAAACAGCTTGTCTATTTTTTCAAGTCATACAACATCATGTGCTACAAGCAAAATACACTGTAAGATTGGTAATTGCTCTCATTTTGATGGACTACAGTATTTTGTCCTGAATTTGTGACAATTTGACTTTATTTCTTTTCATCACATTGCATTGAAGACTTACCATTACATAGTAGTTGCTGTTGACCATGATTGGTCCACGACTTCTGAGGTAAATATACTCCTCCCACCAGTCACTGACCTGAGGATGAGAGTAGGAAATAGATAACTACAAATTATGGCACAAATCTCAAAGGTATTTCAGTTAAGTGAATTTAAGTAAATTTAACTTAAACTAGGAGCTCAGATTACTTTCAAGTTGGATTTGGGTTTTAGTCCTGACCAGCTAAGACCATGTCAAGATATGCATGTAGGATTGACAACTGTCCCATATTAGCTGGGACATTTAATATTTTGGGAAAAATAAAGACAAGGGGGAACCCATTCAGTATCGCAGCGCTCAAGATGCAAGTGTCCTGTATTCACATGGAGAAAAGTTGGCAACCCTAGATGCATGCCAAGATATTTTGTTGGTCACTTGGTTTCTATTTTTGTTGTGCTGTGCAGTTTCACCCACAGTGAAATCTCATTGGCATAGAATTCAGCTCCACATAATTGTACATTCAACATCAAATATGCTCTGATTGGCTGTGATTTTGTCACTTAACATGGTTAGAATGTGGTAAGAAATATTACTTTGAATGGTGAAAGTGAAATTGGATCTAAGGAACAAATCCTTGATTTATTGACAATCAGCAAACTTACATAATTAGAAGCCCACCAGGATTTGAGCTTCAGGTACCACTGGAGTTTGGGGCCCAAGATTTTCTCAAAGTCTTTTGCCAGCCCTTCCATTCGTTTGTACTGTTCATCATCCATCAGAGGACGAACTGACTCAAGATACTAAAAAAACGAATATAAGGTACTTCAAATAGCATAGATATTCCCTGGTTGAAAAACAATCCGTAAATATTTGTCCTTTTCCATTGTATTTATTATTGAATTCATTCAATGATGTTTCTGTTGACCAACTAACTCACTCTTTTAACAGTGTCTTTCACTGGAGGTACAGGTAACCGGGGAAGTGTACTCTGGAAGCTGTAAAGCATTGGCTTTGGCCCAGAGAATAACTTCACCAAAACCTGAATTGAGAGTGATAAAATGGGGCCAAAGGTCATCCATACGAAATGAGCATAGACACTTTTGCAATAACAACTAAATGATGTGTTCCAGTGAACAGCAATGAATGGTTTAAAATTTATGATGTAGATAAAAAAAAAGTGATGTGTGACATGGAACTACTTGAACGGTTTTGAAACTAGATAGGTCAAGTTTGTCAAGACAAACTTCAATGTTGGTTTGACAAAGCCTTGTCTGAAAGTTTACCTAGTTTTGAAATTGAATGTTTATATACACACTACAAAGAGACAAAAAGCAAGCAGCCAGCTAGCTAGACAGACAGACTGTCAGATAGATAGATTTATAAATATAAATAGAGACAAAGCAAATTAAAAGCCTTATATTACACAATTTTCACAGTTGGAGTTTGAATATTCTTAGCCCATTGAAACATTCTGTCAATGTAAGGGATTTTTGTGCAAAAACCATAATTCGATCAGATGAAGTCATAACAACCCAAATCAGGACAGTCTGAAGGTATGTGACGAGATGGGTGAATGTAGCTTGAAAGCTCTAGGAGGAATTGCAACTGATCATTTTGGTCTTGGTTTAGGGATTTAAAAAAAAAAAAACTCAACCAAGTCTGCAGAATAACAGAAGCCAACATAATTATAGGGTGTGACATTATCCCAAACTTTTTACACTTTGGTCCCACACTCACCAACCAAATCTTTGTCTTTAAGGTCAGAGATCCATGACGGTTATTCATCCAGCCGTGCCAAGAGAGCAGATACTTAAGGGCATTCCTCATAACGAAAATAATAGCAAACCATATTCCTGTTCCAACCAGCACACCACCAGCAATACGTTGGCCTTCTTCTGTTATGTACTTACTGCAGGAAATAATAGCTTTAGCTTTTAGTTGTGAATTGAACTGCACACATAAAACATAACATAAAAAATTTACAATAGCAACCAAAAAATTGGAGTTACTACTCAAGGCCAGTACTAGGATGATCTTTGTGGGGGCATTTTGAACTTTAGGCTGGGCAATAGGTTGGGGGGCATCAGAAGTTTCTGGGGGGGTGCAACAAAAATCTAAGGGGGCAATGCCTGCCCACCCTTAGACCCAGCTATGTTAGTACTATAATAATTATAATAATACTTTATTTTTATATAGCACCTTTAACCTCCTGAGACCCGAGCGTGACTGCTGTGTGCATTTTCCATTTGCCTTTTTGATTTGTAACTAGTAGCACCTAATAAAGAAGCAAAAAAAAAAAAAACAATCTAGAGAAATTGTTTTCCTAAAAGCTGATATCCATGTGGACAGCGGAACAAAGTTGTGAATTGTTTTAATAATACCACGCTATAGAAAGTCAGTTGTTTTTTTAATCAAATTAATTATGTATCTTGGAGAGTTGTTTATTCATATTTTTGAGATGTTACAAACATTACAAGAGAAATTAGCATAATTAATTCCGATTCAAAGTAATGTCCAGCATCATCCAATCACTGCCAACCATGTTAAAATAAAATGATACATTATAAATTCTGAATCTATGTACTGATTATCATTGTTCCATGTCTGCAAAACATACTGAGAGGTCCAAACATCATCTGCAGCCTGAAACTGAACTTTTGATCAAATTTTAGTAGTGAATGCACTTAGCTGCATAGAGAGCTATAGGATGCTCCCTTGCTCCCTATTTAGTGAATGACTTCAGTGTTCTGTCTCTCTGCACTGTTCTCAGAACAGTTCGAAAGGCACCTTATTTTCATCCTAACTGCATACAAAGCCTCTGGTAGCTTTTGGATGAACCCATCGATTCTCAATGTGAAAATGCACAGTGAATATTGGAATGCATTTATTAATATGTTCAGTTTTACTAAAACTGTATCGTACAGTGATAACAAAATAAAATATAAAAAATGTATATTAAAATGAAGCAAAATGACACACAGATGTGTTAATGTTGCATGTATATATATATATATATATATATATATATATTTTTTTTTTTTTTTTTTTTTTTTGAGGTAATAATATCCCAAAAGCAACATATGTGGACATCATCTTCACCTGATTTCCACGCTGAACACCGGAAACTCACATGACATGACCACACGTGCCACTCCCTACACTGAGACTGACTGGTAATTTTTTTATTAGCGGTGCAGAAAATGGGAAAACAGCTCTCAGAGAGAATAGGTTGTCACGTCCACACATGCACTTATTTATTTAATAAAATCGCAGCATTTGCCATCATATAATCGCACAGGATGACATCGCGATTGCGATATGATTAATCGTGCAGCACTACATTCTAGAGCGTTGTGAACAGTGTTCTGTCGGTTTAAATTAATTTAAATTATGCGTTGCCTATAGCAAAGCCAAACTACAATGTCCATGCATGTGGACGCAGAGTCTAACAAGGTTAAAGGTAGCTTTTCAAGACATTTTACAAAGAAAAAAAAGGATAGAATATAACAATACAAAGCAAAGAATAAAAAGAGTACATAAACATGCATATCAAAACAAAGTTAATAATTAAAACACAATACAAAAAAAATTAAAAAACAAGTAAAAGCTGTCTTGAAAAAAATTGTTTTTAGATGATATCTCTAATATCAACTGGAAGCAAGTTCCACAATGTTGGAGTATAAGAAGAAAAAACCCTGTTATGCATAGAGCATAGATGAGTTTGACAGATAAAAGACCAGATTTGGAGGAGTGAAGATCATGTTTTTGGGGAGTAAAGGGTAAAAAGCTCAGACAAATAAGAGAAGCCAAACCATGCAAAGCCTTGTAGGCAAGCATGAGAATTTTTAAATCAACACGTAACCTGACAGTGGGCAAGTGCAAGGATTCCAAGGAGTAATATGATCACTCTAGTTGCCAATTTTGCACATATTGCAATAGTCAATGCAAGAAACGACTAAAGTGTTGATAAGCTATCAAGTACTCGTAAATTATGCCAGTGGGCTGTGTGAGATATAATCTTAAGAGTAATAAAAATCTTTCAGGTAGTTTTCTATATCATACTGTAATCACTTTTGAAGATATTAGATTAAAGCACCATTCCTTTAGCAACAGATTGCGAAAGATCAACAATCAACTCTCTTGCTTACAAGATCATTCATTTAAAATGTAAAAAAATAAACAATTATTACAGGTAAATTAAAGCATTTATTTTTCAGTTGATAATATATTGTAAGTAAACTAACTTCACATTTCTTTTATAATTACTTTTAACCAACTGGTGTCAGATTATTTTTAGTAGATGTATTAAATCCCATCGCATAACTTTGGACATTATCCACAAACATTTGACAACTAGAAAGTGCCCAAATACATTTTGTCTTTATTTTAAACATTATTTTATTGTTAAAATCCAAACAAACCTCAGTGAAATGTTCTTCCTTTCATTAAAATAAATGCCACTTAGTTTCAAATTTTGATATCTAACTAATGCAAAAACATTCAAACATGTGTGGTTTACTTTTTGGGGCCACTCTTAAACTTTCAAATGCATGTATTGTGAACAGGTGACTGATCTTTAGTAATTTACCTGACTGGTAGGTGTGTTGACAGCTTAGTGAACAGCCCAATGGAGGGGTCTATTTTGGCATATTTGGTGGTGGACATGTAACCCACCAAAACAACCACAAGCCCTGAGGGACTTCCTGGATAGACCCCTGTCATGACACCATTCTACAAAAAAAAAACAATATAATATATTATAATATTAGTGATATATACATAATTCAGATCACATACTACTTGCAAAACTTCAGTAAAACTTTCATAATGAAGCTTATTACAGTATATACTACTAGAGGGCACTTAAGCCTAGTCATCATGTGACTCTAATCAATTCAGTATGAAGGTCATCTGTGAGGTCACCTTGAACCTGATGAACCTCTTCTTCCAGGAATGAAGTCCAGAGAGGTAGATTTGGCGCAGAGCCTCGTGACACAGCTGCAGGTCGATGCCATCGGGCGTGACAGTGAACTGGAAGGCCACTGCCTGGTGAGCTTCTGCCATGCCAACTACACAAACTCACTGTAATGGTAAGAGGAAAACAGTAGTTATAAAAGAGATAGTTCTGAAAATCTCGTCTCACCGTTGTGTCTGCTCAAGATCCCAATGTGAATATATAATGGCATTATATGGTATCAATAATATACAGAATACCATGGTACTGAATAATTACCATTTTCTTATTACACAGTTCACTGGAATACTTGATTGGTCAACTAATCAGAGTTTCACAATATATTGTAATAAAACAATAATTGTAATTGTTGTTAATGTTCAATGTAATCTTAAGCATTTTATTGGGTGACACTGTATGTCATCAGTGTATGACACTGTATGTCATCTATGAGATTACAGAATGTGCTTTTTTCATGACCTCTGTGACAGAGTTTCACAAGTGTTTATTTTGTAAACAACACTTTGCTGTGAATAAAACCATGTAGATGTTTGATAGATGACATTTTGAAGCGAGGGACATAATAGACATGTAAAAGAGTATAGAGAATCATTTGAATGGCAAAAAGATGTAATGAAAGTGAATGGTGACTGAGACTGTCATTTTGAGTAACATCTCCTTTTGTGTTCAAGGGAAGAAAGTCATAGAGGGCTGGAACAAAAAGAGGGCAAGTATATGATGATTTTTTTTTTTTTAATGTACTATCCCTTTAAGAGTCTAACAGCCATTTAGAATGTGTTTGTACTTGGGGCCTATTTCCTTGTCACACTTTCCAAACAAAGGCGGATTGAGTTTGACCTCTTATATTAATAGGTGATCAACTGGAGGACAGACTGTACTTTTCTCTGATAGCTTGGCAACCATACACAAGAAATTAACAAAGTTTCAGCAACAAACCATTACATTTTACTACCAACAAAGACAACCAAATTATTATCAAATTGGAATACTTCCAAGTTTGCATAGTAATAATGTTTTGTAATACCGCTGTGTTGTCCATGGAAACTACTATCATGATTGTTTATCGCATGTGATTTGAAAAACAATTATTAAACCACAACTGCACATATTCAGTTGCACCAGAACCACTCAAACCTGTTTATGCAATTTGAAAATGTTTTGTAAGTCAAATAAAAAAATGCAATGGGACAGTACAATAAATTACTAAAAATTAACAGGACCAGTACACAGTAGTGCAAAAAGATGACAGTTTCTAAAAATGCCAAATGTAAACATAACATACTATGAGATAGTGTTCTATGCACATAGCAGTTATTGAGGTAGCTGCCAGGTATAAGGTGACAAATTAAAGTGCAACTCAGAACACTTGTGTGTGTGTGTGTCAGTCCAGTCTCTGAGTATTATGGAGTCTGATGGCTTGTGGGAAGATGCTTCGGTACCTCTTGCAGATGGCAGGAGGGTGAAGAGTTTGTGTGAGGAGTGTGTGGGTTCATCCACAATGCTGGTTGCTTTGCGGATACAGTGTTTTTTGTAAATGTCTTTGATGGAGGGAAGAGAGACCCTGATGATCTTTTCAGCTGTCCTCACTATCCTCTGCAGTGCTTTGCAGTCCAAAACTGTGCAAGTCCTAAACCAGGCAGTGATGCAGCTGCTCAGGACGCTCTCAATAGTCCCTCTATAGAATGTAGTGAGGATGGGGGTGGGAGATGTGCTTTCCTCAGCCTTCGAAGAAAGTAGAGACGCTGTTGGGCTTTCTTGGTAATAGAGCTGGTGTTGAGGGACCAGGTGAGGTTCTCTGCCAGGTGAACACCAAGGAATTTGGTGCTCTTGATGATCTCCACAGAGGAGCCATCGATGTTCAGCGGAGAACGGTCATTCTGTGCTCTCCTAAAGTCAACAACCATCTCTTTTGTTTTGTCCACATTCAGAGACAGATTGTTGGCTCTACACCAGTCCGTTAGACCTCCTCTCTGTATGCTGACTCGTCGTTCTTGCTTATAAGACCCACCACATTCGTGTCATCGGCGAACTTCATGATGTGGTTCGAGCTGTGCATTGTTGCACATTCGTGAGTCAGCAGAGTGAACAGTAGTGGACTGAGCACACAGCCCTGGGGGGCCCCAGTGCTCAGTGTGGTGGTGGTTGAGATTCTGTTCCCAATCCGGACTGACTGAGTTCTCCCAGTCAGGAAGTCCAGGATCCAGATGCAGCAGGAGGTGTCCAGGCCCAGCAGGTTTAGCTTTCCAATCAGGTGCTGAGGAATTATTATGTTGAATGCTGAGCTGAAGTCTGTGAACAGCATTCAAACGTATGAGTCCTTTTTATCTAGGTGGGTAAGGGCCAGATGGAGGGTGGTGGCGATGGCGTCGTCTGTTGAATGGTTTGGACAATACGCGAACTGCAGTGGGTCTAGTGAGGGGGGCAGCTGGGTTTTAATGTGCCTCATGATGAGCCTCTTGAAGCACTTCTTGATGATGGGTGTGAGTGCGATGGGACGGTATTCGTTGATGCAGGACAATGAAGACTTCTTTGGCATGGGGACGATGGTGGTGGCCTTGAAGCACACTGGAACGACGGCGCTGCTCAGAGAGACGTTGAGCATGTAGGTAAGAACATCTGCCATCTGGTCTGCACATCCTCTGAGCACTCTGCCAGGAATGTTGCCTGGTCCAGCAGCCTTCCGTGGGTTGACTCTATGTAGAGTTTTCCTCACATCAGCCGTGGTAAGACAGAGCACCTGGTCGTTGGGAGGAGGGGGGTCTTCCTCGCCACCACGTCGTTCTGTGCTTCAAACCTAGCATAGAAGTCGTTCAGCGCATCTGGAAGGGAGGCATCTTTGTCACAGGCAACTGATGTTGTCCTGTAGTTGGTGATGGCCTGGATGCCCTGCCACATGTGCCGCGTGTCGCCACTGTCCTGGAAGTGACTGTGGATTCTCTGGGCGTGTGCACGCTTTGCCTATCTGATGGCACGGGACAGTTTGCCCCTCACTATTCTTAGGGCAGCCTTGTCGCCTGCTCTGAAGGCGGAGTCTCGGGTCCTCAGCAGCGTACGCACCTCCTCAGTCATCCACGGCTTCTGGTTAGAGCGAGTGGTGATGGTCTTCAATGGTGACATCATCAATGCACTTGCTGATGTAGCTGGTCACTGATGCTGTGTATTCCTCCAAGTTGGAAGAGTCGCCATACGTTGCAGCCTCCCTGAACATGTGCCAGTCAATACACTCAAAACAGTCCTGAAGGGCAGAGATGGCTCCTGCTGGCCAGGTTTTCAACTACTTCTGGAGCGGTTTTGTGCATCTGACGATCGGTCTGTATGCTGGAATTAACATAACAGAGATGTGGTCTGAGTAGACGAGGTGGGGACAGGGCTCCACCCGGTATGTGCCTGGGATGTTTGTGTAAACAAGATCAAGCGTGTTCTCCCTTCTCGTTGCAAAGTCCACATACTGATGGAATTTAGGTAGCACTGTCTTGAGATTCGCATGGTTGAAATCTCTGGCGACAGTAAACAGTCCATCAGGGTGAGCGTTCTGCAGTTTGCTCATAGCCCCATACAGTTCACAGAGCACTTCCTTAGCGTTAGCGCTGAGGGGAATGTAAACTGCGGTTATGATAACAGTGGTGAATTCCCGTGGTAAATAAAAAGGTCTGCATCTAACAGTCACAAGCTCCACCAGCGATGAGCAGTAACTAGAGACTAGCATAGAGTTATTGCACCATTCCGTGTTGATGTAAACACACAAACCACACCGCGAGTCTTACCGCACAGAGCTGCATTTCTGTCGGCATGAAATGAGGTGAGCCCATCTAGCTGAATGGTGGCGTCCGGAACTCTGTCACTGAGCCATGTCTCCGTGAAAACAAAGACGCAGCAGTCTCTAAGCTCACGCTGCGTAGTCTGCTGGAGTCGGATGTAGTCCAGTTTATTGTCCAGGGAGCAAACATTTGAGAGCAAGATAGAAGGGAGATTAAATTCTAGTGAGACTTTTCTAGTTTAAAGCATTATGGAGGAAGTCAAGTCGAAACTCTTTAACAGTAGGCAGCCCTGACAAGCCAAAGAGTTTCACAATTTTACATGAGTAAAATTAACTGTTATATTTTGACAAACTGTTATAGTTTTATATGAAATAATCAAAAAGTAGAATCTATTAGAACTTATTTTATATCAACAGTGGCAGTTGTGTTTCAGCTTTTTTATTTTTCATAAATACTATATTTTGTTATTATTATTATTATTATTACTATTATTTAAGACTAGCAGCACTGACCTAACCATGGTAACGAGGAGCCTTTCCTCCTGTGTAATATGTATGTTCTGTTTGAAATTAGAAACAAACCAGATAATAATGGGCTCATATAAAGAAATATGCTCTTCAATTTTTAAAAGGGGGAGAGAACATTTCCTGTAGATTTTGTTGTTGACATCAACAACAAAAATAATGTCACTTGATGCATGTCCTTGTACTTGAAAACCATGAACAAAACTATGTAACATAAAAGGAAATGCAACCCAGGATACATTAAATACAGGTTATGTTTTTACCGTGGTGTGTCGACACTTGATTTCCAATGTAAAATCTGTCCTGAAGCAAAACCAGTTGGGAACCGCTGAGTTAAAGCTACAGACAGGAGCAGTAAATGTTAATAATCATAGGACATTACTTTAAATTATGTTATTTTTCATTTAGTAGTAATTTTAACATACTATTATAACATGTTATAGTTACATGTTATTTTTTTCATGTTTATAATTCTGTTATCTTTCTTATTTTTTCTATTTATTTTCAAAAGGGAGAATTATTTTTATTTTTTATTTTTTTACACATACTTCAATAAAAAAAATGGTTTGAAGTTTCAATTATAATAGTGTTTGCTCAAAAAAAAAAATGACCCTTCTGTTTTCACTGATAATAGTAAATGTGTAATACTGTATACTGTGAAACCGTGATATTTTCTGAGAAGGTAATCATACCGTGAAAATCTCATACTGTTGCAACCCTACTACAAATACACACTTATTAAATAAAGAAAAGACCAAAAGTCTGTTTTGTTTTGTATTATTTTTAATGTTATGCCTCATATTTTATGCTATACCTGTTTTACTTTGTGTACATTATTTCACGTGTAGCTGAAGCTGAAGATGTGGGTTAATGACGCACCATTTTGCCACTGCCTGTTTTAAGAGTAAGCTATGAATGTGTAAAGGGTCATTTGCTGGACCCGCCCCTCGCCGTGACATCACATAACACTTATAGTTTTAACCTCTTTTAGAGCTCTGTGGTTTTAAAGGACAAGCACTGAAATGGAACACTTTGATCCACATTCAAATAACATTAACGGTGCTCTTTTTCTCACCACACACAAGAAACCCTGAATTCACTACAAATATGCAATTATTAAATAAAGACCAAAAAGGCAATGTTTTATTTGTACTGTTCGCATCATATTTTATGCTATACCTGCTATGCTTAATTGAAATGATTCCACATTATTACTGTTAGGTCACTGTGTTTTATTATCCAGGCATTAAAAAAAGAGAAGGTTTGGGAGTTTGTTTGGAATATTCTCGTAGCAAAATAAATGCAGAAATATTAAGACAGAAGACACAGGACGAACCCAACAGCAATCTTTACTCATCTCACTCACTCGTTCTATTTTTCTCAAATGCATCAAAAACATGGAAAGAAAATAATAAAAAGTTATGTCAAGTTAGGTAAATAACTGATATAACTGCTATTTTAATCTCACACATTGACAGCTATATGCTTTAAGATCCATAAACCAGAATAAATATTTGAAGAACAGCACCACCTACTGTACAGGGGTGAAATTGTTTAAATTGAGTCTCATGTGAATAGACCATTCATTGGTAGTCCATCTCACAAATCCGTCACAAATTTGGTGTGAATAGGCTTTTACGCACATTGTACCCGCCAATTATCAATGTTATTAAGTGTCCTGAAAATAATATCACAATGCAAAAAATCTAAATGGTCCTAAATGTGGGCTTCATTTTAGTTGCGCAACATATTATTTAATTTTTGGGGGGATTAAATATGACCAGGAAATTTTCTTGAAATATTTCGTGAAAATCGCCCCCTTACCAGAGCAGAAGGAATCTTTATATAAGCTATACAGTACATACACCTACCAGACTTAACTTAAAATATCCAGAAAAATCCTTTTTTATTGACCTTATTTTAAAAAAATGCTCCACACAATTATTCAACAGCATCGGTTTATGCACATGATATAAGTGACCATTGTGCTGTCGCTGCAGTTAGAAATGCAGTTACCCAAAATAAAACCTTGTATTATCTTTAGACGATGTATGTCTCAATTTAGTTTTCCACAATCTTGCTGTATGATTGAGAGAGGATCCTAGATTTCTGATCCTAGATGTTGAGTGTGAGGTTTACTACCATTATCAATAAGCATGCATCATTTATTAAATATAGATTTAAAGGTCGGGGCAATCCCTGGTTCTCATCCACATTATCTAATTTTCTTTATTAGTGTGATGTTGCATGGCCCAGGTCAGATTGGCTCTATTTTAGACAGTTACGAAATAAATGTATAGTAGCGATTAGAAGAGCTAAAGCTGAATATTTCCTTACTGAAACCGCATTGAATTTAAATAAACCAAAGACATTTTGGACAAATATTGATTACTTATCTGGCACTAAAAAGACTACAGTGCTTCCACCATGTATAATGAACAACCTCATCAACATTTCGGATAAGGCTCAAATGCTTGATTGTTTTAATAAGCAATTTGTTGATACTGGATCTCTATTTCAGCCATGTAAAATCACTGATATGATATCAGATATTGACTATGGAGATAGACGTCTAATGTATCTTAATTTTAGTTTTCATGAGGTTCAAACAGCTCTCAAATTACTACAACTAAATCAACAGGTCCAGATCAAATAGAACCTTTATTTATAAAATTAGCAGCTGACTTTATTTCTCCTCCATTAACATATATCATTAATCTTTATTATACTCAAATAAAATCCCGAAGATGTGGAAATCTGCCTTTATTATTCCTTTGTTGGTGGTGATCCTACTAAACTGGATAACTACAGACCCATTTCTAAACTCTGCATTCTTTCAAAGGTTTTAGAAATTCTTACCAGTGAACAATTGTCTTTGTATATATCTGAAAATAATATTTGATCAGTTAACCAGTCAGGCTTTAGGAAATGACAAAGTACCACTACAGCTGCTATAAAGGTCGTGAATGACATCAAGGCCCTTTACAAAGGACATCATTGTGCATCCATTTTTATCAATTTATCTAAAGCCTTCAATACTGTCGATCATGAAATATTGAAACTTAGACGTAAAAATATAGGACTATCCGAAAAACACAAAATCTTGGTTTGCAAACTATTTAAATATCAGAACAGTGGGTGTGAACGGAAAGTCACTCAACTGCACCTTTACAGATCACCAAGGGTGTTCCTCAGGGGTCTGTCCTGGGGCACTACTTTTTTACTATTTATATGAATTGCATTTGTTTTGATATTATAAATTGTAGCTTTCATTTCTATGTCGACGACACTGTTATTCATTGTTGTACTCCCACTATACATCAAACAGTGTGCCAACAACAGTCTGCATTTGATGTTGTGCAATAAAGTCTTTATAGCTTAACATTTGTTTTAAATGCTGATAAAACTAAAGCCAAGTTTTTCTCAAACTCAAATAAATCATCAAAAAAATCTAACATATCATAACACTTTGCAGGGTACTGTAATCAAGTCTGTATCTGAATATAAATATCTTAGTTTTATACTTGATTAATCTTTTAAGTCTCATGTTAATAAGGTAGGGACAAAACTCAAGGTAAAGAAAGGTTTTTTTCTTCAGAAATAAGTCTTGTTTTTCATTTGATGCACACAAAAAAAGAAGTAAGTCTCAGCTACATTTCTGCCTGTGCTTGATTATGTAGATGTTTTGTATACATCATCCTATCTTTTCATTAGACACTATTTATCATAGTGCACTTAGATTTATAACAAATTGTTACTTTACTACTCATCATTGTGAAATGTATAATAGGGTCACTTGGCACTCACTATTCACACATAGACTAAAGCATTGATAGCTGTTCATCTATAACTCAATTTTGGGCTTATTGCCATCCAATGTTCTCTTACCTAACAGAATTTTTTGTGAAGTATTCCTTACGCTCTCAGAATTTGTATGCCCTTTCGGTTCCATTTGTTCAAACAGAATTAGCGAAAAAAACTTTTTTGGTATGCTGTCCCCTGTGACAGGAACATTCTACAAAATGATTTAAAGATAAAAAGGCTGGTGTCAATGTGTAGTTCTAATAACTAATTGGAGAATTGGAGAAAGACATCAATTTGTAAATGTTTTAAAATATTTTTTTCCCCTCTTTTAAAATGTAATTTAATTTTCTTTTTGTTTTTAAGACTGTAAACATCTGCGGCTGCTTGTCTTTGCCAGGACACTTCTATAAATGAGATACTTAATCTCAGTGAGTTTTATTTCCTGGTTAAATAAAGACAAATATATATATATATATATATATATATATATATATATATATATATATATATATATATATATATATATATATATATATATATATAAAACAAAGCTTTGTGACATTTCTAAATAAGTGAATGTCAATTAACAAATGTTCTGTTAATATTTGTATCATTTTCTGTTATTGCAATAACAAATAAGCTACAACTAAGCTATTACAAAGTGTTACAGCTCGGAAACCAAAACTACACAGATTTCTTTGCACCACCACACCACGTACACCTGTCTATACTTCACCAAAGGCACATGCACACACATGCAAAGACATTTATCATAAATGTATGCTTATAAATGTTTATAAGAGGCATATTATCATCATATAATAGGACTCTACTTAGCCTATACCTCATGAAGGGCATGTTTTGGAAAGAGGCTGCGATGTTTATATATTCCCAGTCATAATTCCACCTGCTTACCTCCCTCCGTCCTCCCGGCAGCTGTGACCACGTGACGTGCCTGTGAAGATGGAAACTAGGGGAAAGGTCGCGACTGAGTTTCTGTTACTGCTGAACACCTTTATAGGTCACAAACTGTTTTAATAATGTGATATTATATATTCTGCTACAACAGGTACTAAACTAGTATTTTATATGGTAGAACAAGGAAACAACGACATATTTGATTATCTATTTGCATAGTTCTTGCTCAAAAAGCGAACTGTTTTTAATATAGTCTAGCTACCAATAAACAGGCAACTCGATAGACCTACAGTACATCTAATTTTATAGTCAGCCAGGCAGAATTACAGTCTTGCTATTTATAAATAAATAAGGACCCGCAATCACTTTGACAAGTTCCACTATTATTATTGCGATAACTAAAATCAAATATTGATCAAATATTCAAGAGCTGTTGTAAACACAACGACTGAAATATAACAAGTACGCATGGATAACAATAACTGCCTCTTCTAAATCTGATCATCTTTTAAAGTGACCTCTGCGCTGAGAGGTGCCCTTGAATACCCGGGCACCCACTGACCCCCTTGTGCAACAGTCAACATGCGCTTTGATGACCGGATGTCACACATGCGTTTATGCAAAAACATACTGCACACCATACATGGATGACATCCAGTAGTGTTTAATGTGAGGAAAAACTTCGCTGCTGTCTCAAACTATAGGACAAATGACAGAGGATGTGCTGGTGCACTTTCACCTACTTACAGGTGAAAGAGCACCACATTCTGCAGATATATTATTTATATACATATATCATACCAAATAGCAGATGAAGTGGATTAATTTTTATTCTTACCTCGCCGTCTTTTCCTGAAGCTGACAAAGTGGTTTACTGACGCACCGTTTTGCCGCCTGCCTGTTTTAAGTGTAAGTTAGCTATGAATGAAAGTGGATTAGGCTAATTTACTGGACACGCCCAGCAGCGTGACGTCAAACCACGCTAGTTTTAACTCACAAGTTCTGGAATGGAACGCTGTGATCCGGATTCTAAAGGTGACGTAAAACACGTATCGATCATTCAATATAATACATGGAAAACCTGGACATATAGGAATTTAAGTTGTCAGGTTCCAGTATAGAAATTCAATAGGGCATTGACGTTTCTATAGTGAATATAAATTGTTCTAGTTATGCTCGTCTGCTTATAAAACGTATTGAAAATGAAATATTTAGGCCTAAAAATAAATAAATAAATCATTAGCATAGAAAAGTCATGGAAATTCACCGGTCAACAGGTGAGGTAATCCATGGAGTTCCTTGGGTGTGAAATCTCCTTTGGGTGTTCATCATATGAATAACACAAACGCACTTTTTCGAAAAATGCATACTTGGAACACTTTCAAAAGTGCCTAGGCTTTTCATTCTGAAACACATAATATATATATATATATATACAGTATATATATATATATATATATATATATATAAAGCGGTACCTGAGCTAAATTATGTAAGTATGTGCATACACATACAATGCGAATCGAGCGTTTCATATGGCGCGATTACATACAAAGTCAATGCAAAAATGCAAATAGGCGCGAATTCGCAGCGAGCGGCGCAAAGCGAATGGCGTGAAGCGAAAACACGAAATCGCCTCATTCGCGTGAGTTTAAATTTCCAACTCGAGCGAAAAATCCTCATGACGCGTTGGGGCGAAAACCTATCAGCACTGAGATTGTCCGAATGTCACTGAAGTACTGAACTAGTAGCAGAAGAAATCAGGAAAAATGGATGAGAAATTGGTTGTAGTGGTGTGTGGGCACCCGGAATTGTAGGACACAATGTCAACGTATCTGGGACTTCCACAACAGATATACAGTATCACACAAAAGTGAGTACACCCCTCACATTTTTGTAAATATTTGATTATATCTTTTCATGTGACAACACTGAAGAAATGACACTTTGCTACAATATAAAGTAGTGAGTGCACAGCTTGAATAACAGTGTAAATTTGCTGTCCCCTCAAAATAACTCAACACACAGCCATTAATGTCTAAACCGCTGGCAACAAAAGTAAGTACACCCCTAAGTGAAATTGTCCAAATATCCGGAACCTTTATGTCACATAGATTACACAAGCTTTATGAACTATTGTGTATTAAATCGATTCGCACCAGCGTTTACCATCCGCAGACAGATAGGTCCCAGAAGCTTAGGCCAGACAATCCTTCTCCACGGTGCTGTACTTTGTCTCCCTTAAGGAGAGCTTACGGCTAATGTACAGCTCCAGGTGCTCCTCCTCCCCCACCACCTGTGAAAGTATGGCCCCCAGTCCTCTGTCTGAAGTGTCCGTCTGTAATACAAAAGGGAGAGAGAAATAAGGTGCATGCAAAATCGGCCCCCGCAAAGTGCAGCTTTAACCTGCATGAACAACTGTTGGCACTGCTCCTACCACTGGACCGGTCTGGAGCCCCGTTTTTAGTGAGATCAGTCAGCGGGCTGGTGACATCCGAATAATTAGGCACAAACCTCATGTAATAGTCAGCCAGCCCCAGGAACTGTCTCATCCCCTTTTTGGTCTTGGGACTCGGGAAGGTAGCAATCACCGCAGTTGTGTCAATTTGGGAACGCACCTGCCCGTGGCCCAAGTGGAACCCCAGATACCGTACCTCCACCCGCCCAATCGCGCACTTCTTGTGGTTTGATGTGAGCCCGCCTGCCACGGCGATCTCAGGACCGCCCTCAGATACTGCATGTTCCGCTGCCAATCATTGCTATAAATTATAATATAATCCAAGTAGGCAGCGGCATAAGCTGTAAGCGCTCTGAGGATTCGGTCCATGAGATGCTGAAACGTAGCCGGGGCACCAAACAAACCGAAGTGTCACAAATTGGTGCAATCCAAATGGCGTGGAGAAGGCTGTTTTTTCGTGGGAAATTGGTATCAAGGGGACCTGCCAATAACCCTTTGTCAAATCCAATGTCAAATAAAATCGAGCAGTACCTAATCGATCGAGCAACTCATCAACGCGGGGCATCGGGTACACAGCAAATTTAGACACCAAGTTGGCTTTTCTAAAATCCACTCACAACCATACAGACCCGTCGTTCTTAGGAACTAGAACAACCGGACTGGACCAATCACTGTGGGATTCCTCTATTACCCCCATATCATGCATCGCAGCCAATTCTTCCCGAACCATTTTCTTTTTGTGCTCAGGCAAGCGATAGGGACGGCTACGTACCACCACACTCGGTTTGGTCACTATGGTTGACCAAACCACTATCTGGATGAGGTTTGTATGACCCTGTAGAGGGGAGAACACATCTGCAAATTCTTGTTGCAACTCGGCAACCCCTGCAAGCTGATATGGTGAGAGGTGGACTCCGGAAGTGACAGGAGTGATAGGATTAGGTTTTGTGTTTACCTCCAGGCCGAGCTCCGCTCTCACCGGAACTACCGTATCCAGCATCACAGGGACCACCTCCCTCCATAATTTCAGGAGTTTGATGTGATATATTTGACATGCGCTTCCTCTATCGGTTTGCTTTACCTCATAATTGAGTTCCCTGACTCGTTGTGTGACCTCAAAGGTTCCTTGCCTCTTGGCGGGTAATTTGGAGCTCAATGTGGGGAGTAATACAAGTACCTTATCTCCCGGTGCAAATTCCCGCAGCAGAGTTCCCCTTTTATACAGCCGGCTCTGTCGTTCTTGAGCTTGGAGCAAATTCTCCTGTGTTAGTTGCCCCAGTGTGTGGAGTTTTGCTCTAAGATCAAGAATGTACTGAATTTCATTCTTGCTATTTGAAGGTCCCTCCACCCAAGCTTCGCGGATGACGTGAAGCACCCCGCGTGGGCGGCGTCCATACATCAGCTCAAATGGGGAAAATCCCGTGGAGGCTTGTGGGACCTAAATAGTCTTGTTCCAAACAGAGATAAAAAGGCAAATAAATAAAGAGCCTTACTGGACCACTTCACAGCCCCCCGTCTTGTCCTTTCCACACTTTTTTTTATATATAAACATGCATTAATGCATTGTCTTGCAATGCTAACTAGATTAAAAAGTTTGAGTACAAACTTTAGGTTGGCTTGAGAAAGCCTAGCATAAAGTTTGAAGTAGCTTTAAAAGTTTGAAGATTTAAGGTTTTTAGTTTGATGTAATTATTAGTAGTTTTCAATGTTCAAAGTTTAGAGATTATAAAACTATTCAGTCTATCAAATAGATTAGATAGATAGATAGATAGATAGATAGATATTGACCCTCAGATAGATAGATAGATAGATAGATAGATAGATAGATAGATAGATAGATAGATAGATAGATAGATATTGACCCTCAGATAGATAGATAGATAGATAGATAGATAGAGTATGATAGATAGATAGATAGATAGATATTGACCATCAGATAGATAGATAGATAGATAGATAGATAGATAGTTATTGACCATCAGATAGATAGATAGATAGATAGATAGATAGATAGATAGATAGATATTGACCATCAGATAGATAGATAGATAGACAGACAGATAGATAGATAGATAGATAGATAGATAGATAGATAGATATTGACCATCAGATAGATAGATAGATAGATAGATAGATAGATAGATAGATAGATAGATAGTTATTGACCCTCAGATAGATAGATAGATAGATATTGACCCTCAGATAGATAGATAGATAGATAGATAGATAGATAGATAGATAGTTATTGACCCTCAGATAGATAGATAGATAGATAGATAGATAGATATTGACCCTCAGATAGATAGATAGATATTGACCCTCAGATAGATAGATAGATAGATAGATAGATAGATAGATAGTTATTGACCCTCAGATAGATAGATAGATAGATAGATAGATAGATAGATAGATAGATAGATAGATAGATAGATATTGACCCTCAGATAGATAGATAGATAGATAGATAGTTATTGACCCTCAGATAGATAGATAGATAGATAGATAGATAGATAGATAGATAGATAGATATTGACCCTCAGATAGATAGATAGAGACCCTTAGATAGATAGATAGATAGATAGGTAGATATTGACCCATAGATAGAGAGATAGATAGATAGATAGATATTAACCCTCAGATAGATAGATAGTTCGAAAGATAGATATAGATAGATTGATAAATAGACAGACAGACATACAGATAGATAGATAGATCCTTGCAACCCTGAGTCCCATGAACAAAACCAGAAGTCTTTATGTTGTTCTGGTGCAGAGATATGTAATTTGTTACTTGGTTGCTAGGGTAACCCTATCTGGTTGCTAGGCAGTTACCAGAGTAATACATATCAAGGCTACTTTCCATCATGAGTGAAATAAGTCAACCTGGAAGTCTCTACGATTTTCTGTTAAATAGATATGTGATTTGTTACTTGGTTGCTAGGCTATCCCCATCTGGTTGCTAGGCAGTTACCAAAGTGTTACTCATAAGGCTCCTTGCAATCCTGAGTGAAATATGTCAACCCCTAAGTCTCTACGATGTTCTGGTTCAAAGATATGTGAATTGTTACTTGGTTGCTAGGGTAACCCTGTCTGGTTGCTATGCAGTTACCAGGGTGATACTTATCAAGCCTCCTTTCCATCTTGAGTGAATAAAGTCAACCCGCAAGTCTGTATGATTTAATGGTGCAGAGATATGTGATTTGTTATTTGGTTGCTAGGGTAACCCTGTCTGGTTGCTATGCAGTTACCAGGGTTATCCTTATCAAGCCTCCTTTCCATCCTGAGTGAATTAAGTCAACCCAGATGTCTCTACGGTTTTCTGGAGCAGAAATATATGATTTGTTACTTGGTTGCTAGGGTAACCCAATCTGGTTGCTAGGCAGTTACCAGAGTGATGCATATCAAGGCTACTTTCCATCCTGAGTGAAATAATTGAAACAGGAAGTCTCTACGATTTTCTGGTGCAGAGATATGTGATTTGTAACTTGGTTGCTAGGGTAACCCCATCTGGTTGCTAGGCAGTTATCAAAGTGATACTCATAAGGCTCCTTGCAATCCTGAGTGAAATATGTCAACCCCAAAGTCTCTACGATGTTCTGGTTCAAAGATATGTGATTTGTTACTTGGTTGCTAGGGTAACCATATCTGGTTGCTATGCAGTAACTAGGGTGATGCATATCAAGCCTCCTTTCCATCCTGAGTGAATAAAGTCAACCCGAAGTCTGTATGAATTTCTGGTGCAGAGATATGTGATTTGTTATTTGGTTGCTAGGGTAACCCTGTCTGGTTGCTATGCAGTTACCAGGGTGATAACTTGTCAAGCCTCCTTTCCATCCTGAGTGAATTAAGTCAACCCGGAAGTCTGTATGAATTTCTGGTGCAGAGATATGTGATTTGTTATTTGGTTGCTAGGGTAACCCTGTCTGGTTGCTATGCAGTTACCAGGGTGATGCATATCAAGGCTACTTTCCATCCTGTGTGAAATATGTCAACCCCTAAGTCTCTACGATGTTCTGGTTCAAAGATATGTGATTTGTTACTTGGTTACTAGGGTAACCACATCTGGTTGCTAGGCAGTTACCAGAGTGATACATATCAAGCCTCCTTTCCATCCTGAGTGAAATAAGTGAAACAGGAAGTCTCTACGATTTTCTGGTGCAAAGATATGTGATTTGATACTTGGTTGCTAGGGTAACCCCATCTGGTTGATAGGCAGTTACCAAGGTGACAGCCAACAGTGCTCCTTGTCATCCTGAGTGAAATAAGTCAACCCGTAAGTCTCTGTGATTTTCTTGTGCAGAGATATGTGATTTGTTACTTGGTTGCTAAGGTAACCCCATCTGGTTGCTAGGCAGTTACCAAGGTGACAGGCAACAATGCTCCTTGCCATCCTGAGTGAAATAAGTCAACCCGGAAGTCTCTACGTCATTCTGATCCTAAGATACACATCTTAGTGATTTTGAATGGATGTCAATGGTTCTTTGTTGCTAGGGTGCTTTAAATGGTTGCTAGGGCGTGGCTAAGTAGTTCACATGATGAAAGCTGAAGACTGATTACTCACCCAATGAAAACAAAGCAACTATCATGTCTCTAGGACATTCTGATCTGAAGATATCTTACTGTAAATGAAATCAATAAATGTGGTTGCTAGGGTGCTCTAAATTGTTGCTAGGGAGTGGCTTTGCAGCTGCCAATGATGAATCTCCAAAGGCTGCTTGTCAATATGAATGATATAAACCAACTCCCATGCTTCTGTGACATTCAGAATGGAAGATATCTCTCTTTGGATTTTGGTTGCTAAGGTGCTCGAAAATGGTTGCTAGGGAGGGGCTAGGAAGTGTTGAGGGGATTCATGATTGGCTGTTTTACTGCCCCAAGTCAAACGAGACCACCCTCGTGTTTCTATGATAATTCAGTCCGGAGAAATCCCTTTGATCTTTTTCAAAGGAAGTCTATGGGAATTGTTGCTAAGGTGCTGTAAATGGTTGCTAGGGCATGGCTTGATAGCTTCACAATGATCCTGAGAGACTGATTGGTCGTCTGAGTAAAATGAGCCCGCCCCCTTGTCTGTAAGACACTGTGATCCAGAGTTATGTTCAATACAAAATCTACCATAGACTTAACATTGGGGCAAATTTGGGCAGCTCCTGCCCCCCAGGGGTGCAACTTTTACCCCATTGTGAGGTACGTTCTCACAGAGCCTGTCAGCCTCTTCAAATGAGGTAAATCACAGTTCTCTGCGAAATCCTCACTCTGAGCTATGACTCGTCAAAATTCGGCTCAATGTTAAGTCAATGGGATTGTTTGCCCAATTTTTTGCCCCTGGGGCAAACACCGTACCCCCGATCGCTTATAAAAGTCATAGCACACCATTCCCAAATAATCCGCACGATTTGACGCCTCATTCGTGGGTCAGCGACCAAAAATTTTTGCAAAAAATTCCATTGACTTACATTGGGGCAATTTTGGGCAGCTCCTGCCCCCCAGGGGTAAAACTTTTACCCCATTGTGAGGTATGTTCTCACAGAGCCTGTCAGCCTCTTCAAATGTGGTAAATCACATGTCTCTGCGAAATCCTCGCTCTGAGCTATGACTCGTCAAAGTTCGGCTCAATGTTAAGTCAATGGGATTTTTTGCCCAATTTTTTGCCCCTGGGGCAAACACCGTACCCCCGATCGCTTAGAAAAGATATAGCACACTATTCGGGATTAGTCTGAAGGTCTGTGCAGAGTTTGGTGCATGTAGCTTAAAAGCTCTAGGAGGAGTTAGATTTAGAAATTTAGTCTCAGAATAATAATAATAACTAGATTAAAAAGTTTGAGTACAAACTTTAGGTTGGCTTGAGAAAGCCTAGCATAAAGTTTGAAGTAGTTGTAAAAGTTTGAAGATTTACGGTTTCTAGTTTGATGTAATTATAAGTAGTAGTTTTCAAAGTTCAAAGTTTAGAGATTATAAAACCATTCAGTCTATCAAATAGATTAGATAGATAGATAGATAGATAGATAGATAGATAGATAGATAGATAGATAGATAGATAGATAGATAGATAGATATTGACCCTCAGATAGATAGATAGATAGATAGATAGATAGATAGATAGATAGATATTGACCCTCAGATAGATAGATAGATAGATAGATAGATAGATAGATAGTTATTGACCATCAGATAGATAGATAGATAGATAGATAGATAGTTATTGACCATCAGATAGATAGATAGATAGATAGATAGATAGATATTGACCATTAGATAGATAGATAGATAGATAGATATTGATCCTCAGATAGATAGATAGATATTGACCCTCAGATAGATAGATAGATAGATAGATAGAAAGATAGAAAGATAGATTGATAGTCATTGACCCTTAGATAGATAGATAGATAGATATTGAACGTCAGATATATAGATAGATAGATAGTCATTGACCCTGAGATATAGATAGATAGAGTATGAACCACAGATAGATAGATAGATAGATAGATAGTTATTGACCCGCAGATAGTTAGATAGATAGATAGATAGATAGATATTGACCCTCAGATAGATAGATAGATAGATAGATAGTCATTGACTCTTAGATAGATAGATAGATATTGACCGTCAGATATATAGATAGACAGATAGTCATTGACCCTGAGATATAGATAGATAGAGTATGACCCACAGATAGATAGATAGATAGTTATTGTCCCGCAGATAGTTAGATGGATAGATAGATATTGACCCTCAGATAGATAGATAGATAGATAGATAGATAGATATTGACCATCAGAAAGATAGATAGATAGATAGATAGATAGACAGATAGACAGATAGATATATCATTTTTTACTTGGTTGCTAGGGTAACCCAATCTGGTTGCTAGGCAGTTTCCAGGGTGATCCTTATCAAGCCTCCTTTTCATTCTGAGTGAATAAAGTCAACCCGGAAGTCTCTATGATTTTCTGTTGCATAGATATGTGATTTGTTACTTGGTTGCTAGGGTAACCATATCTGGTTGATAGGCAGTTACCAGAGTGATATATATCAAGTCTACTTTCCATCTTGAGTAAAATAAGTGAAACAGGAAGTCTCTACGATTTTCTGGTGCAGAGTTATGTGATTTGTTACTTGGTTGCTAGGGTAAGCCCTTGTCATTGCTAGGCAGTTACCAGAGTGATACTTATCAAGCCTCCTTTCCATCCTGAATAAATTATGTCAACCCGGAATTCTCTACAATTTTCTGGTGCAGAGATATGTGATTTGTTAGTTGGTTGCTAGGGTAACCCCATCTGGTTGCTAGGCAGTTACTAAGGTGATACTCATAAGGCTCCTTGCAATCCTGTGTGAAATATGTCAACCCCTAAGTCTCTACGATGTTCTGGTTCAAAGATATGTTATTTGTTACTTGGTTGCTAGGGTAACCGCATCTGGTTGCTAGGCAGTTACCAGAGGGATACATATCAAGGCTACTTTCCATCCTGAGTGAAATAAGTGAAACAGGAAGTCTCTATGAGTTCCTGGTGCAGAGATATGTGACTTGTTACTTGGTTGCTAGGGTAAACACATCTGGTTGCTAGGCAGTTACCAAAGTGAAACTCATAAGGCTCCTTGCAATCCTGTGTGAAATATGTCAACCCCTAAGTCTCTACGATGTTCTGGTTCAAAGATATGTGATTTGTTACTTGGTTGCTAAGGTAACCCTGTCTGGTTGCTATGCAGTTACCAGAATGATACATATCAAGGCTACTTTCCATCCTGAGTGAAATAAGTGAAACAGGTAGTCTCTACGATATACTGGTGCAGATATATGTGATTTGTTACTTGGTTGCTAGGTTGCTAGGGTAACCCCGTCTGGTTACTAGGCAGTTACCAGAGTGATACATATCAAGGCTACTTTCCATCCTGAGTGAATAAAGTCAACCCGGAAGTCTCTATGATTTTCTGTTGCAGAGATATGTGATTTGTTACTTGGTTGCTAGGGTAATCACATCTGGTTGCTAGGCAGTTACCAGAGTGATACATATCAAGGCTACTTTCCATCCTGAGTGAAAAAAGTCAACCCGGAAGTCGCTCTGATTTTCTGTTGCAGAGATATGTGATTTGTTACTTGGTTGCTAGGGTAATCACATCTGGTTGCTAGGCAGTTACCAGAGTGATACATATCAAGGCTACTTTCCATCCTGAGTGAAATAAGTGAAACAGGAAGTCTCTACGATTTTCTGGTGCAGAGATATGTGATTTGTTAGTTGGTTGCTAGGGTAACCCCATCTGGTTGCTAGGCAGTTACCAAGGTGATACTCATAAGGCTCCTTGCAATCCTGTGTGAAATATGTTAACCCCTAAGTCTCTACGATGTTCTGGTTCAAAGATATGTGATTTGTTACTTGGTTGCTAGGGTAACCGCATCTGGTTGCTAGGCAGTTACCAGAGGGATACATATCAAGGCTACTTTCCATCCTGAGTGAAATAAGTGAAACAGGAAGTCTCTATGATTTTCTGGTGCAGAGATATGTGATTTGTTACTTGGTTGCTAGGGTAAACACATCTGGTTGCTAGGCAGTTACCAAAGTGATACTCATAAGGCTCCTTGCAATCCTGTGTGAAATATGTCAACCCCTAAGTCTCTACGATGTTCTGGTTCAAAGATATGTGATTTGTTACTTGGTTGCTAAGGTAACCCTGTCTGGTTGCTATGCAGTTACCAGAGTGATACATATCAAGGCTACTTTCCATCCTGAGTGAAATAAGTGAAACAGGTAGTCTCTACGATTTTCTGGTGCAGAGATATGTGATTTGTTACTTGGTTGCTAGGGTAACCCCGTCTGGTTGCTAGGCAGTTACCAGAGTGATACATATCAAGGCTACTTTCCATCCTGAGTGAATAAAGTCAACCCGGAAGTCTCTATGATTTTCTGTTGCAGAGATATGTGATTTGTTACTTGGTTACTAGGGTAATCACATCTGGTTGCTAGGCAGTTACCAGAGTGATACATATCAAGGCTACTTTCCATCCTGAGTGAAATAAGTCAACCCGGAAGTCTCTCTGATTTTCTGTTGCAGAGATATGTGATTTGTTACTTGGTTGCTAGGGTAATCACATCTGGTTGCTAGGCAGTTACCAGAGTGATACATATCAAGGCTACTTTCCATCCTGAGTGAAATAAGTGAAACAGGAAGTCTCCACGATTTTCTGGTGCAGAGATATGTGATTTGTTAGTTGGTTCCTAGGGTAACCCCATCTGGTTGCTAGGCAGTTACCAAGGTGATACTCATAAGGCACCTTGCAATCCTGTGTGAAATATGTTAACCCCTAAGTCTCTACGATGTTCTGGTTCAAAGATATGCAATTTGTTACTTGGTTGCTAGGGTAACCGCATCTGGTTGCTAGGCAGTTACCAGAGGGATACATATCAAGGCTACTTTCCATCCTGAGTGAAATAAGTGAAACAGGAAGTCTCTATGATTTTCTGGTGCAGAGATATGTGATTTGTTACTTGGTTGCTAGGGTAAACACATCTGGTTGCTAGGCAGTTACCAAAGTGATACTCATAAGGCTCCTTGCAATCCTGTGTGAAATATGTCAACCCCTAAGTCTCTACGATGTTCTGGTTCAAAGATATGTGATTTGTTACTTGGTTGCTAAGGTAACCCTGTCTGGTTGCTATGCAGTTACCAGAGTGATACATATCAAGGCTACTTTCCATCCTGAGTGAATAAAGTCAACCCGGAAGTCTCTATGATTTTCTGTTGCAGAGATATGTGATTTGTTACTTGGTTGCTAGGGTAATCACATCTGGTTGCTAGGCAGTTACCAGAGTGATACATATCAAGGCTACTTTCCATCCTGAGTGAAATAAGTCAACCCGGAAGTCTCTCTGATTTTCTGTTGCAGAGATATGTGATTTGTTACTTGGTTGCTAGGGTAATCACATCTGGTTGCTAGGCAGTTACCAGAGTGATACATATCAAGGCTACTTTCCATCCTGAGTGAAATAAGTGAAACAGGAAGTCTCTACGATTTTCTAGTGCAGAGATATGTGATTTGTTAGTTGGTTGCTAGGGTAACCCCATCTGGTTGCTAGGCAGTTACCAAGGTGATACTCATAAGGCTCCTTGCAATCCTGTGTGAAATATGTTAACCCCTAAGTCTCTACGATGTTCTGGTTCAAAGATATGTGATTTGTTACTTGGTTGCTAGGGTAACCGCATCTGGTTGCTAGGCAGTTACCAGAGGGATACATATAGAGGCTACTTTCCATCCTGAGTGAAATAAGTGAAACAGGAAGTCTCTATGACTTTCTGGTGCAGAGATATGTGATTTGTTACTTGGTTGCTAGGGTAAACACATCTGGTTGCTAGGCAGTTACCAAAGTGATACTCATAAGGCTTCTTGCAATCCTGTGTGAAATATGTCAACCCCTAAGTCTCTACGATGTTCTGGTTCAAAGATATGTGATTTGTTACTTGGTTGCTAAGGTAACCCTGTCTGGTTGCTATGCAGTTACCAGAGTGATACATATCAAGGCTACTTTCCATCCTGAGTGAAATAAGTGAAACAGGTAGTCTCTACGATTTTCTGGTGCAGAGATATGTGATTTGTTACTTGGTTGCTAGGGTATCCCCGTCTGGTTGCTAGGCAGTAACCAGAGTGATACATATCAAGGCTACTTTCCATCCTGAGTGAATAAAGTCAACCCGGAAGTCTCTATGATTTTCTGTTGCAGAGATATGTGATTTGTTACTTGGTTGCTAGGGTAATCACATCTGGTTGCTAGGCAGTTACCAGAGTGATACATATCAAGGCTACTTTCCATCCTGAGTGAAATAAGTCAACCCGGAAGTCTCTCTGATTTTCTGTTGCAGAGATATGTGATTTGTTACTTGGTTGCTAGGGTAATCACATCTGGTTGCTAAGCAGTTACCAGAGTGATACATATCAAGGCTACTTTCCATCCTGAGTGAAATAAGTCAACCCGGAAGTCTCTCTGATTTTCTGTTGCAGAGATATGTGATTTGTTACTTGGTTGCTAGGGTAATCACATCTGGTTGCTAGGCAGTTACCAGAGTGATACATATCAAGGCTACTTTCCATCTTGAGTGAAATAAGTGAAACAGGAAGTCACTACGATTTTCTGGTGCAGAGATATGTGATTTGTTACTTGGTTGCTAGGGTAACCCCATCTGGTTGCTAGGCAGTTACCAGAGTGATACATATCAAGGCTACTTTCCATCCTGAGTGAAATAAGTGAAACAGGAAGTCTGTATGATTTTCTGGTGCAGAAATATGTGATTTGTTATTTGGTTGCTAGGGTAACCCTGTCTGGTTGCTATGCAGTTACCAGGGTGATACTTATCAAGCCTCCTTTCCATACTGAGTGAATCAAGTCAACCTGGAAGCTACTATACTGTGGCTATGAAGATTTTAGGTCATTACTTATTGGCTGCTTGATAAAAGAAATCCTCTGAGGGAGAGAGAGAGGGAGAGACGCAGGGCTGACAGGCCCTTTTTTGTCTGTGTGTGTGAAAACGGCAGTTGGGATTTAAATTTCTGAACATTCCGCAATGTTAATCAATGGGAGTTTTTCCGAGTTTTGATCGTCATTTTTAGGAAAACCGTAAGTCCGATCAGTTAGAAAAGATATAGCACACTATTCGGGATTAGTCTGAAGGTCTGTGCCGAGTTTGGTGCATGTAGCTTAAAAGCTCTAGGAGGAGTTACATTTAGAAATTTAGTCTCAGAATAATAATAATAATAACTAGAATGTACATTTCCTGAAGAAAATGTGAGTGGTGCTTGCCGTGGCAAAATTTCTTACCACAATGTCCCACCTACTGCCCAAAGTTCAAAGAGGCCACCCCCATGACAGTAGAATGTTCTGGTGCAGAGATATAGGTGTTGTTCCATGGTTGCTAGGGAAACCCATCTGGTTGATATGCAGTTACTAAGGTGTCAGCCACCAACGCTACTTGCCATCCTGAGTAAAATATGTCAACCCGGAAGTCTCTACGATTTTCTAGTACAGAGATATGTGATTTGTTACATGGTTGCTAGGGTAACCCCATCTGGTTGCTAGGCAGTTACCAAGGGGCAAGCCAACAATGCTCCTTGCCATCCTAAATGAAAAAAGTCAACACGGAATCACTACAATTTTCTGGTTCAGAGATATATGATTTGTTACTTGGTTGCTAGGGTAACCCCATCTGGTTGCTAGGCAGTTACCAAGGTGACAGCCAACAATGCTCCTTGCTCTCCTGAGTGAAATAAGTCAACCCGGAAGTCTCTGTGATTTTCTTGTGCAGCGATATGTGATTTGTTTATTGGTTGCTAGGGTAACCCCATCTGGTTGCTAGGCAGTTACCAAGGTGACAGGCAACAATGCTCCTTGCCATCCTGAGTGAAATAAGTCAACCCGGAAGTCTCTGTGATTTTCTAGTACAGAGATATGTGATTTGTTTCTTGGTTGCTAGGGTAACCCCATCTGGTTGCTAGGCAGTTACCAAGGTGACAGCCAAGAATGCTCCTTGCCATCCTGACTGAAATAAGTCAACCTGGAATCTCTACGATTTTCTGGTTCAGAGATACGTGATTTGTTAATTGGTTGCTAGGGTAACCCCATCTGGTTGCTAGGCAGTTACCAAGGTGACAGCCAACAATGCTCCTTGCCATCCTGAGTGAAATAAGTCAACCCGGTAGTCTCTGTGATTTTCTTGTGCAGAGATGTGTGATTTGTTTCTTGGTTGCTAGGGTAACCCCATCTGGTTGCTAGGCAGTTACCAAGGTGACAGGCAACAATGCTCCTTGCCATCCTGAGTGAAATAAGTCAACCCGGAAGTCTCTGTGATTTTCTTGTGCAGAGATATGTGATTTGTTTCTTGGTTGCTAGGGTAACCCCATCTGGTTGCTAGGCAGTTACCAAGGTGACAGCAAACAATGCTCCGTGCCATCCTGAGTGAAATAAGTCAACCCGGAAGTCTCTGTGATTTTCTTGTGCAGAGATATGTGATTTGTTTATTGGTTGCTAGGGTAACCCCATTTGGTTGCTAGGCAGTTACCAGGGTGATATTTATCAAGTCTACTTTCCATCCTGAGTGAAATAAGTCAACCCGGAAGTCTCTACGACATTCTGATCCTAAGATACACATCTTAGTGATATTGAATGGATGTCAATGGTGTTTTGTTGCTAGGGTGCTTTAAATGGTTGCTAGGGCGTGGCTAAGCAGTTCACATGATGAAAGATGAAGACTGATTACTCACCCAATTAAAACAAAGCAACTATCATGTCTCTAGGACATTCTGATCTGAAGATATCTTACTTCAATTGAAATCAATAAATGTGGTTGCTAGGGTGCTCCAAATTGTTGCTAGGGAGTGGCTTGGCAGCTGCCAATGATGAATCTCCAATGGCTGCTTGTCAGTATGAATGATTCAAACCAACTCCCATGCCTCTGTGACATTCAGAATGGAAGATATCTCTCTTTGGATTTTGGTTGCTAAGGTGCTCGAAAATGGTTGCTAGGGAGGGGCTAGGAAGTGTTGAGGGGATTCATGATTGGCTGTTTTACTGCCCCAAGTCAAACGAGACTACCCTCGTGTTTCTATGATAATTCAGTCCGGAGATATCCCTTTGATCTCTTTCAATGGAAGTCTATGGGAGTTGTTGCTAAGGTGCTCTAAATGGTTGCTAGGGCGTGGCTTGATAGCTTCACAATGATCCTGAGAGACTGATTGGTCGTCTGAGTAAAATGAGCCCGCCCCCTTGTCTCTAAGACACTGTGATCCAGAGTTATGTTCAATACAAAATCTACCATAGACTTAACATTGGGGCAACTTTGGGCAGCTCATGCCCCCCAGGGGTGCAACTTTTACCCCATTGTTAGGTATGTTCTCACAGAGCCTGTCAGCCTCTTCAAATGTGGTTAATCACACGTCTCTGTGAAATCCTCGATCTGAGCTATGACTCGTCAAAGTTCGGCGCAATGTTGAGTCAATGGGATTTTTTGCCCAATTTTTGCCCCTGGGGCAATCACCGTACCCCCGATCGATTATAAAAGTCATAGGACACCATTCCCAAATAATCCGCACGATTTGACGCCTCATTTGTGGGTTTTCGACCAAAAAATTTTGAAAAAAATTCCATTGACTTACATTGGGGCAACTTTGGGCAGCTCCTGCCCCCCAGGGGTGCAACTTTTACCCCATTGTGAGGTATGTTCTCACAGAGCCTGTCAGCCTCTTCAAATGTGGTAAATCACACGTCTCTGCGAAATCCTCGCTTTGAGCTATGACTCGTCAAAGTTCGGCGCAATGTTAAGTCAATGGGATTTTTTGCCCAATTTTTTGCCCCTGGGGCAAACACCGTACCCCCGATCGCTTATAAAAGTCATAGCACACCTCTCCTCAATGAGCCGCACGATTTGACACCTCATTCATGGGTCTACGCCAAAAGGTGCGGGACGAGTTAGGTGCCGAAGTTTTGTACGGAAGAAGAAGAAGAAGAAGAAGAAGAAGAAAAATAAGTATGTGAGATTACAATAGTGTTGCTTTGCAAGCACCACTAACTAGATTAAAAAGTTTGAGTACAAACTTTAGGTTGGCTTGAGAAAGCCTAGCATAAAGTTTGAAGTAGTTGTAAAAGTTTGAAGATTTACGGTTTCTAGTTTGATGTAATTATAATTAGTAGTTTTCAAAGTTCAAAGTTTAGAGATTATAAAACCATTCTGTCTATCAAATAGATTAGATAGATAGATAGATAGATAGATAGATAGATAGATAGATAGATAGATAGATATTGACCCTCAGATAGATAGATAGATAGATAGATAGAGTCTAACCCATAGATAGATAGATAGATAGATAGATAGATAGATAGATAGAGAGTATGACCATCAGATAGATAGATAGATAGATAGATAGATATTGACCATCAGATAGATAGATCGATAGATAGATAGATAGATAGTTATTGACCATCAGATAGATAGATAGATAGATAGATAGATAGATAGATAGATAGATATTGATCCTCAGATAGATAGATAGATATTGACCCTTAGATAGATAGATAGATAGATAGATAGATAGATAGATAGATAGTCATTGACCCTTAGATAGATAGATAGATATTGACCGTCAGATATATAGATAGATAGTCATTGACCCTGAGATATAGATAGATAGAGTATGACCCACAGATAGATAGATAGATAGTTATTGACCTGCAGATAGTTAGATAGATAGAAATTGACCCTCAGATAGATAGATAGATAGATAGATATTGACCCTCAGAAAGATAAATAGATAGATAGATAGATAGATAGATAGATAGATAGATAGACAGATAGATATATCATTTTTTACTTGGTTGCTAGGGTAACCCAATCTGGTTGCTAGGCAGTTTCCAGGGTGATCCTTATCAAGCCTCCTTTTCATTCTGAGTGAAAAAGTCAACCCGGAAGTCTCTATGATTTTCTGTTGCATAGATATGTGATTTGTTACTTGGTTGCTAGGGTAACCATATCTGGTTGATAGGCAGTTACCAGAGTGATATATATCAAGGCTACTTTCCATCTTGAGTAAAATAAGTCAAACAGGAAGTCTCTACGATTTTCTGGTGAAGAGATATATTATTTGTTACTTGGTTGCTAGGGTAACCCCATCTGGTTGCTATGCAGTTACCAGGGTGATACTTATCAAGCCTCCTTTCCATCCTGAGTGAATTATGTCAACCCGGAAGTCTCTACGATTTTCTGTTGCAGAGATATGTGATTTGTTACTTGGTTGCTAGGGTATCCCTGTCTGGTTGCTATGCAGTTACCAGGGTGATACTTATCAAGCCTCCTTTCCATCCTGAGTGAAATAAGTGAAACAGGAAGTCTCTACGATTTTCTGGTGCAGAGATATGTGATTTGTTAGTTGGTTGCTAGGGTAACCCCATCTGGTTGCTAGGCAGTTACCAAGGTGATACTCATAAGGCTCCTTGCAATCCTGTGTGAAATATGTCAACCCCTAAGTCTCTACGATGTTCTGGTTCAAAGATATGTGATTTGTTACTTGGTTGCTAGGGTAACCGCATCTGGTTGCTAGGCAGTTACCAGAGGGATACATATCAAGGCTACTTTCCATCCTGAGTGAAATAAGTGAAACAGGAAGTCTCTATGATATTCTGGTGCAGAGATATGTGATTTGTTACTTGGTTGCTAGGGTAAACACATCTGGTTGCTAGGGAGTTACAAAAGTGATACTCATAAGGCTCCTTGCATCCTGTGTGAAATATGTCAACCCGGAAGTCTCTACGATGTTCTAGTTCAAAGATATGTGATTTGTTACTTGGTTGCTAAGGTAACCCTGTCTGGTTGCTATGCAGTTACCAGAGTGATACATATCAAGGCTACTTTACATCCTGAGTGAAATAAGTCAACCCGGAAGTCTGTATGAATTTCTGGTGCAGAGATATGTGATTTGTTATTTGGTTGCTAGGGTAACCCTGTCTGGTTGCTATGCAGTTACCAGGGTGATGCATATCAAGGCTACTTTCCATCCTGTGTGAAATATGTCAACTCCTAAGTCTCTACGATGTTCTGGTTCAAAGATATGTGATTTGTTACTTGGTTGCTAGGGTAACCACATCTGGTTGCTAGGCAGTTACCAGAGTGATACATATCAAGCCTCCTTTCCATCCTGAGTGAAATAAGTGAAACAGGAAGTCTCTACGATTTTCTGGTGCAAAGATATGTGATTTGTTACTTGGTTGCTAGGGTAACCCCATCTGGTTGCTAGGCAGTTACCAAGGTGACAGCCAACAGTGCTCCTTGCCATCCTGAGTGAAATAAGTCAACCCGGAAGTCTCTGTGATTTTCTAGTACAGAGATATGTGATTTGTTTCTTGGTTGCTAGGGTAACCCCATCTGGTCGCTAGGCAGTTACCAAGGTGACAGCCAACAATGCTCCTTGCAATCCTGAGTGAAATAAGTCAACCCAGATTTCTCTGTGATTTTCTAGTACAGAGATATGTGATTTGTTTCTTGGTTGCTAGGGTAACCCCATCTGGTTGCTAGGCAGTTACCAAGGTGACAGGCAACAATGCTCCTTGCCATCCTGAGTGAAATAAGTCAACCCGGAAGTCTCTACGTCATTCTGATCCTAAGATACACATCTTAGTGATTTTGAATGGATGTCAATGGTTCTTTGTTGCTAGGGTGCTTTAAATGGTTGCTAGGGCGTGGCTAAGTAGTTGACATGATGAAAGCTGAAGACTGATTACTCACCCAATGAAAACAAAGCAACTATCATGTCTCTAGGACATTCTGATCTGAAGATATCTTACTGTAAATGAAATCAATAAATGTGGTTGCTAGGGTGCTCTAAATTGTTGCTAGGGAGTGGCTTGGCAGCTGCCAATGATGAATCTCCAAAGGCTGCTTGTCAATATGAATGATATAAACCAACTCCCATGCTTCTGTGACATTCAGAATGGAAGATATCTCTCTTTGGATTTTGGTTGCTAAGGTGCTCGAAAATGGTTGCTAGGGAGGGGCTAGGAAGTGTTGAGGGGATTCATGATTGGCTGTTTTACTGCCCCAAGTCAAACGAGACCACCCTCGTGTTTGTATGATAATTCAGTCCGGAGAAATCCCTTTGATCTTTTTCAAAGGAAGTCTATGGGAATTGTTGCTAAGGTGCTGTAAATGGTTGCTAGGGCGTGGCTTGATAGCTTCACAATGATCCTGAGAGACTGATTGGTCGTCTGAGTAAAATGAGCCCGCCCCCTTGTCTGTAAGACACTGTGATCCAGAGTTATGTTCAATACAAAATCTACCATAGACTTAACATTGGGGCAAATTTGGGCAGCTCCTGCCCCCCAGGGGTGCAACTTTTACCCCATTGTGAGGTACGTTCTCACAGAGCCTGTCAGCCTCTTCAAATGAGGTAAATCACAAGTCTCTGCGAAATTCTCGCTCTGAGCTATGACTCGTCAAAATTCGGCTCAATGTTAAGTCAATGGGATTGTTTGCCCAATTTTTTGCCCCTGGGGCAAACACCGTACCCCCGATCGCTTATAAAAGTCATAGCACACCATTCCCAAATAATCCGCACGATTTGACGCCTCATTCGTGGGTCAGCGACCAAAAATTTTTTCAAAAAATTCCATTGACTTACATTGGGGCAATTTTGGGCAGCTCCTGCCCCCCAGGGGTAAAACTTTTACCCCATTGTGAGGTATGTTCTCACAGAGCCTGTCAGCCTCTTCAAATGTGGTAAATCACATGTCTCTGCGAAATCCTCGCTCTGAGCTATGACTTTTCAAAGTTCGGCTCAATGTTAAGTCAATGGGATTTTTTGCCCAATTTTTTGCCCCTGGGGCAAACACCGTACCCCCGATCGCTTAGAAAAGATATAGCACACTATTCGGGATTAGTCTGAAGGTCTGTGCAGAGTTTGGTGCATGTAGCTTAAAAGCTCTAGGAGGAGTTAGATTTAGAAATTTAGTCTCAGAATAATAATAATAATAATAATAAGTTTAAATAGGATTTCAGTAAGTTGGCTTTCTCAAGCCAACCTAATAATAAGTTTAAATAGGATTTCAGTAAGTTGGCTTTCTCAAGCCAACCTAATAATAATAAGTTTAAATAGGATTTCAGTAAGTTGGCTTTCTCAAGCCAACCTAATAAATGAGAAAACCATGGGCAGTGCTAATGTCTTTCCTCTTGGCTAGGACCAGCATGTCCCCAAAATTTGTTTTTAAAGGGATAGTTCACCAAAAAATTAATTCTCTCATAATTTACTCTCTGTCAAATATTTTGTGTAGTAGAGATGAGGAGGTGCTGTATCAATTTGCAGGCTTTAGTGAAGACTTCAAACAATGTGGAAAAGAAAATAGTCTAAACTACACACTAAAATCAGGGTTACACAGATGAGAACTGACAAAGGAATTAACAAAACTGGAGGGTATTTATACACAGGAGGAAATAATGAAGGAATGGAAGACAGGTGAGGATGACAAGGAACAGATGGAAGTGATGAGGGCAGTGCACTCTGGGAGATGTAGTCCAAGGGAAAACTTCAAAATAAGAGTCTTAAGGAAACATGAGGGAGACAGAATGTGAGACCTTCATGCCATCCCAGATGTGTATGACTTTCTTTCTTCTGCTGAACACAAATTAAGATTTTTAGAAGAATATTTCAGCATATGTCCATACAATGCAAGTGAATGGTGGCCAGAACTTTGAAGGTCCAAAAGCACATAAATAGAGCATAAAAGTAATCTACATAACGCCAGTGGTTAAATCCGATAGGTGTGGGTAAGAAACAGATCAATATTTAAGTCCTATTTCACTATAAATTCTCCTCCCTGTCCAGTAGGTGGTGATATGCATGAACAATGTGAATTGCCAAAAAACAAAAGAAGAAGAATGTAAAAGTGAAAGTGGAGATTTATAGTAAAAAGACTTAAAATATTGATTTGTTTCTAACCCACACCTATCATATTGCTTCTGAAGATATGGATTTAACCACTGGAGTCATGCTGATTTCTTTTAAGATGCCTTTATATGCTTTTTGGAACTTTGTGTTCAACAGAAGAAAGAAATACATACACATCTAGGATGGAATGATGAGAGAATTGTAATTTGTGGGTTTAAGGCAGTAGACTAAAGAGAAATACAACATGATCCCGGTGGTGGCACTTTTGCCCTGGTGGGCCTGTCCCGCGAGCATGTAGGACAAATGACGAAAGAGCAATGTAAAAGTGAAAAAATAATAAAGTTTGTTCACTAACAAATCTCTACGCGATCAATTTTCATAGTACCATGAAAAAGTCATAATATCCCTTTGCACTACTTCCAATAAACTGGCCTTATGCTGTTAAAATTGTATGACCATGTCAAAATTAAAAGTTTGCGTGTTTGGGCTGATCTGAGAACTGTTACATACGCAATAACGCAGTTAAGTTAAAACAATTAAAAGTGTCAGAAGTTGACTAAACCCGCTGTTCTGAGATAAGCGCAACAGTGCTTAAAACTCACCAATAATATATTATAGCCAACATATATGGACTGAAAGTATATGGTTAACAGATAAACAGTCATTAAATTGTCTCTATATATCGTTATAATTTCCTAAAATGTGTTAATTGGGTGGTAAACAAACATGCCAGAAATAGAAATACCCCACACAAAACACGCTCTTCTGACGCGACGAGACTGTCACAACCAATGAGGTGTCGCAATACAAAGGCGTACCCCTGATTGGCCCACACACTCGGCCCGTAACAGCGATTTGTCCAATGAGAGATGAGTATGGTGCGATATGCCATCGCACTTCTCCGTCTGCTGGAAGCGTGAGGACGGTCTGGAGCTTTACGTGGAGGTAAGTCAAAGAAAACACTATTCTGACCGCGAATGGAGCTGAATATGTATATGTAGTGTTTGGGAAACGATCTATGTCTTTTTAATGTGTTTGACCGACTTCATTCGAAGGTTTTTAATGTTCCGGCAGAGCTGCAATACAGTTGCTGACAGAGACACAGGCTATCAATGTGCATGGGACATTTAACTGCCATAGACACATGCATGACAGTGCAGTGACAGCAATAACCATGCAGCTGTTGTAGTTTATGAAAGCTGGTTACAAGATTTCTTCTTTCACCAGAGCTGTTTCTCAGAACCAAATCACGATCCAAATCAGACAGTTCGCATGACTTTTTTTTCTTTAAAATGAAAAAGTGACATTAAGGTTTCTATTTTTAATCATAAGTTAATGTGTTACTTCGTTAGGATGCAAAACTTGACAGATGTGATTGACAGGTCCACCTGCCAGTGATGTTCAAAGTGTGTTTTGCAAACAACTCATTTCACCATCACACACTTGTGTTATTTATACTTTGACATGGTTACCGTTATCTTATTGCATTGTACATCTAGATGAAAAGAAAATAAGTTATACATGCAGAAAAGAAAAGAAAAAGGGTGTTATTATGTTTTTGGGAGTACAATTTAATAAACAGGTGAAAGTATGACACTAGTGGCTTTTAAATGTAACCATGACAAGTTTTTGTCTTCATTTTGTCTTTGAAAATTAGCTGAGGAGTGAAAAATGGATAGAAAAGGTGAAAAGAGTGAAGCCAAAGGTATGTTTTGTGTTGTTTATGATTATAGATGAGTTATGTGTATTCTGGAAAATTGATATGAGCCATTTTGAAAAAAGCAATATTGAAAGTGTGAATGATTTGCATGTAAATTAGATTTAAATCCCCTCTAAAGTAACAGTTTTTATTATGTTCTTTAATGTTTAGGCAAAGGAGGAAGCAAAATTTCTCAGTCTGACAAACCTGAGGACTTTTTACAGGTAGAAAGGTAAGAAGAATTTTATCTGTTTGCGAAAATCAGAAAAATTGAAATATGACTGATGTTATAATTGAACTTCTGTTGTACAGTTGAAGTCAGTAGTTTACACACACACTTAGGTTGAAGTCATTAAAACACATTTTTAACCACTCCATAGATTTCATATTAGCAAACTGTAGTTTTGGCAGTGCTTCTTTGCTTGACATCATGAGAAAATCAGTACCAGCTTAAAGGCACAGTTAACTTCTGACCCACTGGAATTGTGATATAGTTGATTTAAAGTGAAACATTCTGTCTGTAAACAATTGTTGGAAAAATTACTCATGTCATGCACAAAGCCAAAACTATAGTTTGCTAATATTGAAACTGGAGTGGTTACAAAAGGAGTTTTGATGACGTCAGCCTAAGTGTATGTACATTTCTGACTTCAACTTTATGTAAAGTTGACTAAACTTTAAAACTTTGTCATGTTTTATAAACATCTGTAAAGGTTATTAAACATCTGTAAACTTGCTTTTTTGCAAACTTTACGTGTTTTGTAAAATATACGCGTTTCGTAAACATCTGAAAACTTGACGTGTTTTGTAAACATCTGTAGTTTCACAAACATCAGTAAACATGATTTTTTTGTAAACTTGCTGTGTTTCCTAAACATCTGTAAAGGTTATTAAACATCTGTAAACTTTCAGTGTTTCGTAAACACCTGTAAACTTGCTTTTTTACAAACTTTACGTGTTTTGTAAAATATACGTGTTTCGTAAACATCTGTAAACTTGCTTTTTTACAAACTTTACGTGTTTTTTAAAATATACGTGTTTCGTAAACATCTGAAAAGTTTTGTATACATCTGTAAGCTTGTGTTTTGTGAGCATCAGATGTTTCGTTTTTTTTTTTTTTTTTAATCGCAAAGCTGTCTAAATCTGTTCCCTGAATGTTTGCTATCCAGAGTACCGAATTTCAGCCTCTTGCCTAAGAATGTGAAGAGAAGAGTTTATGCCCTGAAGAGACTCCAACTCCAGAGTGCAAACATAGAGGCCAAGTTTTACGAGGAAGTCCATGAACTGGAGAGAAAGTACTCCGCTCTCTACCATCCCATCTTCCATAAGGTGCGCAGTTTGATCTCTGCAATACCAACCATTCTGTTTAAACATGCTCATTTTGTCAGAGTTACAACAAAGCTGTTTTACTTGCGTGTTTAACCTCACAACAACCTGCAATATCTGAGCAAAGCTTTTCAGTAAGTCTGTCCAGTGTTTCCCAAATTGACCCTGTCCACAGGAAATAGCTTCAGTTGCTGTCTGTGGTTTCTCTAAGCATGAATGTTGAACTTCAAGCCCTTTGGTGTTCTGTACGGTCACCATTTAAGTGCCAAAGTCAACCCATCAGAACTAATGACCGACTGCCCTCGCTCTAGTATGGTCATTTCCATGGTTTGGGACAGGCTTATAGTTCAGCCAACCCACAGTGCGTATTAAGGGAAGCCAGTCTTCCTGTTTTCGACCATGTCGAATTGTGTTTCTGTGTTTCAAAACCAGCATGAGATAACTGAAACTGATTTTGAGCTTGTTTGAAAAGTGAATGCTATACGTAGTCTGCACTTGGTTCATGTACTTGGAGAAGATTTCACATTATACAATTCTCTTTTGTGTTCAGAGACGAGAGATTGTGACTGGGGTTGTTGAACCCACAGATGAGGAATGCGAGTGGCAAAGTGAAAAGGAGGAAGAGGAGCTTGCTGTAAGTGGACATTGAGTATGAATCTCACTATACAGTATGTTCAAAACAATATTTGATAAATCGAAGAATAATATGATATAATAAAACAGTGTTGTGTAAATAAATTCCAGTTTTGTTGGGCTTTCTTGGCAAACCTTTTTATGGATCCTATGAGTGTAATGTCTGATTAAGAAAATCTTTGTCAGTGCTGTGATAATGGTTGAATCACAAACTGATCTTCACCTTCAGGAGGATTTGAGGAAGAAAGCTGCACTGGAGGAAAAGCAGGCAGATTCGGCCAGTGCCATTGATCCGAAAGGCATTCCGGAATTTTGGTTAACTATCTTTAAACATGTGGATATGCTGGGTGAAATGCTACAGGTGAGTTGTCATATTCACATTACTTTTCTGGGTGACTCACGCAAAGCAGAAATGTCCAGATCGTATTTCATAACCATAGACAGACTTTTTTTTTTGCATTGTGACATTATTTTATGACCGTTAAGCACATTTCCTCCCCTCAAAAATCATCATTCTTATCACAGTAATGAAAACCATCATGCCTTTTTTCATTACAATAAAAGCATTAATATTGTTCTTTTTTATTTATTTTTTTTATTTTTATTTTTTGCATTTTGCATTTCTTAATGGTGCCCGCCATATTTTGTTCTGTTAATGTTTTCTGTAGAGATTTCATAAAGTCCTTCATAAGAGTTTTAAGCTATGAAGCAAACCAACCAGCTCGGAGGTGAATAACATTACAAACTTTAATTTGAAGCAAAAAAGTAATTGAAAATCAGACAAAATGACAAAGATACAAGACTGTTAAATTATCATCTTTCATAAGGGAATACACTATAATCCAATGAAGCATTGCGAATGACATAATTTAATTCAAATCCAAGGAAATATTGAAGAAAACTATAGATTTGAAGATGTTTATGTGAAAAATCATTCACAGTGCATCGTGAACGTAGGCGGTTGATGCAGAGCTCTTTTGGTATGCTTTGTTGGCCGTGATTCTCTGATTGGTGGATGTTCTCCCTTAGGATCATGGGTAGTGTAGTTTTTTTAAATTCTGCTATTAAACAGTATTTTATGAAAATGAAGGTGAAATAATGCAGACTGCTGGCTGCAACAGAAGCATATACCATCAATTAACAACTTCGAAGCTCACAGTTGGTCGGTCTATAAAGGTTTACAAGTTGAATGGGTTTCATTTTTACTTCCAGAACCAGACAGTTGCGCTCTATGGTCCTAAAATAGGCTATATTTTCTTGATGATCTGAATATTTACCCTAATATCTTTTTTTTTTTTTTTTTTAAAGAGAAAAATAATAGGTATTTTTACAGAGGAATCCTTTTGGATCTGCTTTTTAAAGCACCCTATTTTTGATGTTTGGTGTCATTTGAAAGATAGTTTGCCATTTAATTATATGGATTGTTTTGTCTTTGAGTTTAAATTTACATAATCTACTGTAAATGGGTGAAATTAATAAAGGATTTCCAAAAACAATGGTCTATGATATATAGAGAGTGACTGCTTAGACTAAGTGCACAAAGTCTTTATGTGGTTTACACAGGAAGTGTTTTTTGTTACAGGAAGCTATTAAAGAGAATATGTTAGCCGGGTAGCCTTAAGAGTATTAATAACATTTATTGTCGTTTGCAGTTTGATTGTGTTTTTGTTCTCTGCATTTTACTTGAAATTCCTTTTTTCTTTTTTTTTTTTTAGTTTTACTTTATTTTAAATATTTATTGGTAAGCATATAATCTAGGCTATAGAATTCTGCAGATTTTCACTGAATTCAATGAACCAATTAGAGCATAGTACCTTTAGCTCTGTTTAGCATATTTAACCATATTTAAAGATTTTCACCTAGCAGAAAATTTAAAGCAAGCATGCAGTTACTCCAATGGTTTAATATTATTGGTTGAAACAATCTTATACAGATTATTTTTATTCCAGTACCACTTTATATTAGTTGTCTTTAACTGCTATGTATCAACATTAAAATACATTCAGTGCAATGTAATTATTTTCTTCCTGCATTATGAAACTGCAACTGAGGTTGAGGTACGGGTAGGTTTAGGAGTAAGGTTAGGGTTTAGATTAGTATGCTGGGACATTAAATGTAAGTACAATGCATCAACACTTATGTAAATAATAAGTACATTGGATAAAATGCTTGAATACATAGTAGATAAAGACACCTAATATAAAGTTGTTCCTTTTATTTCTTCCTATAGGAGCATGATGAGCCAATCCTGAAACACTTGCAGGACATCACTGTAAAATTTTCTGAGCCTGGACAGCCAATGGTTTGTACTCTGAACTATTTACTAACAATGTGTTTTATTTAACAGATAAATCTGTTAAAAAGTCCAATTTTTAACGTCGTTCAATTGTGCATCAAAAAACAGAGTTTCACATTAGAGTTCTACTTCGAGCCCAATGACTTCTTCAGTAACACAATCCTCACTAAAGTCTACAAGATGAAATCGGAACCAGACGCAACAGATCCATTCTCTTTCGAGGGACCGGAGATCGTGGACTGTGAAGGGTGAGAATTTGAACAATTTGTGGTATTTCTAAGGTAAACATCACTTAATATGGTTCCTTCTTAGGTTTATGGATTAGAACCTACTAGGGATGCACCAATATTAAAATTGTCCTATTGTGATTTTAATAAACTATTTGCCGATACAGATACCAATATTTTGCCATTTACCTTATTTTGTCATATCACATTTTACATGTTTGTACTGTCTATAATACGCCATCACAAATTCATATTATGCATATTTTGGGCAATTCCACAGAAATGTCAACCACATAATAAAAAATAAAATGTTACCAAAAGAAAGAAATGCCATTTTATGTTCTATAGTGTTGTAATGGATATAGAACTTGCCGTCCAGACCGCATGAGGGCGCTGCTTGCTTACACAATGCTAAATGGAGTGCTAACTGAAGCAATTCATGTAGCCTTTCAAAGTTTTGTAATTACCTAAGACCATGTTGTGATTTCAATCTTAACTCAATCAATTGTGCTGCCTTAATGGATACCATACCAATATCATAGAAGACAAAGTTTACTGATTTGAAAGCGTTTTGGATTGGTTTTACCGCATCATGCATAGGTAAGTGCCGCTTTCACAATCGTCACTCCGGGTTCACACATCTTTGGTCCTGTTAGCCGTTCACATTGGCCGTGTCTCTTCCACGAGAAACAGCAACACCTCTGTGCAGAGAAGTTATCTTTGGGGTCCTATGCCAATATTTTTCATTATTAAGGTCATAATAAGCTGAGGTTATTGCTGCTTCAAGGACAACAGCGGGCAGTCACGTGCAATTTGTTTATTAGCACACTTGATTGTGATTGGTTAATGTTTTGTCTACTGTACACCTATATACACAGAATGGCAAAAGGTCTGGCAGTTTATTAATTCTTTCCTTTATTAAGTTATTTTATTGAGTTTAGGGGTTTACTTGCTTGCAGACTTATCAATTGAAGTGTACTATAGGTTTGGTTTGAATAATTTAGATTTGCTTTTGTGTCTTTTCTATAATCTCGTGATTATTTTAGTGTTGTGCTCACCCAGAGTTGCTGAGCTCAGCGTGAGCCGTGTGGCAAAAATAGGCTCAACAACGAAACTATCCGCTCACTGCTGCATCTGGGACGCGTCACCTCACGACTCACACTTACAGTGGGAATGGTGTAATCTGTTAATATGGGTGCCGAAATGAAAACGCACCACTCATGTCTTGCACACACCCTGCTCACGGAGGATGTGTGAACCCAACATCACGTCTTTAACAATGGTTTTTCCTCACTTTGAATATTAAATATTATATGTGTCATCCATTCTACATTCTGTGGCTGTCATTATTTCTGGATTTTGCATTTGAATTCAAAGTGTTTACAAAGTGTGTTGATGATTAATTAGCCATCAGTTTATCATATTGGTATTTTCATGCTTAAAACCGATTTGCCGATGGTTTTAATTTGGTTAATAATTGCCCGATAAATAGCGCAGTCGATACATCGGTGCATCCCTAGAACCAACCCCAAACCCTAAGGATCTATCTTTGTCACATTGTCACATTCATACTGAAAGCATTTTTGCATCCATCTGCGCTGTTTATTTGTGTAAACATGCACTAGATGAACGTTTTGGAACATTGCGGCTCATCTTTCTGAGTGCCGTGTCACGCTAAAAGAACTTTAAAAACGTGCCTCGAGACACCTGCATTCTCTTCATGTTGTTGCATTGCGGCAAGGTTTTTTTTTAAAGTAAGAATGTGATTGGTCTGAACGGCCCCTAACTCGTCCTACACCGTTTAAACTAAACATATATGATGCCTCAAATCATTTGGCTTTTAAAGGAAAGGTGTGCCATTACTTTTCTAAGTGATCGGACTTACTATTTTCTTGCGAACAATAAATGCAGAGAAACAAAATCCTTGGCCTTGCATTGGAGGAGGGACCTGAGCCATATCAAGGGAACCGAATTTCATGAGACTCTTTTGACTTGGGGCAGTAAAAAAACACCCTAGCATCCATCCAGGACACCCAACATTTGTAGGGGCAAGCACCACTCACATTTACCTCAGAAAATGTAAATCAAATGGATCTGGACTACCAGTGTTTCTAAATAATGCATTTTCTATCTTTTAGTTGTAAGATTGACTGGCATAAGGGGAAAGACGTGACAGTCAAAATCGTTAAAAAGAAACAGAAACACAAAGGAAGAGGAACCGTTCGGACGGTCACCAAAGAGGTTCCACAAGATTCCTTTTTCAATTTCTTCAGCCCTGTGAAAAGTAAGTTGCACGCAGAAATACAATTATAGTGATTTTGATTTTAGTAGTTTGGATTTGGTTTCCCAGACAAATGATAATCACCATTAACTTAATCTTGCAACAACCCAAACACATCTCTGATTAGCATGTAGATGTGACACAATGAGTAATCCTGATCCTGTTGTTATCATGGAATTAGACCGAAGTCTTGAGATTAAGATAATTGTGTTATGGTTTCAAAACTTCTTGACATCACGGTGTCTTGCAAAAAGCCATTGGAAATCTACTTGTACATGTTCATTTGGCTTAATATCTGTTATTACAAACAAAAATTTCATAATGGCGAGTAATCAGATACAACATGATTCCTTTGTCTGGTTCTGCACCAACCAGTCAGATCGGTGTTACAAAAATAATAGCAACAAGATTTGACAAATTAGATAATGTTGAATGATTATTAATTAGTAGTTGTTTTTTTTAACTTCTGGATGTAAAATGAAAGTTGCTCATTGATCAGTCATTCTTTTATTGTTATTTGTACAATGTGCTACAATTGTGCTAGCTACATTACTATGGAAGTCTGTCTCTGTTTCAATTGTCATTTTCTGCAATGAATGATGGCCCTTCCTTACTCAATTTATTAGGAATAGTTTTGTGCGTGAATTAACTGGGTGGACAGCAGAGGGTGCCATTGCCCAGCAAATGCTGCTAGCTGATAACTATTTCCAACGAGACACAAAGTTGTTTTCCTCCAGGGGGTGCTTGTGGACTCAGAGGCTTTTGAGCCACATTAAAATTGCAGAAATCTTTTTGGTGTTTGTTCATGTATTTTAATATTATGATTAATTTCAAGGATTGATATACAAATGGAAATCTGTCCCTGCAATTTCCATGAAATTATTTTAAAATGTCTTATCCATTGTCAACTTTAAAATTATGTGTTGAAAACATAGTCAAATACTGCAGTCTCCAATAGGAGTAGCACAAATGAAGGTGAATGACCTGTTTAGAGATTGGCTGAGTGTAGAAGGTGTGATCAAATTTGTGTCACTGATTTAACTTGTCAAAACTCATTCATCCAGTTCTTTGGAAAATGTCATGTAATATGTAGACGTTGCAACTTTTGAATTGGTTGACAATACCCAAATCTTTAACCAGTTCATGAATTCACTGGCAGCAGACCGTCTAAGCACAGATAATAAACCATTATGACACTTTAAACTCAGTGAGGTTCCATGCATAACATCAGTTAATTAGTTAAGCATTAGGTATCATGTGAACAATATTGTATTTTTACAGCATTAATTAATCTTTGTTAATGTTAGTAAAAAATTACAATTGTTCATTGTTAGTTCACAGTGCATTAACTAATTGTAACATTTACAATTTTTGATTTTAAAAATGTATTGCTATATGTTAAGATTAGTTAATGTACTGTGAACTAACAGTGAACAATGGTATTTTTATTAATATTTTTTTTTTTTTGCCTAGGACAAGCACCGATACTTGTCTGTAATTTTACCTCAGCCAAGAAGTATGTTACATTTTAAACTTTAATAGATGTACGTTGTATTTCCTTCACCTCAGACAGACTTAAAAAAATAAGCGTGGAATGCCTCACATTTTTAAACTTGCATTTTTACCGCTTCTTGTTAAACTGTCTGATAGACCATCAGGTAAAGAATGCAGCCCTGCTTGCATGCATACTGTGGGAAAGTGACACACTTACCATCAATAGCCATGTCTCCGGATGTGTGTGTGTAGTTTATCTGTTACTGCGGTGATTTCCGCAACATTCACTTCTCGGGTGTGGCCTTGAAATGCTTGCAATGGGGCTAGCCAAGCCGTAACTGAATGATAAAATGCTTTCTGTGTTTGAATGAATGGCAGAGAATTTGGGCTTGACTTTGATCAAGTCCTCCAAAAAAATGGAAAACTGTATAAACCCTCCCTTTTTCATTCATCAAGATTTGCCCAAAACCTGTGAAGATTAAAATGCCCATGTCACATTTCTACTCAAATGAAATAAAAAAAGAGATAAATTAAATAGCAAATCAGAATAACTTATTACATTATTTTCATGGCAATTAAGTACATTTTTCCATGGATTATAATGCCGTAATGGAAAAGTTTATTTTTTAATTGCAAAGTTGTTATGCATCTTTGTAGTATTTGCTGTTCTTTAATTTTCTGCTGATTGAAATGATAATAACAAAATATTATGTTATTGACAGTCTTCATTGAGAATAATTGTAAATAAAAATACGAAGTCAAATGTAAAATACCATTCATTCAAACACAGAAAGCATTTTATCATTCTGTTACGGCCTGGCTAGCCCCATTGCAAGCATTTCAAGGCCACACCCGAGAAGTGAATGTTATGGAAACCGTAATGGAAAATGTGCTTAATTGTCATGAAAAAAAAAGAAATGCACCAAAAAATAAATAAAGTGTGTGTGTGTGTGTGTGTGTGTGTGTGTGTGTGTGTGTGTGTGTGTGTGTGTGTGTGTGTGTGTGTGTGTGTGTGTGTGTGTGTGTGTGTGTGTGTGTGTGTGTAGGCCTATTACGTCAGACAGAACTGGTGTAACTGAGTCAGGTTTGTAGGGCTCCTTGCTTGCGTACACACTTTCAGTTCTGTCCACACATCGGATTGAGGTTAGGGCTTTGTGATGGCCACTCCAATACCTTAACATTCTTGTCCTTAAGCCATTTTGCCATAACTTTGGAGGTATGCTTGGGGTCATTGTCCATTTAGAAGACCCATTTGTGACCGAGCTTTAAAATCCTGGCTGATGTCTTGAGATGTTGCTTCAATATAGCCACATCATTTTCCTTCCTTATAATGCCATCTATTTTCTGAAGTGCACCAGTCCCTCCAGCAGCAAAGCATCCTAGAACATAATGCTGCCACCCCCATGCTTCACAGTTGGGATGGTGCTCTTCGGCTTGCATGTCTCACCCTTTTTCCTCCAAACATAACAATGGTCATTATGGACAAACATTTCAATCACAAATCAGTTGTTTCATTAGACCAGAGGACATTTCTCCAAAAAGTAAGATCTTTGTCCCCATCTGCACTTGCAAACTGCAGTCTGGCTTTTTTATGGAGGTTTTGGGGCAGTGACTTTCTTGCTGAGCAGCTTTTCATGTTATGTTGATATATGGCTCGTTGTACTGTGGATATAGATGCTTGTCTACCTGCTTCCTACAGCATCTTCACAAGGTACTTTGCTGTTGTTCTGGGATTGATTTGCACTTTAGGCACCAAACTATGTTCATCTATAGGAGACAGAATGCATCTCCTTCCTTAGCGGTATGATGGCTGCGTGGGGTCCCATGGTGTTTATACTTGCAAACTATTGTTTGTACAGATGAACATGGTACCTTCAGGCATTTGGAAATTGCTCCCAAGGATGAACCAGCCTTGTGGAGGTACACAATATTTTTGGAGGTCTTGACTGATTTCTTTTGATTTTCCCATGATGTCAAGCAAAGAGGCACTGAGTTAGAAGGTAGGCCTTAAAATATATACACAGGTACAGCTCCAATTCAGTACACCTCCTATCAGAAGCTAATTGTCTAAAGGCTTGGCATCTTTTTCTGGAATTTCCCAAGCTGCTTAAAGGTACTGTTATCTAATTGTATGTAAACTTTTGACCCACTGGAATTGTGATAGTCAATTAAAAGTGAAACAATCTGTCTGTAAACAATTGTTGGAAAAATGACTCGTTTCATGCACAAAGTAGATGTCCTAAATTACTTGCCAAAACTATAGTTTGCTAATATGAAATCTGTGGAGTGGATTACATTTTTTTATAAAACTGTATATGTGTGTTTCATCATTTTTTAAATATTTTTGGGGGGGGGATTAAATGTGACCCTGGAATTCTTTTTTTTTTAATTTACCTGTATGTTAATAAATAAATAATAATTGTGATATATTTTTTTTTTTTTTTTTTTTCTCTCTCTCTTCTAGCGTCACCTGATGGAATGGTGAGTAAGATGTAAACTTCCTTTTTGTCTGTGTTTTTATGTATGTTTGTAAACATCTGAATCATCGTAGCACGCAGTAGAAGACTTGCAGCAGCCCACACAAACACATAACCCTCCATGCTGAGTTTAGAAAACACGTCACAACTGAGAAACATTCAATGAGTTCTTGCGTCAATAACAGTTGAACTATTCATGTAATAACACAAGTGCTTGAAAACACAAGTAAATTCTAAAGTTGCACAACGATTTCCCAGTTAGCATGTGATCTCTCCAAATATGTGACAATTTGAAAGTGATACTTTAGTGTGGCATTACAAGACTTGAATTCCAGCAATCACATTTTTTTATGTGTTAGTAATTTTCAAGTGTCCACAATTAGACATTCACTGTGAATATGTTATGGTCTAGGATGAAGACTTGGACTTCACTCTAGCTACAGACTTCGAAATCGGACACTTCTTCAGAGAGAGAATCATCCCCAGAGCAGTGCTTTATTTCACAGGAGAGGCCTTGGAAGATGACGAGAGTGTACGTCTTCTCTCTTTACTGAGTAGTCACATGTGGAAACTACTGCTGTTTTATTTAGCTAATTCATAGCTCTTTTGTTCAAAATGACAGTGGGATCCAAAAGTCTGAGACCACATCGAAAATCTGGGTTCTTGCACTTAAATAAAGTCAAATAAATTATACCAAAGAAACAAAGAAAATATCTGATGTAAAGTGAAGTAGAAATAATCAAGATTTCTAAGCCACAAATCAAATGTAAGCAAATTTGTGGTCCTAATAATATAATTTACAATACATTTGAAGCATTAAATAATAAAAAAAACAATACAAGCATTTTCATTAGTCGACTCAGACTTTTTGAAATGTATCTTTTATTTATAAATGTATTTATTTTTTTTATTAATGTTTTTGCTCTGAAATATCTTATCAATAATTTCTACATGTTGCCAAGTAGGTGAAAAAGGATTGGTTATTTTATATTGCCACAACAAAATGTCATATCATAAATATTCACTATACCATTTAACCCTTGTGAAAACCTGGAGCCGAATAAAAGCCTTTGATTTGGTATATTTATGTGATGCCATGTTGATGTTATTTTTTTGGTGCAGTTTGAAGAGGAGGATCTTGAAGAGGGAGAGGAGGAGGTGAGAGTCCTTTGAAGGATGCTAAGCCATTATCAATCAATAGAATATATATTCATAAATGGTTACAGTTTAACAGAAATATCATGTTTTATTCAGGATCTGGATGAGGAAGGTGAAGAGGAGGATGAGGGAGATTTTGACCCCAAGGTGAGTTTAGCCATTTATATACTCCACATCCCTGTCATGCACTTCACTCAGCTGTCAATTAGTCACTTGATATTTATGTGAATGAGCTCAGAACTTCAGATCTTAATTTGTGCTTGGGCTTTTTGACTACTGAGATTTCACTGGGTCTAGTTGTATGCAATTGGGAAAATGTATTTGTTTTTCGTAAGTTTGAGAAATTCTGCTAGGATATTTGGGCTGTGTTCAGGATGGAATACTAGCATGCTGCTTTCTGCATTCTACATAGTATATACAGGTATATGTGTATATATACATCGATGAGCCAAAACATTATGACAACTCACAGATGACGTAAATAACATTGATCATATTCTAACAAGGCCACGTGTCAAGGTCTGGGTAGATTAGATGGTACGCGAACAATCAGTTCTCGTAGTCAACATCTTGAATACAGGAGAAATAGGCAGGAGTAAAGACTTGAGCGACTTTGACAAGGGCCAAATTGTTATGGCCAGATGACTAGGTCAGAGCGTCTCTGAAATGGCAAGGCTTGTTGGGTGCTGCCGGTCAGCAGTGGTGAATACCTACATCAGGTGTCCCTGATGGCAGTAGCCTCTTTCAGCAGTATAATGCGCCCTGCCTCACTGCACACATTGTTCGGGAATGGTCTGAAGAACATGAGAAGGTGTTGCCCTGGCCTCTAAATTCCCCAGATCTCAATCCGATTGAGCATCTGTGGGATGTGCTGGACCAACAAGTCTGATCCATGGTGGCTCCACCTCACAATTTACAAGATTTGAAGGATCTGTTGCTATTGACTTGTGCCAGGTACCACAGGTAGAGCTCATGCCTCAGTGGTTTGGTGCTGTTTTGGTGGCATGCAAAGGACCAAAAGCATATTATGCAGGTGGTCATAATGTTTTGGCTCATCAGTGTATACTGTATGCTGCTTAATATTTTTGTGTACATATAGTGTGTGAAACATGTTGACGTATATGAAGTATGCTACATTGTCACATGACCACAAAGGTTACTTGCATTTTTTTAAAATCCAATTTTGTGTAAAAGTGTGTTTAACATCTATAGTGACTATGGCTGGGCGATAAAACAATATCGATATATATCACGATAAGTTTGAGGAATTTTTTTAATTCGCTGCGTGTCACTAAAACACAAGCAGTCCGGCCTTCTCAGGCATGCGTTTCCACTGGGGCGGACGAAATCCGCTCAAAGGCGCTCACAGCGCTAGGAGAGAGCTTGCTCCGCACCGCTGCCAATCCAACAATCCACCTTGCGAGCATGATGCTCGGCTTTCAAAGGAATTAATTGAAAACGCTCTCAGCTTCGCTCAATGCGTCAGTGGTAACGTAGGGTCAGACTGGATGAACTTGCTAGTGTTAGCTGCCTTGCTAACAATTAGGCTATGTCGGACACTGGATTGATTCCATCCACACCGCAAGACTTCCATGACAACAGTTGCGCCCTCTCATCGTCTCTAGTGAAGAGCGCGACAGAACATGATGTGGACAACAGCTCAGATCTTTCTGCGCTGTAATCTTGAATATTGTTCTCTGGCACCAAACATGCATCATTTCTGCCCTATCCCGCTCCGCTCGCGTTGCCTCTTTTTCCCTGCACGTGTGTAGACATGAAGCACCGCACAAGTTAACGTGGTTTCAAAGCACCTTTTAGACCATAATGTTTTTCCCTTCTAAATGTATCTTTATTAATCAGCATGTTACAAGCCTTTAATAATAAACAAATCGAATAAACAAATCCATTTCTGTTCTAATTTTGTGAAATTTAATTCGATGTCTGGAATGGATAAGGAAAAACTAAAATTTCTAGTTGGTAGTCTAGTCTCTCACTTTAATGAAAATATACAAATGTTTTTTAAATAAAAAAAAAAAAAAAGGTTTTCTAAACTTTCTCTCGGGACACCCCTGAACCCACATTCAGCATCATTCCACAGTCACAAGGGCTTCTATGCCCCATACTTGGGTATTTTAGAATAATTTTTTTCTTCTTTTCTTCCGTCAACTTTGAAATAAAAAAAAGAAAGTGCAATTTCTAAATGTACATCGTGATAACAATTTTGGCCATATCGCCCAGCCCTAAGTGACTTATTTGAACACACTGCCAAAAGTTGCTCCAAAAAATTGCATGCTCGTTATTGCTTATGGGTCATTTGTTGCATTGAAAATGTAATGTCAAGTCGAGCACAGTGAATTATGAGATACATTATTCCATGCAGTGTATTTTATACTGAACATTTTGGAAAATGTAGGACATACAGGTATTCCATACATACAGAAAATGTACATATTGCGCAATTTAAATATGCTGCAAAAGTAATATGAGCAGTATGCTATTTTGAACATAGCCATGATCTCTCAATCAGCACATTAATTAGCTCTGTATAGTTGATCTAGGTTTGACTGAGGTTGTCGGATATTAAAATCATTAACTTGTATGATCAGTTGCATGCCGGATTTGTAAATCTGTGTTGTTGTCCCCACTTCCCTTTGTCCCCATTTTAGGCATAATTCATTTCTCACTTCATGCATTTCTAGGTAAGAGACACCAGAGGGGATGTGGCTCTATTCCTATACATCATATGATCAGTCTTCCCCTTTCTGTTATCAACATTCTCCCCTGCTTTAAAGCTTATGTTGTTTTCACACTAGAGGTTTATGTCCGGACCCCAGTTTGATTGACCATAAAGTTCAGATTGTTTGATTGTAAATGTTCTCTTCCAAATTCAGTTCTCTTAACACCAAGGAACTTCAGTCCGTTTGTAGATGATGTGAACACAATTCAGAACTGCATTGGATTACCTGTGTAATATGTTGTTGTTCACAAATATCTTGGTAGCAATACCAAATAAATGCAATCAAAGCTAAACGAAGCAATCTTATTTGGGTTCAGACAAACAAACATACCAAGTGTGAAAAAGACATTAGCGAAGTCTCTCCTGGACATTTTAAACTAACCTTGTCAGCTCTTATTAAATCAAGGTAAAGTGTGTAATATTGTCCATGTTAGAATACTTTTCCCTACACATTATGCACGTTATGCACATTAGTGCAAATTCAATGGGCATGGCCGTGAAGTTTTGGTATTTTCATAAAAGCATGCACCAAGTCTAGGTGCAAGTGGGTTTGGTGAAATTGCCCACACAATGCGCAAAAGGAGTGACCATGTGCCATTTTAATTCTGAGGTTGTTTTCTGGTATTCAACATCCGCATCCTATTATATAATCCATTCCCTCAAGCACCAACAATTTAAAATAAGAGCGCAGTAATACGAATTTGGTAGTGTAAATGGACTGTATTCAATAACTTAAAAGAATAGAAAATTACGTTCTTCTGTCCGTTTACTTTTTACTTTGTCCTTAAGGAATGTCAGACATATTTCTATGACAGCGAAATTCTCCTTTTATATGCATTGAAAATGTGATTCTTGTCAAAATTAGGATGTATGCGCAGTTAAATTATTATTAATCATTTTCATCTACTGTCACACAAATCATGGCTAGTATAAACGGTGATCGTATCAGCACGCACTTCACTTCTACCGGTCGATTTTGAAACGTGGAAAAATAAAACCAATTAAGCCGGTAGGTTCCTTTTAGAACAACTGGTTGGTAGCTTAAGGTAACTTGCTGAAGCTCAGCTGGTTGGTAGCTAAGGTAGGTTATTGGAGCTCATCTGGTTGCTCAACTGGAAGAGCATAGCATTAGCAACACCAAGGTCATGGGTGTGTGTAACAGTATAAAGGATGGGCAAGGAGGAGGTGGGAATGACACAAACGCACACATGGGAACTGCATGTGGCTCTCTCTCTCACGAACTGACGCATTTATACCTCTCCTCGCTGATTAGCCCGATTGGGGGCCGGGCGTGCATAGTCACGGCCCGGCCCCACTCTCCTCCTCATCACAGTGTAATTCTCATGGAAGACACATGCTGATTGTGTATACGTTAATGCTGTCCCTTTGGCAAGTCTACATCAAGTACGCCATTTATGACAAACCCCAGATATAAGCCATTCGTAGGTTATGGTGCTTTCGGGGCCTGGGTAGCTCAGCGAGCATTGACACTGACTATAAATATTGTCACAAATTTGAATCCAGGGTGTGCTGAGTTACTCCATCCAGGTCTCCTAAGCAACCAAATTGGCCCAGTTGCTAGGGAGGGTAGAATGTCATGGGGTAACCTCCTTGTGGTCACAATTAGTGGTTCTCGCTCTCGTGGTAAGTTGTGTGTGGATTGCGGAGAGTAGCATGATTCTCCACATGCTGGGAGATTCCGCTTTGTCATGCACAACGAGCCACGTGATAAGGTGCATGGATTGACGATCTCAGAAGTGGAGGCAACTGAGACTTGTCCTCCGCCACCCGGATTGAGGTGAGAAAACTGCGCCACCACAAGGACCTACTAAGTAGTGGGAATTGGGCATTCCAAATTGGGGTAAAAAGGGTATAATATAAAAAAAACTGTTTTAAAAAATATTTTGAAAGCACCACAGTTTTTATTTAAGCAACCAGTGGCTCAATGAGTCTGAGGTGGGACAAGCTGTATGCCCCACTTATGGAAGTCCGGGAAAAGTTGGAATTCTTTTGGAAAGCATCTATTATACATACATCTTTGGTGTCACTAGCAGTCCTCAAATTACACACTTTACCTTTTAAAAGTGAGGCATGCATTATCCAAAGCATCATCAAATCATTTCTTTCTGTGTCTGAGTATTTGACCATTTTTCAATGTTTTTTAATTTATTTGTTTTCTTGTTCTTACAGAAAGACCCTCCACCTGCAGAGTGTAAACAGCAGTAAGAATCGTGAAGGGATAGTCATGGCACAACTCGGCTGTCCGTAAAATAGACAATATGGCCACAACAACGTGAATGCAGGCCTAACCTCCTTGTGGACTTGCCATAGTCAACTAATGCAATAGGAAGCCAAACGCTGTTTAGGATGTGCTTGTTCATTTATTGTTCTACTGTTATGATTTACTTTTTACAGAGATGACCTCTGCACACAAACTCAGTGTTTTCATAAATCGTGTGATACTTATTGTGCCCCAAAATTTTGTCCACAATATGGAAAGATTTATACAAAACTACTACACATTTTTTGGAGTAAGAGCACTTTTCTATATTCTAAATGTTTGCCTAGAGCTGGTGTCTATATGAGATCTAGCGAAGTTTGCCACATTCACCAATCAGCCACAACATTAAAACCACCTGACTAATATTGTGTAGGTCCCACTCGTGCCACCAAAACAGCGTCAACCCGCATCTCAAAATAGCATTCTGAGATGATATTTTTCTCACAACAATTGTACAGAGATCCCAGGAAAATCCCAGGAGATCAGCAGTTATAGAAATACACAAACCAGCCCGTCTGGCACCAACAGTCACTCATGTGATTATCTAATCAGCCAATCGTGTGGCAGCAGTGCATAAAATCATGCAGATATGGGTCAGGAGCTTCAGTTAATGTTCACATCAACCATCAGAATGGGGAAAAATGTGATCTCAATTATCTGGACTGTGGCATGATTGTTGGTGCCAGATTGGCTGGTTGGAGCATTTCTGTAACCGCTGATCTCCTGGGATTTTCACAAGCAACAGTTTCTAGAATTTACTCAGAATGGTGCCAAAAACAAAAATCATCCAGAGGCAGTTCTGTGGATGAAAATGCTTTGTTGATGAGAGAGGACAACAGAGAATGGCCAGAATGGTTTGAACTGACAAAGTCTACAGTAACTCAGATAACCGCTCTGTACAATTGTGGTGAGATGAATATCATCTCAGAATGCTGTTCTGAGATGCAGGTTGATGCTATTTTAGTGGCACGATTGGGACCTACACAATATTAGGCTGGTGGTTTTAATGTTGTGGCTGATCGGTGTATGTTTTTAATTTTTATGCCAATGCACAACCTTTGCAGTTTTTGCAGCGTGGCAGAATCTTGGATACACTCCTAATAAATAGGCGTTGTCCAACGTAGCATCACTCAGGGTTATTTCTTTTTTCCCAACTAAATTGTGATCATCTAAACCACAAACCTCGATGACTTTGATATTACTGTCTGTTTTCGCTGTTATAATATATTTACAAAACTATTTGGTTTTGATGTGTATGTTGCTTGTTATACTCACTAGTAGCAGAACGATGTGGATTGTACTAATGGAATAGCTATGTGTTTTCACCAGGGTTGGGCATCTTTAAATTCCCGATCCGTAATGTAATGTCCATGCCATGCACTTTGATGTGAAATCTCAACCATATTTTATTTCGCCATGTGATTAAGTGTTGAGTTGCTTGCATTCATACACAGAATTGCATAAATAACAGTATTGAGAATGTTAACAAGCAGATCTTAAGGCCATTGCAGGTTTACCCTCTGCTTGAACTGTGTGCAAGCCATAGCCTTATCTGGAACTTCATTGGATTGTAATGCAGCGTTGTTTCCATTTTGTACAAAATAGACAAAAGACTCTTATTAAATGTTGTGCGACGTGATGCCGCAAAGACTTTCTGTGTTTGTGTTTTTTTTTTTTTAGTGGTGCTTTAGGCAAACATTGCTTTTACTATAGCTCATTCTAGGGGGTACAGGAATTGAACAAACACCTAAGATTAGTTGCATAACTTATCCTTGACTCAATGTTTATGCTACATATATGAATGATTGCTTTAATCATGTGGTTTGTTGTGGGGAGGTTCGCAATTACTTTTATAAGAGATCAGATTTACAATTTTTACCTGGTGGGAAAAAAATCCCATAGACCTACATTGAAGGAGAGACCATTATACTAAGAGAAATATAATGCTTGAAATGGCCATAGAAAACTATAATTACTCCATGGCCTTAATTAGGAGGGAATTGGGGTGGAATACCGATCTCCCACCAAACCAGATTCCAGAAAGTGTCAACTATGTGTGGAATCTGAATACTGACAGCTCTGGTTCAGTGGCCATGAACACTCGGTTATGTCTCCAATGTATTTTAAAGATGGTCTGCTTTGTGTAAAATGCTTTTAGGCATTATCTTGGTTCTTTCCCAAGTGTGTAAAATGTTGATATTGATTTCACGAGATGGGATGGGTTCTGTGTGGTATCACTCTCACTTTTGCACCTCTGGTTTCTCTCAGGAGTTCTGGGATGGTGCATTATCTCAGAATCTTGCTATACTTCGAAGTGGTATGAGCAGAATTTGACCATGGCTGACTGCTTCTTTTTGGCATGGTTGGAATGACATTACTGTCAATCTGGTTTTACAATAGTTTAAAAAGCCTTTTCATGGTGTGATCGAGATTCCCTGCTGAAAAAAATCCAGTTAAAACTAGCCAACCAGTATTCTTTTTTTTTTTTTTCAGCAGAAAAGTTACACAAAGAATTTATTTCCATTTTTACACCTAAAGAAATTAATAGTACTTTTGTGCCATTGAGCCTCAATGTCTACTGTTTGTCTTCCAGTTTTATGTGTTTGTCCTCTGTGGATTATCACTCCTTCACACCATGAATTCAAAAGCCTAAATTCTCCAAGTCCTAAATCCTCCCCTCAAGTCACACTTGACAAGGATTCTTGCATCCATCCCCAGCTGCTCCAGTAATCATATGGCCTCTGCCTTTTATGGCCGACAAGTTCGCCTGACCACCCTTTGCTGGAACTCTGGAATCTCTTGTGTGAGGTCCTTTAATGTCCCACAGTGAAAATATCCATCCCCAAGAGCTCAACAAAGAGCTTTGTGTTCTGTCTTTGATAAGCGGCACCAAAATAAGTGCTTTATTGTTGTATGTAGATGTCTAATAATGGAGGGGCTATAACTTCAGCTGTGCTAATAATTAATGGTCAGTGATTGCATTGTATGTTGTAATATAGGAAGCAATGCAAGCGTGCTTTTAAGATCTCTGTTATGGAAAATGATATACCAATAATACAGATTGCCTCCATCTGGTAATTCATGTAAATATTCACCCCACTGTGTTACTGCACACAGTTGCTGTTTCATGTGCATACAGTTACTGTCACTGTGTATAAAAAAATACAGTAAGTTCCAACAGCTTTTAACACAACAAACTTTATGTTCTAGACCAACTTTTTGGTCTGCATCAGGGTTAGGACCAGACCTTCCAAGTCTAGACCCCCTAAGACCCAGATACAGACCAAGACCTGTCAGCCCAATCAGACACTGAACAATAAAGAGCAATGCAATTCTTGTGAATTCTCTTTAATATGGTGCAGATACTGTGCAAACCTATGATTGAGATAATAATCAACTTTAGACAGTATTGTCGGAAATTCCTAAAGGCCACATTTACTTTTGGATGTTGAAATTCATCGGGTAAAATGCAGTCAACTAAATCAGAATCTGCGCGTTTCGGAATTTCATCTCATGGACTTCCAGTGCCGAAGAAATTTCCCATGTAGTGTTAAAAATTTAGCATGTAATGTAACTCTCCCAGAGTATAAAGTGCAGCATAAGAAATTGGCTGCTTGACACTGGTTTTTAATATTCGTTTAACATCCGCACATGCCGCCTTCACCTGAAGAATTTTACTGTGCAAAGGTGTAAATTCTAATAAAGGAGTGTTTAGACCAAATTCCTCGAGTCACTCAAGAAAAAAGCTTAGCTACGCAATCTGTCACAACCAAATTCAAAACACAATGAAAGTACTGTGTGGAGCAGTCTCATTATTACTTATTACATTATTACAATGGGTCCACTTCTATGATACGTTTTCGATCAACTATGGTCATCATCTACACATGTACTGTACATTCCAAAATGTGTAAGAACACAATTCATAACACATTTGTTGTGCATTCTCAGCATTGCTGCAAGGGGTGCTAGTGCAAACTGCCTTCTTCTACAGTCAGTTTTCTCTTTCAGGTGTATAATAGTTATGGTGGAGCAAAAATAGAGTGGCTTTTGAAGAGAATCTTGCAGAACAAGTTAGATCAGTCATGATAACTCTCCGTAAGATTTAGCATCTTAATGTGGATATGACATATTGATAGGATATTGGTACTGGTGTACTAGATGTGCTTCACTGCTGCTTCACAATTAGACATAAATACAATCCCCATGTTGCTGATCTAGACATGTGGGACTGGGGAGGAGGAGTGTTTCAGAGAAAACTCTTTTAGTTTGCTGCATTAAAACCAGCTTACTTACAAACTTAACAAATTAAAAAATTTAAAACAAAGAAAATCTGAGGTTTACCGCATGTTTCTTTTTGCATGACATATGTATGATGGTGTGTTTGCAATGTGTTAACCAAACATTCGCATCTGTGATTGTATACCTGTGTAGAGTATGTTTTGGCCTAAGCCGAGACCAAGATTCAGAGAAAGACTTAACATTTTGAGACCAAGACCCCACGTCCGATTCTGGTCTGCATGGGATTTGACGATATCTCTCACCAACATGGCAAGTTTTACTCAAATAATAAATGGGCTTTTAATTAATTGACTTTAAAAATTGATTAGAGATTTAAATATAATTAATTAGACTGTAAAAGATCGGTATAACACTTAATGAATGACTAATGAACCTAGACTAACTTGTAATTATGTTAAATATGTGTTAAACTAGAAAATGGATCTTTCATAACTAATACTGCAAAAACCTTGAGTTGATTTTTCATTTTGTTAGCTCATTCACAAACATGTCAAGGTTTATTGCAAGTTGACTTTCATCATTTAAAAAACTCTCGGCTCAGATAATACTTAAGTATTACTTGCTTACTTGTCATTTTGCAAATGCATGGCATATGACATGAGGACCAACTAAATAGTGGGAATTGGGCATTCCAAATTGAGAGAAAAAGGGGAAAAGAAAAACAAGTCTTGAGATCCCTGTGTTTGGAAGTGTCCTCATCAAGCTGTGTTTAAAGGCAAAAATGTTGTCACACATGAACATGGAGAGGGATGCAGTTTGAACCAAAATGCAGTTTAATGAAGAATCACAGACAAAAAAAAAAAAATATATATATATATATATATATATATATATACATACATACATACAGGCATATGCAAAAGTTTAGGCACCCCTGACAATTTCCATGATTTTCATTTATAAATAATTGGGTGTTTGGATCAGCAATTTCATTTTGATCTATCAAATAACTGAAGGACACAGTAATATTTCAGTAGTGAAATTACGTTTATTGGATGAACAGAAAATGTGCAATATGCATCAAAACGAAATTGTCAGGGGTGCCTAAACTTTTGCATATGCCTGTGCATACATACACACGCAAACTGAAATATAACTAGGAAGGCGATAGGTATTGGGATAAATACAGTAATTCAGTCTGGATCGGGATCAGCATCTCCACCACCACCACACTGAGCACTGGGGCCCCCAGGGCTGTGTGCTCAGTAAACTGCTGTTCACTCTGCTGACTTACGACTGTGCAGCAATGCATGGCTTGAATCGCATCATCAAGTTCACAGATGACACAACCGTGGTGGGTCTCATCAGCAAGAATGACGAGTCAGCATACAGCGAGGAGGTTCATCAGCTAACGGACTGATGCATTGCCAACAACCTGTCTCTGAACATAGACAATACAAATGAGATAGTTGTTCATTTCAAGAGAAATGACCACTCTCTGCTAAACATCAATGGCTCCTCTGTGGAGATCATGAGCACAAAATTCCTTGATGTTCACCTGGCGGAGAACCTCACCTGGTCCCTCAACACCAGCTCCATAACCAAGAAAATCCAGCAGCGTCTCTACTTTCTGCAAAGGCTAAGAAAAACCCATCTCCCTCTGCCCATCCTCACCACATTCTACAGAGGGACTATCGAGAGCATCCTGACCATCACTGCCTGATTTGGAAATTGCACCATTTCGGAGCGTAAGACCCTGCAGAGGATAGTGAGGACAGCTGAGAGGTTCATTCACTCTTTCCTCCATCATGGACATTTCCACCACATACTGCATCCGCAAACACACCAGCATTGTGGAAGACCCCACGCACCCCTCACACAAACTTTTCACCCTCCTGCCTTCTGGCAAAAGGTACCGAAGCATTCGGGCCCTCACGGCCAGACAGTGTAACAGTGTCTTCCCCCAAGCCATCAGACTGCTCAATACTCAAAACATTTAGCAATTATTGTACTGCACTGGTGGCACACATGCACTTTATGTAGTAATGTGTAGGTCTTATTCAGTTCTGTGTAGTGTCACATAGATTTGTGTTTGTTTTTATGTTATTTTATGGACTGATGTTTTGTTTCCCTGTGTACTGTACTAGCTGTATATGGTTGAAATGACAATAAAACCTACTTGACTTGACTTAAGGAGGAGCTGGAGTGGGAGTGGGCATAGCCACTGGATGATCAAGGACTTGAGACTCAGGAGGAGCTGGAGGTGGAGTGGGCGGAGCCACAGGAGTAGCAGAGGTTTGAGTCTCAGGAGGAGGAGCCAGAGGTGGAGCAGTAGGCAGCTCAGGAGGAAGTGCTGCAGGAGGCGGAGTGGGCAATGCCGCTGCAGGCTCAGGGAATTGAATCTCTGGAGGCGGAGTCGCAGCAGTTGGAGGACGGAGCCGCTGGAAGAGGAATCTCAAAAGGAGCAGATGGAACCGCTGCAGGAGTTGTCTCTGGATGATTGTGTGGAGCTGTGACTAAGAGGGTGGAGTCAACGTTGTCAGGAGTGCTGTTAGTGACTGGTAAATGGCCTCCGTTGGAGTGGGCACTGGAAGTGACAGGGAAACGACCTCTGTGGTCGTAAACACTGGCAGTGACAGGGAAACAGCCTCAGTGATCATGAGCACTGGCGGCAACTGGGAACGACCTCCGTGGTCGTGAGCACAGGCAGTGATAGGGGAATGGTGTTTGTGGTTGTGGGCAGCGACAGGGGGACGACCTCCATGGTCGTGAGCGCTAACAGTGAAAGGGGGACAACCTCCATGGCCATGAGAGCTGGCAGTGTCAGGGAAATTACCTCTCTGGTCATAAACACAGGCAGTGACAGGGGAATGGCCTCGGTGGCCTTGGACACTGGCAGTGACAGGGAAACAACCTCTGTGGTTGTGAATACGTGCAGTGACAGGGGAACAGCCTCCGTGTTCGTGTGAATGGGCAGTGATAGGGGAACGGCCACCATGGCTGTGAACACTGGCATTGACAGGGGAATGACCTCAGTGGTCATGAGCACTGGCAGCGACTAGGGAAAGGCCTCTGTGGTCATGAGCACAAGTAGTGACAGGGGAATGACCTCTGTGGTCGTGAACACAGGCAGTGACAGGGGAACGGCCTTTGTGGCCATGGAGACTGGCAGTGACAGTGGGATGCCCCCCATGGCCATGAGCACTGGCAGCGATTGGGGAGTAGGAGCCCTTCTTCTCCACCTCCTCTTCCAAATGGCCGTGCGTACTGCTGTGGGAGGCTCGGAAGGCAGAGCCGTGGGAGGCTCGATCAATGAAGGCTGAGCTATGGAAGGCTCAAAAAGCTGAGCCATGGGAGGCTCGATGAAGGAAGGCAGAGACATGGAAGGCTCGAGGGGATGAGCCATTGTATGCACAATGAAGGAAGTTGGAGCTGTTGAATCTCCTGGGGGAGATCTCCAGGGCCACTGAGGCTGGGGAGAAAGTGGTCCACGTTGAAGGGAGCTCAGAGACCACTGAAACCAGAGTAGCCACCACTGAAAATTGGGCTGGGGCAGGTGTGAAAGCTGGTTCTGGGGCAGGCACTAATTCAAATGCTGTCTCTGGGATAGATGAGGCTTGCAATGCTGGCTCTGGGACGGACAAGGCTTTAAGAACTAGCTTGTTAACCGTGGCAGGCATTGGCATTAGCTTGCTGACCATGGCAGGCGTGGGCATTGACTCATTGACCGTGGCAGGCATGACCGTTGGCTCATTGACCATGCCAAGCATAATGGTATACTCGACTGCATGAGTTTAGTCCTCCTCTATCACTCCCACAGTGAAGGCTGGCCCACTCGGACAAAGGGCGAAATCAATGTACTGTTGGTGGTCCCATACAAGTCTTCCAGATGGCATTAGAGAATGAATTAATATTTCCAGCCCAGCCCAAAAACAGTCCTTAAGCACCACATCTTAAAAATTCACTTTATACGACAAAGCACAAAAGTCCAAAACATATTGTCCATTTGTACAATCTCACTGGTCAAGGCAAAGTGTTCCTCTGAAGGTTCATCTTTGGGTCTATGTAGCAGGGCGGAGGATGGGACTGGGTGTGTATAATCACGACCCGGCCCCGCCCTCCGCCCTGCCACAGTCTAGTCTTCTGTCACGCATGAATATGGAGAAGGATGCAGTTTGAACCCTAATGCAGAGTTTAATGAATAATCACTGACAGATATATACAGTATGTAGATATATATACCTGTACCACCTATTTACTCCAGAGGGCAGTAAGTGAAATTTCAGCTGTATGAGCAACACGCAGTTTATACAATGAAGAAAACAACATTCAGCAGACACACAACACAAACGTGTTACGTTCTTGCATTCAAAACACTTGAAGTAGCGCAAATATGAACTAAGGGATCTCAAGATGTGTTTAAAGATTGAGTATTAAACTATATTTAACTTGACACAGTGACCTAAACATTTTATGTTTATGACACAACACACCCAAGACACTACACAAGCATATCAGATGCAGGTGTAAATTGACGGGCTCTTAAAAAGCTCTCATAATAAATCTCCAACTGATTGACAAATTCACTTGTGAAATGGATTGCTGTGAACTGTATGCCAATGATTGACTTATGATCAATAATATGGTAGTAAACAATTCATTGTATTCTAAAGCCGCTTTTTGTATTGCCTTATCAATGATTAACTCTTCTGCTACAGGAATGTAATGCATTGTAATTATCTGAATATTTTTTATTATGTATATGTAATATATATATATATATATATATCCATCCATCGTCAACCACTTATCCTGTGTACAGTGTCGCGGGGGGCTGGAGCCTATCCCAGCTAACATTGGGCGAAAGGCGGGGTACACCCTGGACAGGTCGCCAGTTCATCGCAGGGCCACACATAGACAGACACACACTCACACTCACATCCACATCCACGGCAATTTTTGGAGACACCAATTAACCTAGCCTGCATGTCTTTGGATGGTGGGAGGAAGCCGGAGCACCCGGAGAGAACCCACGCAGACACGGGGAGAACATGCAAACTCCACACAGAAAGGCCAGGGCAACCGGGGTTTGAACCCACGACTTTCTTGCTGTGAGGCGACAGTGCTAACCGCTGCGCCACCGTGCCACCCAGATATACACTACCGTTCAAAAGTTTGGGGTCACTTACTCATTCTTTATTTATTTATTTATTTCACATTTTAGAATAATAGTAGTCAGCAAAACTATGGAATAATAGAAATGGAAATATGGGAATTATTTTGTGACCAAAAAATCCAAAATAAATCCAAAACTATGTAATATTTTAGCATCTTCAAAGTAGTCACCCTTTGCCTAGATTTTGCAGACATGTACTCGTGACATTTTCTCAACCAACTTCTTGAGGAATCACCCCGGGATGCTTTTTAAACAGTATTGAAGGAGTTCCCATCTATGTTGGGCACTTATTGGCTTCTTTTCTTCATATTTTGATCCAAGTCATCCATTTCAAAAACTTTTTTTTTTTTTAGGAAATTTTAGATTTGTAATTAAATAAATGTATATGTTTTGGCAGAATAATATTTTGTCTACAAAGTTAATTTCAAACTTTTAAGCATACACCTTCAGATCAAAAGATTTTTAAGATCATGAGAAACATTTCAGACAAGTGACCCCAAACTTTTGAACGGTAGTGTATATATATATATATATATAATTTTTAAATATTTAAAGATAACTATGTATAATTATATATTGATATAAATATGTACAATCTTTATATATTGAATTATTGTTATATGAGGGGCTTTCTCAGCAAATATTTGTATATGCGATTAATCGTGATTAATTATTCGGGACACTATGTAACTAATTCGATTAAAAATGTTAACCGATTGACAGACAGTTATATATATATATAAACTGAAATATAACTTAGAAGACAATAGATACTAGGATAAATACAACAATGAGACAAATGTACATGCTAATATAGACAAGACTAGACAATGATTGAGGAAACACCAGGGAACATATACAGACATGGGAATAACAACAAAAGGAACAGCTGGGAACACTGATGGGAAACAGGTGAATGTAAGGATGATGGTGCCTGCTCGGAAATGTAGTGTGGAGGAAAAACTACCACATAAAAGTCCATGAAAGTGTCAAACTAAGAGTCTGTGAATATGAAGGGATGGTGACATGAAGGGATGTCACTAACATGTCTGTCCTTACTTGTTTATTTATTTATAAGGGACCATGTACAATATTAAACATAAATATTTACATTTGATGCATTGTACCAGAATTAGCCTAAGGCTACATTTCTGCAGTCCCCTGGTAGGTCACAATAGAACTTCTGCACAGTAACAGAACAACACTGTTACATCACACATACACACACCTTGTCAGTACCACAGGTATACATCGCACATACACACACCTTGTCAGCACCACAGGTATGCTAGACAGATTAAACACAAGAACATTTGAATACCAAGCAAAACAGATATAACACAATGTCAAGGAAAATGTATATAGTCCGCAGTTACAAAGTTGAGTATCTTTTAGCAGATTTTTCAGAACTAGAACTGGCAGGGCATTCCAATGAGTTGTGGCTATCACAGAGTAAGCTGACTGTCCAAAGGCAGAGTGGCAGAGGGTACAGTACAGTCTCTTATAGAAGAGTTTTCGAATGAAAATGCACAAAGTCACGTAATGTAGGAGGGGCTTGTTGTGCTGTCGGCTGTCTGTGAGAGCAGTTTGTTCTCTGTATAAACTTACTGCTGCCTAGACAGCTGTAGTTTTGATTACTACCACCTGGAGAAAACAGGTGGTACGTTAAGCTTGAATAAGGCCAGGGACATGAATAATTGCATTGATTTTTTTAACACGTTATTTATTACATAATTAATCGCTCTGAATTAACATGTTAAATTGTCAGCCACAGCTAACTGAGATGAATGGGAATTCTAACGCATAGATCTCTCCAGGTATTATACCTGTAAAACTCCTTGCACCACCCAAGATCCATTAGTCAATCACCAATTAATGTTCATCTTAATGAATGTTTTAGCTCTTTGCTATTCCTGTATGTATGCAAACAACACTTTTTTTTTATTGTGTTTGGACAAAAGTTTTGATTTTAAGAAATTGCAATTCTAAGAAACACATATACCTTCAAAGGCATTAGCATATTTTCAGCATGAACTGAACAATTATTGAGGTACACAACATATGGCATGCTAATAATCAGAGTTTTCCAATTGATTTGAATACAAATTAAAATCTATGCAAGGTTCAAGTTTTACATCTCGTGCAGCAAACTGAGACACACCCTCTTAAATCTTTTTGAGCGTTAGTGAGCTTGTGTGAAAATATGAATGAGCAGATTAGTAGGGAGGGTGTAGCATACTTCCTCTAATTCATGCATGCAAGAGTCTTCGAGCAGTTACAAGGGCCTGAGAAATGCTTGCCTGCAAACGGAGAATGTACCTTTCCTTTTTATTCACCACTTTACATACTGAGGAAAGTGTGCAGAGAAAATGTGTTTTTGACTAGTTGTGCTCAATTGCACAAGGATATCTGCAACTGATGGTCACAAAAAGTCTGATACTGTAAGTGGCAAGAAATGCTGTATCTAATGCATTTTACATGTAGGATGGGTGAAAACACTATTTTCATCCCAATGGGCAAGGGAGAAGGAGCGAGCTCTAAGCCACATATTTTCAATGATGTCTGCATATTAAACTGGGATAAGAGAGGTTATTTTAATGTCGAACTAATGACCAACTTCACCTATAAGAGGGGTTGCCAGGCACAACATGAAATGGAGAATTTAATTATTATTACGTTCATAAAAAGTTACATGGTTAATTACGGTAGGATGTTTACGTTTCGAAGCAACTTGGTGCATTAATGTCATATTCAATTGAAATGCAGTCATAGGTGTGTCTATGTTGGCAAATTCTCCACGGATCATTTTCACATGCAAATGAGCTTTGCTGTAAAAAAAAGTTTGCGGCAAGTTTTTGGCAAGTTTGCGGCAAGTTTAGGATTTTTGCTGGGATTCCAGAATGGAGACTATCTTTTAATTAATGTTTTAAAATGTTAAAAATGAGTCAGATATGTGAAAATTCACATCAAGTAGCTCATACATTCGTATTGATTATGCAATGAACATTTTCACAATGGGTCTAACAAGAGCAAGGTTATTGCCCTCTGACAACCAGTTAGCCTACTACACATTTATCTTTAGTACCTTTCAAAATGTTTTAGTTTAGTTTTCAACAGATCTAAGCCCTGTTTCAATATTAGTTTAAAGGTGCACTAAGTAATTTTGTGTTTATGTTTTCTTGCCTGATACAACAATGGTCTCTGGATTTATACTATACACTATTGCCATAGATGCAGCATCACGCAGTGATTACAGATATTAAAGTTATATTTTGCTATCAATACAAGTTAAGCTAAATCAAAGCATTTGTGGCTTAAAGGGATAGTTCATCCAAGAAGGAAAATTCTCTCATTAATTACTCACTCAATTACTTTATGCCTCATTCTATGCGTAGAATTCACATGAGGTCAGTAAAAGATGCTGTTTTAACTTTTGATGATGATTTAAAGTAATATATGTGCAATAGAAATTTTTTAATTTGTCTTGTTTACATTGTGAATTCCTGAAGCTAATGTACTAACATTCTATATGCGGACATAATATGCACCTATTACACTCTGTTATTGTAATTTATGATGACACTGATACTACTGCAAAGATGGGTGTATACAAGAGTGTTAATGTTCATAATACAGACAAAAGAATGGTGATAGAGGCATATCTTACTTAGGGCAGATGTGTGAATGGCTTTCACTGCTGATGGCACATGAGTTGTTGGGCACTTGAGAGTATTTGAGTAGATTTGATTCCTTTTGTAGACTAATTAAACAAAAACAAAATAGCATGACATGGTCTTGGAAAATGTCTCTATGTGAACGATCATACAGATGTTGGTAAATGTGCACAAGCTTGCTAATAACTCTGAACACTGACTGAAAAACATAAACAAAGTAGCATTTGGAGCTTCAGGTCATGATGTGGATCAATAGCATTAAGAAGGTATTTAGCAGCCGGTTAGATGTTTCTCTAAAATTTTGCCCAGGCAAGCTGTTACGAATCAACAAAACGAATGCAAAAACACCTTCTTGTTGGCCAGATTTTGTTCTAAATTACGTCGTACACATTCGTTCTTTGATTTCGTATGAAGTACATCAGGGCCTTAAGTCTCCAGCATTTAAATCCATGTATTCAGAAGCTATATGAAAAGTGTGGGTGAGCAACTGGTCATTTCTTGTCAATTTGTAAGCCCACCCAATAGCATGTTTTTCTATATTTATGTTTATATTTGTATGAAGAGGTCTCAGGCTTTGTTAAGGCAGTTGTCCTCTTGACCTGTGTGTGTCAGCACTTCTCATCCCCACTTCATTGTTTCTCAGTGGTTACTCAAGCCTCTGTTGGACGTTAGCGCCATTTGTTCTTTTTCCCACGATATAGCAGCACTTGTTCTGGCCTCGTCAGACCTGGCTTATCTGAACAATGCTTCAAATAACTGTGGGGACTCATCACTGTACATTCCGGCCAAGAGGTTACCATACGGTTATGAGTGTAGGAAAAGTGTTGAAAAGTTTTTGTGAGAGATCAAGCATGGAGATCAAGGTGCCAAAAATAGGTCTCCCAAACAATTTGAAAGGACAGCTCTTGACAGGGATAGGGTTTTCGACAGGCATGGAATCAGGCCTGAGAATGGTTAGGTAACAGCTGCTGTGTTGTTGTGGCACAGCGGCGGATACCTTTCACTGTAGCCTTGTGTCACCATAAACATCACTTTAGCATGAATGTGGCCAGCCTACTCTCATTCCATTCAGCTTGTTTGCCAATATTTTGTGGCGTTTCTTAAAGGGATACAGGCATAAATTAAGATTTTGGTTCCCTTCCAAAACAGAACTGTGGCAGTAACATGGCACAGTGATGGATGACATGGTAAAACCATGGTACTATGTTATATACAGTATATTTACATATATTTTGTATTTACATACTATCCAAAGTGCTTCAGATAACATTATGATAATAAAAAATAAAATAATAACAACAATAATAAAAAACATGAAATTGCCAAGAAACATTTTGGTACTTCTTTGTAAGTTTTGGGCTCAGCAATTTTGACTTTCCACAAAATTGTATTTTGCAACTACAAAACTTTCAGAAAACAATATAATAATATGTGACTGGGGGCGGGGCCGGGTCGTGATTCTACACATCCGGCCCCTTATCAGGCTAATCAAGCCTCCGAGAGGGAGAAAGGCCGACTGCGGAAGGTGGTACGACAGAAAGAGTATCTTTACAGGCAGTTGTCCATCCTATGTGTGTGTTTGTGTCTTTTGGTTTATTTCTTCATTAAACTATTATTTATATTGTCAAGCCGGTTCTCGCCTCCTTTCCATTGAACTGCTTTACATAATAATAATAATAAAAAAAAAATCCAACATGATTTTATATTTCGTCAAGAAAATGCATCATCTTTTAAACATTTTCATCTAAAATCTAATGCAATATTTCATGTGTCATATGTATTGACACTTCATTTGTATTTTGTGGATATTAACGGATATTGCTGGTAATTATGTTTGTTTGTTTTTTTACTTGTTTTTTAAAACATTTAATGTATTGTATTGTACAGAAGGGACAATGACCATATTTATATATAAAACATTTAATTAAATCTATATTTTAAAATATTGTCATTTATTTGTTGTATTACATTTTTTTAAACAACCTTAAGACAAAAGATACTGACAATTACAAGCCACTGAGTTGACATTATTATTATTATTATTATTATTATTATTTTGTGCATATTCAAAGGTGCACTCAGTAACTTTTGTCTTTGTGTCATCTTGGACTTACACTGACACCTAGCGGCTTGGATGCAGCATCATTTAAAATCAATAGTTTTCAGTTTTATATGCCATTCTAGAAATGTAGTATTCACAGTCAGCCATGATTACTTTAATCAATGAGTGAAAGTGTCAAATAACAGGATGGTTAATGAGATTAATCAAGTGGTATTCAGCTGGTCATGTGATTCTAACATGGTGCCCCCTATATATATTGCAAAATTACATGTAATGTTTTTAGTAGTTAAATGTTTTTAATGAGGAAAAAATTACTGAGTGCACGTTTAAGAAAATTACTAATTCGCAAAAAAAAAAAACTAAAACAATTTTAAAGAATTTAAAATTATACATAAAATTATTAATAAAATCATATTTAATTAAATGGTGCCTGATTTGCAAAAAACAGAATAATAATAAATAAAATTAATTACATAATTATTTAAAAATAAAATTGTATACATTTTTGAAAAAATATAATGAGGCCAAATTTTTAGTGTCATTTTGGTGTAAGGAAAGGCTTACTCACTTGTAGCAGCTTCCATTCTTACAACTTATTTCTGAGATTTTATATTCTGCATTTTTTATTAAAAAAAACTATTATATTTATTTAACAATTATTAAAATTTTTAATGAACCAAAGCGAGCGCATGTTACACCACTCTTTGTCTCTCTCCACCGGCTGCCGGTTGACGCACGTATCAAATTCAAGGTTCTGATGCTGGCATACAAAACAGTCACTGGGTCTGTTCCAGCATACATAAAATCATTTCTACAGAGAACGCACTAGAAGCCTGCAGTCAGCTAAGGAACGTCGCCTTGTTGTACCAACACAAAGAGGCACCAAAACGCTTTCCCGGACTTTCGGCTTCATCATACCACGCTGGTGGAATGACCTCCCCAACTCCATCCGTGAAGCTGACTCACTTTCTGTCTTCAAAAAACGGTTAAAAACACATATTTTACATGAGCACTTAACCAGTCACAAAAGAAGAAAAAAAAAAAACTCTTGCAAGCAATTGCATCTATTTGAAATTCTACAGTCTTCAAAGACATCGGTCATTAATCTTACAGTGATGTTTAAACACTGACCCTTAACACTTACTTAGTTTAATAATTTTAAACCATGATTTTAACTATACATAAGTAATATTAGCATTATATTCATGATGTTAGTCAGTTTCTCCCAAGGTTATTTTTCTCCATTAATCAACATCTTATGGAGTTTTGTGTCCCAGCTTGCTCACTGGGGTTATAAATACAATTATTATTTAATTACTTATTTTTAAACATGATTAACAATCTTATTTTATCTAATTACACAATGATGATTCATCGACATTATAGACATTACAGTTTTATCTTCTGTAAATGCCTGATCTTCTGTAAAGCTGCTTTGAAACGATGTGTGCTGTGAAAGGCCTATACAAATAAAATTGACTTGACTTGACTTGTTGCATTTTAATCTGATTTGAATATTACTATTCTAATGCTAGTGAAACTTTATCTCCTCAAGATGATTTGCTTATGTTTTCCTCTTTTGTAAGTCACTTTGGATAAAAGCATCTACCAAATTAATATATGTAAATGTAAACCATAATAACACAATGCTAACTAGACTTGATTGGTTAAACTAGATTCTATGTAAAAGTCCAACTAATTCTGCTGTGGTCTATGAGGTCACAAGGAATTCTGGGATTGGGCCTCTCTCATTTGTTTTGTAAACTGATGCAGAATCCAACTTGCCAGAACTTCTATCCAGTCTAAACTTCCTTTCTTGAATCATCCTACTTTTGTTTCCCCCCCAAAGGAAACCTTGTTTTGTCTTCCCACAGCCTGGAATCAAAATATGCCCACTTGCACAATGTAGGATCTTGCAGGACAAAATGCCTTTCTTAGTCAATAAACAAGGAAATAAAATGGAACCACAAGTCTGTGAAAATCTCCTGCAACTCAAATTGTATTTTGTCGCCCTAGCCAAATATCTCAAAGAATTTTAAACAATAAAAAGATTATTGACAATCGCCTTGCAACCACACCCTGCACCATTTTAACCAGTGCTCGCCCTGCATTAATATAGTTTTGACATACTTTGTCAGGATAGTGCAACCATTAATTAGTTAAACCATTCTATTTGCACCCAGCATGTGAATTCAGTGACAGATTGTCGAAAGTTCTGCCACTGAAATCGGTCTGCGCTTACTGAAATTCGAACTACTGCCTCCAGTGGTTGAAGCTGGAAGTGTTGTTGAAGTTAAAATTAACAGAGTGGTACCAAAAGCAAGTTGTATTTTTAGTTGTACATGATGTATTACAGTCAACAGGAATGCATATTTTATACCCAAACTCCAAGTGTCAGAATCTAAGCGTCAGAGGAATAAAGCTTTAATTCTACAGCAAAACTGCAACCTCTAAATCATGCTCAGCATTGTTTATATGAGCACAATGACTTCCTAGTTTTCATAGGACCAAAACCAATGTCACAGAGGGTATACGCTTTCAGTAACACCACAGGGAAAGGTAAACACCTTTGAATTTATGTAAATATGTCTGATGAGGGATGGTGCTTGCCAGTAATTCAAAAGAATGTTGATTTTAGTGTACATGAACATTTAAAAGCAGCATGTCAATTTAATGTGATCGTGTTGGGATTAATCGTTTCTTTTCTCAGAACAGTGTATATAAGCGACCTCTGGCCAGAGCTAGAATGAGGTGCAAAATCCCAGCACTCCTTGTTTGGCAGGAATCCTCCCTCTGTAATCAACTGTGAGTCACAGAGCAGACATGCCCCTGTTTCTGAACTGTTCTCCCATGATGACGCTGCATGCACACAAACACACCCTGGTAACCATAATACATCCCACTTAAACTGGGAGAGAAGTGGAAATGAAAGGAAATGGTAAGATGGTTCATAAAATGACATTTGATAGCACTTTATTGTATTTTCAGTAAATGTTCCGAAGTCCATTAAATGAGTCTGGGATTTTAATATAGCTGTTTTTGAAGATGAAACGTAAGAAAGAAAATTATCCACATTGATACTTTAATAGGGGAAACCTTTCTGTCCCCTTAGATGATTTTGATGAAAGAAAAGATGCTTTTTTTAACTTTCTAGTTTTAAAAGATATATTATTTTCTGCATGCTACTTGAGTTAGTTAGTGTTAGAATCTGGAAGGCTTATCCAACTATTTCTCCAAATGGGGAAAATGTCATTATCACACAAAAATTCACTATATTACACATTATACCAAAATCCTTTTGAAGTTTAAAGGGATAGTTTGTAGCCAGTCCTGCTTGACCCACTCCGAGCAGGATTCAAACTGGCATCAGGCGGCATGGGAGGCGGGCGTTCTAACAAGGAGTCTAAAGGCTACAGCCTCCAGTGTCAGTCGCTGGTGCTTACACATACCGCAAAGCTATCACTTACCCGCTGGCTCCTGTTACAAGTGCACCCAAAAATGTAAATTCTCTAATCATTTACTCACCCTCATACCATCCCAAATTTGTATGACACGAAGATTTTTAGAAGAATATCTCAGCTCTGTTTGTCCTTACAAAGCAAGTAAATGGTGACCAGAAATTGGAAGCTCCAAAAATCACATAAAGTAAGCATAAAATGTCTTCTGAAGTGTTACAGTCGGTTTGGGTGAGAAGCGCAAAAATATTTAAATCCTTTTTCACTATTAATCTCCAGTTTCACTTTCAGAACGTGAAAGTGGAGATTTATAGCACAAAAGGACTTAAATGTTGATCTGTTTATCACCTACACCTATCATATCACTTCTTAAGAAATGTATTTAACCACTGAAACTTATGGATTACTTTTACGGTGACTTTAGGTGATTTTTGGAGCTTCAAAGTTCTGGCCACCATTTATTTGCATTGTTTGGTCCTACAGAGCTAAAATATTCTTCTAAAAATCTTTGTGTGTGTTCTGAAGAAGAAAGAAAGTCATACACATCTGGTATCGCAACTATCCCTTTAATCAAGGCCACGATTAGCTCTTCATCGAAAAGAACATGCACACATCATATTACCTTCCATAGCCAATATCGTAATGCATAAAATATATATATATATATATATATATATATATATATATATATATATATATATATATATATATTTTAATTAATAATTTACTAAATTTTAAGGAGTTTAAGGAACAATTGTAAAATATATCATAATAGATTATTCCCCCCTTAAAGTGTGCTACACTTCTTTTCCTTAGCCTTACCTTCAAGAGAGGATCAGGGATTGTTTTATAATAATCATGAAATGAAGCAATAATCACACCCACACAAAGTTAATATAGAACCCATCAAAGATGTGAAATCGTTTGACTCATTCTCCATTGACTCGTTATAGAAATCAGGTCATTCAGTCACTTATAAAAAATGATTGCGTTTCCAAATGAGTCTAGGATATTACTGATGATTAATATATGATTATCTATCTATCTGACTGTCTGTCCATTCATCTTTATATCCATCCATCTTGAATGAGTTCCCATGTATGCTGGACACTTGTTGCTGTTTATTCACTTTCTGGTCCAACTCTTCACTAAAAAAATAAAATAAACAAATAGCCGAAATATATTGAAATGTTCGCTTTTTAAAGGAATTAATAAACAGGCACACATATTAACAAATGTGTATACACACAGGTTTGTAAGAATATGAGAAACATATCTCCAGTCAACTGCGTCCCAACTGGAATATTATATTATATTATATTATATTATATTATATTATATTATTTTAAATTATATTATATTAAATAAAATAAAAATAGTGATTAAAATGTGGTTTTCATCAAGTCATTAATTTTCACACATCAAATATCACATTTGACAGAAAACGTTTAAATTGTATGCGAATCCCAACTGTGTTCTGGCATGTCAGAGGCATAAAGTTTTCTCCTCGAAAACATGTGCTCTTCATCTTCCACTGATCCCAGTGCCATAATTCCGCCTACTCGCCTTCCATTGATTACTCAAGTAACAGTTGATCCATTATGACGTCAAGTAGGCCGGGCGACCGGTGTTTTCATAAACTCTGCTCTTGCTACAGCTCCGTTCAATTCGGTCAGGATTTGTACGCACGCATGAAGAAGCGCGGTCTCGGTCGGAGACTTCAGAAGAGATTATACGAAGCTCTCGGACATTCGTATTCTTGTCTTTTCGCACATAATCCTACTGTAGCCCAAAACATGACGGGGTCTGAGATCTCCCAAATCCTGAAAGAGGGGGAGCTGGAGAAAAGGAGCGAAAATCTTCTCCAGTTCTGGAAGAGAAAGACCTGCGTTCTCACCACGGACAGCTTGAACATCTACACCGACAACCAGAAGAAGACCAAGAGCAAAGAGCTCAAGCTGCAGTCCATTAAGAAGGTCGATTGTGTCGAACGCACCGGCAAGTTCGTCTACTTCACGATTGTAACGACAGACAATAAGGAGATTGACTTTCGCTGCTCGGGCGAGGAGAACTGCTGGAATGCCGTGATCACAATGGCTCTGATTGACTTTCAGAACAGAAAAGCCATTCAGGACTTTAAAACGCGACAAGAAACAGAGAACACGTCTCTGGGACAGCAAGAAAGATGCCAGGCTAGAGCACCATAAGATGTTGATCCAAGCCATATATGGTAAGATATTCCTTAAAACGTGCAAACATGTGAATTATGTCAGTTTTATAGGCTACATCTAGACTAAACTAACATAACCTATATGTGCCTTGGTTATGATTAACATGAGTTTTGTCTGGCATAATTAACCAACTTCTTGTTGGACATGATCACCTACTGTTTGACAAATATTTGGTTTAAAAACATGCTATCAATGGCATAGAGGCTACATACTGATGAATAATGTTATCTTATGGTGGTATACTGTAAACCCGAATCACTTATTCAGTTTTTTTGTTTGACTTGCTTAGAGATATTCAGGAGTGAATCCTGATGCTTGGACCAAAGCGAAGACAATGTCGGCATGTCTGAAAGGAGGCCATGTGCTCTGGAAAAGGACAATCCCTGAGCTGGTCCATGAAGGTCTTTGGAAACCTGAAATGATTTCAACTAGCCAAACCTAATAAGACTGAATTCTTGAACTTTCTTAACTGCCTCGATGTTGTTCGACGAGGTGTTGGATATGTACTACATGTAAATGTATCTATTTATTTTTTCCAAAGGAATGCTGCAAATACCAATGTTGTATTAAGTTATATCAATAGTTATTTATTTAAATAAATTTTCACAAAGTTCAGTTTTTATCTGACTGGATGTCTTCATTTGAAATATTTAACAATGTCTTCATAAATACTTTGTAAATAGTTTGGAAAACAGCACTAGTGCAATATTACTTTTGCAGTTGCCATACAATCATAATAGCTATTAATTTAGGATATAGCCTGAAGGAAAGCCAGACGTTACTTCAGGGAGTGGAAAGTCCCCTCTTGTGGAAGTGACTCCTTCATTCAAATATGTGTTGTCATTGTTTGTTCGATAAATAGCTCAATAGACCTGTTATGTGGCATTGCAATACACTTGTATTATGAGAATGCCACACCCACTTCCTGAAGCATGTTTAAAGAAGTTCGTTATACTGCAACATTTCAATCTTCATTCATTGACACTTTATTAGGAACACCTGTACACCTACTTATTCATGCAATTGTCTAATCATCCAGTTTGACAGCAGTGCAATGCATAAAATCATGCAGATACAGGTCAGGAGCTTCAGTTATAGTTCACATCTACCATCAGAATGGGAAAAAATGTGATCAGTTATTTGAACTGTGGCATGATTGTTGGTGCCAGATGGGCTGGTTTGAGTATTTCTGTAACCGTTATCTCCTTGGATTTTCACACACAACAGTGTCAAACAAAAATCATACAGTGAGCGGCAGTTATGCGGACCGAAACGCCTTGATGAGAGAGGTCAACAAGACGTTTCTGTCTGCAGAACTTCTGCGAGCTGACAAAGGCTACTGTAACTCGGATAACCCCTCTATACAATTGAAAAGAATAGCATCTCAGAATGCACAGCACGTCAAACCTTGAGGTGGATGGGTTACAACAGTAGAATACCATGAAGACCATATCATAGTGTTTATACTAAAGTGCTCAGTGAATGTATAATGTATTAAATGATAAGACAAGAACAGAATTTTTATTTCCTTCGGGTCCATTTGATTGTTTTTATTGAGACTGTAATCTACAGTTTTGCCCTTGTGAACAGGCGTAGGCGAAAAGGAGATAATTAAATTTGTGATCCACCCTAAGTACAATAAACGCCGCCACCTTATCACCTGATGACCGATGATTACAGGAAGGCAATTGCCTGCAATCAAGCTTTTTTCATCTGTTACAACATCATTATAATGCAGTGTTTAACACCACTAAACAGTTTCAAAATGTGATCAAATTGCCAATAGCTGAAATTATTTTAAAAAAATTTGTGCTAAAAAAAGAAAAGAAAAAGTGAACCTTTGCCTTAAATGACTCAAATTATAACTATAGGGGCTTAAGAAATGTTGTTTGGAGTACATATATGGTCAATTTCCTTGTAAGTTAAAGCAAAGTGCATTATATTGATTTAGTAGAAGCTAGAAAACTAAACCTCTCTCTGGTAATGCACAGCTTTACAAATGACCTTTGACGTTGTATCCAGCTACAATGCAGATCAAAGCGACACACTGATCTAAGGAGCAGTACCAATACCCTTCCAGTCAAGAAATATGTCTCACTAATTTACCCCCTCAGCTATGGTATCATGACAGACTCGGTGACTCAGTTTCAGTTTGTATTCTCTAAAGGGCCCTGGAGATCTGGATGCATCCGGATTTGAGGATGTCTCCATAAATGTAGTGACATTTATAACCAGCACATTTCATAGCTATTTACAGTGCCTTATCTCTTTTTGAGGTTTATTGTTTTGAGTTATTTATGAAAAATAATGGTGAAAACAGGATTACTGATGTATCATGGAGAATGAGATCTATTCTTACAAATTATATATCTACAGCACCAGTTAAAATTTTGGACTGATGTGACTGAATATATGTTTCTCGTAATCTTAAAAAGCTTTTGATATAAATGCCAAATTCATTGTCCACTAGATTCTCCTTGAGGCTCTCTGAAACTTCAACGACTTGCCAGCACTTGCGCAGCAGCAGGCCAGTCCAAATTACCCAGCAGCCCACTGGGAAAATGCCCTGTGCTCCCGATGACCAGTCCGCCCCTGCAGTAGCCCCATATACAATCTCTCTCTCTCAAAAAAGTAAATACATATTTTTAAGACTTATGTATTTCCTTTCATAGCAAAGTTCCATCATATTAAATGTAATTATCTTTAATAAAATAAAAAACAAAATATTTTAAGTTTTATTCATTGTATTTAGTTAAACAGTTCACCATTCAGTTTGATGGAATTTGATTGATTGTTTTTCTTTTAAATTGTATGAAACTGAAATGCACAAATCTTAAAAAGAGGCTAACATATTTTTTGAGTGTATACTGTACAGTTATACAGAGCAACGGAAAAAATAGAGTTTTGATATAGTAGCAACGATTTCAAGACCCTATTTTAAGAGTACTAGTGTTAAGTGCAGCGCTATTCCATAAATCATAAGCGCAAAGTCAATGAGCATGGCCATTATATTTTTTGTATTTTCTGCAAGCATGCGCTCAGTCTAGGCGCAAGTGGGTTTGGTGAAATTGCATGTGCAAGGTGCTAATACGCTGGGTCAAGTGCAATTTAATTTGGTGGTTCTTCTCAATTTATTTCAGCGTCTACGTCCTATTATATAGTCCATTCCCTCAAGCACCAGCTATCTAAATAAAGGGAGTACATTCATAAATAGCTGGTAGTTTAAATTGACTGTATGCAATAGAGGAATAGAGACATGGGCTTACATTATTTTGTACATTAACTGTCTTAATTTTGTGCATTAACTCGCGTCCTCCCCGATCGCCGCTGCCAGGGGCGGAGGAATGCCCTGCCGTCCCCCAGAAATGTGGAAGGTCGAGAGGACCGGTGTCCGCGTCCTCCCCAACCACCTGGAGCGGTTGGGCCGCTGCCAGGGGCGGAGGAGAGTCCCCACGGGTCGCCGAGAACATGGAGGGCCGTTCTGTCCGCTGGGGGATGGTTTGGTTCTGGTTGCCGTCTGCCTGAGAGGGTGGAGGAGTGATCGGGGACCATGTGATGGCACATCAGAGAACCTGTGAGTGAGGTTTTTTTCCCTCTCTCTCTCCTCTCTCTCTCTCTCTGTCACTCCGTGTTGGCCTTTATCTCTCGCCTGTTTAGTTTTGTTGTTGTTTTTACCATCCTGCCTCCTCCCAGGTCGAGCAAGGCGGGGATGAGCCACCAGCAGACGGGCGCAGCGTCATGCCGGGGGCTCCCAGCCTGAGGCAACACCGGGAGGAGTGTAGAGTGGAGGAGGGCAATCCGGGCTGAAACAATGCACGCCTGGTCCCCAATCAGCCTGATGGGGCACGCAAGGGATAAAGGTGGCCGGTGACAACGGTTAGAGAGAGAATTACAGGCAGCTGCTCTTTGTGTATTGCCAAGCCGGTTCTCGCCTCCTCCTTTCCATTGAACTGCTTTACACACTTCAAATGAAATAAAAATGTATTTAAAATAACAAAGAGGTCAAGAAAATCATGCCCAACTTGCACTTGCACTTCGCCCTGGCATGAAAATTTTACTTAGAATTAGCTCTTTCATGAAACCTGGATAAGATACAGCACACAGTCTTAGCACATAGCGCTGTGTGTTGCGCACTTACGAAAATAGAGCCCTAAATCTTGCCAACATCATCAGCATGGACATCACCTTCTTTGAAATATATTCTATTATAAAAGCATGGATATTGATAACAGATGAAACTAGTAAACTTCTATAAAAAAAAAAAAAAAAAATGTAAGCACACTATTAAACTTTATATAATTTCTTAATCTTCATCCTTCCAACTGAAAACCATTTTTGTAAAGGATGGACCACATATTTCAGAATGCCATTACACTAACATGTGAACCTTAGACAATATATACAGAGACACAATGGAGTCGAGTGTTTACTTTCTGTTCCCGACTTTTACAAATTTAGTATGAGAACTTCAAGCTTCATAGTCATTTATGTAGGTGTAATTGGAGAGCGTATATACTTAGGGTTGGGTTCAGAACGGAAATGTCTCTTATCTGAAAGATAAACCTCACCCAGTAGTGCACTTGTTTGATCCTGGGAGTCACAATTGTACATGCCCTTATTAATCATCTTTGCCTTGTGATACTTCAATTTCAAAGAAATGTAATTGTGTAATCCAACGCATCTAAAATGACAGTCCTTCTATATCCCTAACAAAATCCTGTCCCGCAGCATCCTCAGAATATCAGTCATAAAAGCAATGGAATCTAAGTTTAAGTACATCTCACTTTTCATTTAAAAATGTTTCTTAATTTAGCTAAGCAGAACTAATCAAGTGGATCTGGTTGTCTTGAAATGTTCAAATGCTCATTAACCACATGTGTGACATCAGTAAAGTCAAATACTCTTCACTTTATCTGGTTATGAAACAACTAGCAATTGACTAAACCAATCCAGTCTTACATTGCTATTGGAGTAAACGCGTGGATGTATCACCATTGTCAGTTTCCTGTAGTGATGATTTATGCTATGCAAAGCGGTTTATGCTTCCTTTCATCATTGATTATTTGTGTCTTTTAATACATTTACGGTTAAAGTGTAAGTTTGGAATCTGCCCACACAGTCAGGTTACCTCACATTCTTGTCTTGTGACCGCACAAAGTAAAAAAAAAAGAGCCAATCAGAGACCTGGTGAAAGAATGTGACTCTTGATGTGACATTCAAATGTGATGGTTGAACACATGGAAAATGGAGTCTGTCATCTATTGTAGACATAATGAAAAGTTTGTGTGTACATAGTTATTGAAATTCTTTTAGTTCTAATGCCTCATGACCATTTTTGAAACACCTCTCCAGTTATTTATGGGTCTACATGTCTGTGTGTATGAATATAAATGACCTGAATGTTTGGCTATAGGCATCTGGAAGCATTCCGAGAATTAAACTTGGTTTGTCAAAGACTTGACAAGTTCCTTCCTATGTGATCACATAAAAAACAAAATGGATATAGCCACACGTTTTGTGTTACTGATTATTGTGTGCTTCTAGTTCAGTTTTACCACTCAGGGAATTAACAACTTGATTTTAATTGTAATCTTTTATTTATTGGCCATAAAACACATTCTGCAGATATCACAGATTGCAGATTATTCAGACTACTTCCTGTGTACACAGCACACACTGGCTTTGTTCACACGACATACAATTCCAGTTTGTTTTTCAAATCCCATCTTTAGGATGAAATTGTTCACACTTTAATTTTGTGATGAAATCTGATCCAGTCATTCAAAAAGTGTTGCCAATGTTCACTTTCATCTACATTATAGGTTTCAACACAATGCCAAAAGACTTTCCTATGGTCTACAACAACTAAGAGTAGATGTAATTGTGGAAAGAGAGGACGCAAAACTAGATTTTGCCTCTGCTCATGTTGATTTTGGGGCTGATCTTAGAGGCGGCACATGATTAGACAACATACTGTAAATGAGTCATAACTGTATTTTACATATTAAAATATGTATTTTACTGTGTCAAAATAAATATTGATTTATTATTCAATATTTACTATATTCACAATATGTAGAAACAACACAGCTATAGACAATATTGCTATTGTGTATAACGTTATCTACTGTACATGTCATGTCTTCAATGACAAAAAAAAAAAATGTGATTTTTGATTTCTGATCTGGCCATTGAGACTGAAATGCACTTCCAAAGTTCTGAATGTGAATGTATAATTTTGACTCGTCCCTCAATTTCTCTAAAAAGCGTGAGGCACTTACAATGAAAGAGAATGGGGAAGCTTATAATTTTATAAAAGCACTGACATTAATTATTCTGTTAAAACGTTCGTAGGCCTATTTTTTGAGCTGTAAAATTGTTTAAATCGTTTACCAGGATTACAGGGTTTACGATGTTATGATGTCATGGCAACCAACCAGTTGTAAAATTGGATATAACTTTAAACAGAAAAGTTTAGAGATTTTATTACATTAAAATCTTGTAAACACGCATATTGTTTGTCTTGTGGCTACAAGTCGAAATACATTTTTGTTGTAAATCAACAGTATGCCAAAAATGCTGTTGATTAAGCTTAACTTGTATTAAACCTGGTAGGATATGATAAAAATTATTTTTGTTACAGTCTGAACAAAACCACAGTAAAAAAAATATCTGGACACTTGCAGGAACAAAGAAAACAGACCTGCTGCTCACTGAATATTTTTTGTTTTATGCGCCATACTGAGTAAATTCTAGAGACTGTTGTGTGTGAAAATCCCAGGAGATCATCAGTTACAGAAATACTCAAACCAGCCCATCTAGCATCAATAATCATGTCACGGTCCAAATCACTGAGATCACACTTTCCCCCATTTCTGATGGTTGATGTGAACATTAACTGAAGCTCCTGACCCGTATCTGCATGATTTTATGCACTGCTGCCACACGATTGGCTGAGTAGATAACCGCAAGAATAAGTAGGTGTACAGATGTTCCTAATAAAGTGCTCAATGAGTTTATATTATTACCACATAGCTGGCTCTTAAACACATATTATGTAGTCAAGGGAAAAAATACATTTATACATAGTTCGTTGTATAGTATACAATCGTCACAGTAAAACAAAATGTTAAGCAGATATGGATATTCCAAAATTGTTTGTTTTGAACATAAGCACCGAAGCAATGTGGATAAGCTTTTCCATGTTTGAGGCGGACATTTCAACTGCTGTAAACACACTCTATGCAGTACATACTTAAACAAAAAATCAAAGCAAATAGCATTTATTTTAAAGAAAGATGGCACGAGTACTCTTTTAGAGCAAAACATTTCGCATATATAATTTTCAACATTAAGATACAAAGTATTTGGATATTTTTTGTGTCAAATGTTAGTGGAACATACATAATGATGAACTACTCCTGTGGTTACTCTGCTAGAACTCCTGTGTGAACTTGTAGGATCTGCTAGTTAAAGCAAGTGAGAAATGGCTCAGAAAAAAATAAGTTTGTTCTGAAAAAAGTTCATTCTCAGAAAAGACATTCATACATTTTAAGTGTGCCCTAAGTGTCCAAATATTTCTTGGGGCCATTATATACTGTGTCTGAAAATGTGGGAATTTTTCCATCTGTTAGAAACTACAGCATAAATGTATCATATTCTGCAGCTGTCTATAAAAGCCATAGAGAGAGAATAAGAGCAAGAGAAAGTAAAACAAATCTTTAGGGGCCAGAGGGCCAACTCTCTATGGTAATATTACATACTTTAGCACTTTCACAGCCTTGCTCAAGTTTTGTGAGAAACACATTACAGCTCCAGGTGGAAAGTCCCTGGCAGAAAGTTTTTTCAATATGTTTGACCTCTCATTACTTACTAGTGTTGGAATCCCACTTTCTGTGAATTAAGTTAATACCCAGGATATGATTGGGATGTCTGTGGAAGTTACCTGACCCAATCATGCAATACCCCTAACTAATTTCTTGTAAGTCTAGCGAAGTTCATATAACCTGACTGACAGCACTGTGAATTCAGCAACAATAGGTTGAAGTTCCCCTAGCTGAAATCTGTGTTCAGATTGATCTCACAGTGAATTCGGAAGGTTGACTTTTCTTGAGCTAAACACTGTGCTTACAGAAATTTGAAGCACTGCCCCCAGTGGCTGATGCAGGAAGTGTTTTTGAACATCAGGGCACCTTGTGAGCTCCAGTTTCCAGGTAAAATATCAACAGAGTGGCGCAAAAAGCAAGTATTTTTAGAACTTTATGATGTAATACAGTCAACAGGAATGCAGATGTCATTAATTCTAGCCTCCAACCTAAACCTAAACCCCAACCCTAAACCTAACCGTCAGTGGAGTAAAAATATACATTTAGAGTGAAAATGCAACCTCCAAATTGCGCTTACAATTGTTCATGAGAATGCCATTACTTCCTGGTTTCAATGGGGCCAGAACCCATGCCTCTGATGCTGCTCATGCATTGTGCTATCAGTATTACTAGAGGGAAAGGAGATCACACTTGAACTGGTGCAAAAATGGCTGTTGGAGGATGGCAATTGTCACTAATTTGGCAGAATAGACCAATTTCAGGTAACAAGAACATTCAGAAACAACATGTCGATTTCCAGTGTGATCATGCTGGGGAAGCACAATGAAAGAAAACAAAAGAAGAAGTCGTCACTATAAAGCTAGCTAGTGTTGTGGGCAGTTGCCAGTACATTGTTAATGAGTTCTGTGTGGTTTTTAGCATGTTGATGTGGTTGCTTGGGAGTTAATGGCTAAAAAGAGTATCTCAAGTATTTGTCATATTTTGGTCTCTAAATGTGGCTTGGGTCCGTCCTTCAAAGCAAGTATATGGGATTTTCACTTATTTATTGTTGGCCATGCAAAAATCTTAAGTCTGATACTTAGGGGTCAAATCATTGTTCAGATGATTGTTCAGTCATAGTAATGCTTGACTGTTAATTCATTATTTCTCTGGGCTCTAATGATCTATTTCGCACACACACAGGTGTGGACGTACCCACACAATCGGATAGAAAGCCACTACCTCATTTCCTCTTCCGACACTTTGTCCTGTTGTGTGGATGGGAATTCCGTGCACCTGTGATAGGAGCAGCTGTTCCTTTTCTTATAAATCCATGATTTATGTTGCCACTGTTTAACTTGGGCTCGGCTGGGCTATTACAGTGAATGCGTAGGAGGAATTTGCACTTTAGGGGTCCAGCCACAGAGGAAGTGCTCTTTTGTATACTTGATACAATGGCCTGTCTATATATCTCTATTCTTTGGCTTGATGAATCCAATATGAATGGAGGTCTGGGACTGTTGTTGAATTGACATGGCAGAAGTGATCCTGGATTGTTTCTCTGACTGTAAATGGATAGGTATTATCTAAATATCTATTCCACAGTTCACACGGAAGTATAAGATCATACAAGTATAGATATCACTTTTCCATATGAATGACTGTCTTTAAAATTGCCTAATGTGTCTGTAATGGGATGTTTGGCACTGTTCTATTGTTAGTTTTCAAGAGCAGACTGTTTTTGGTATAAGTGTTTTCATGGGAAATAGAAAATGTTTCCTCCCTAGACACAATAGAAAACTTGTAAAGCTTGGAAAATCTTCAATTTTAAAGTTCATATACCCCCTGATTAAATCGAATTCAACACATAATCCAACTCAATAAAACACATTTGGAAGGTGCAATGAAAGGAATGAAAGCTCATTGAAAAGCACTTGAGGATGGACTCTAGAATTTACTCAATATAAACAGGATTATGTTTAGAAGACCAAAAATAATACTGGCTCATTTAAAAAAAAAAAAAAAACTCTTGGGGTTGTTGTTGACTCATTTACTATATTATTAGGGAGAATGGGATTGGGACATAACCAACATGAGCACATGTGTGGTTCCCACTTGGGTACAAGTCACCAATTGGTGGGATGGGGGCATGTGGTGTCCCCTTGGGTACCGATCACCCACTAGGCCTGGTCTGGAAATTCTTGCCTGGACCTTCCTTTAAGGACAAAGCTACATCACTTCACAGTCAACAAGGAACATTTAGATCTTGAAAGATTCTTTGAGGTTTAGGTATCATGTAAGAATAATATCAAGGCACACTGCTATCTTCAGATATGTTGACAACCAATGCCAGTTGATGCATCTACTCCATCTGGAGCATATGTTAATTATTTCACCACATGGCATGCATGATTCTTGGGTGGACATCTACTTGGTGGCACGTTGTCTCAAGCCAATAAAGTCAAATCCTCAACCTCATTTAATAGACAGTGTTATATTGTTTGGAATCAGCTTCAACAGGCCGGGCAATGTCAGGGTCAGTCTTGGCTTTCTAACACCTCTCTGTTGCCATCCGCTCATGTCTCAAGTCTTGGAAAAAGTGGTAGATTATGTTACACATACAAACTCAGTCCTCAATCCCCACCCCCGGCACATACATGTATGAACATACTACACCCCCACAGCTGTGCTTGATGCAGCTGGGTCTTGTTTACTGTGCCCAGTGCAGCTGTCCATCACGACAACTGCAAGCGGAGGACAAAACAGAAGACAAGAAATGAAAAGGAAGAGGAAATGGGATTGAAGCAAGATGGAAGTGTGAAAGTAGGTTTGGAAAATAGAAGTTTTACTACTTCATTCTCACTGATGGAGGAAAACAGTCATTCTTTTTCTTGACAACATTCCCAAATATATCACAATAATTGAAAAAAAGTCTGAGTTGGTGGACAAAAGGACAGAGGTGTGAACCTATTGGAGGGCCAGATAGAGTGCGTTACAAATTTCGATGCAGCAATGCTATAGCACTAGTTAAAATAATAGCATTAGTTGTAAACTTTAGTAACCTTTAATGAAAACCACTTTTGGCTAGTGTTTTTCTTGTGGTAGATTCTAGAAATATGAACATTATCAAGTCAAAGCGATGCCTGCAGACCCTTAGATGTCCCCCTAGGGTTATTTCAACATCACTTGTTTGAAGACTCTATGGCATGTCCTTGCACTGATCTATGTAGAATGCCAACCAGAGTAGAAACAGTATTGAATTTCATCCATTTGCAAATCATACTTACTGTCAACTTATGAAGCATCAATAGTTAAGAAACCCTTTCAAGTCTTCCACACCTTCTTCTGAGATCTCTTTTATATTATGCACCTGAATAAACATCTGTTGCGAAAAGAAGGAAATTAAATAGAATGATTTAATTATTTATTATGACAGGGCAGGTCAAACCTGAATTGATTGGAACATCTGACTGACAATATTGAATTTTCAAAACTCAAAACTTGATTCCCTTCCTTTATTCAGAAGTAAATTTCTAAGGCTCAACCATTGTCAAAATCGTTCCAGTGTAATGAAAGGTTTGCTCCCTATAAATACACTGCATACACTGTAAAAACCAGTGAGCATCAGCTGCTTACTATATTCACATAAGAACTGTTTTCATGTCTTCTTAGGTTTTTTGAGACAATAAAAAATAGAGGACAAACACATATTTCATAATGGCATTGCAGTTTTTAATAGCTACAACGAAGATGCACTGCAGTTGTGTTCACAATATATACAGTAGATCTCAATTCACACTTCCCATTTTATTGGGAACTAGGAAATGGAATGAGACACAACCATAAGTTATCCATCCGTGGAAATCATTGAACCACTTTCATTTTCACAATAAACTTTGTTCAAAGCAGCTTTATAGAAAATCATATTGTATTGTAATAATCTAATAAACCTTATGGAAATCGAGAGTTCATTGCAAATTTGCTGCAAACTTGCCGCAAATTCGGCAATGATCATTTTCACATGCAAACTTGCGTCAAATTGTCCACTGTTTGCCGGAGGTTCACCACTGCCTCCAAAGAGCTGAAAACTTCTAGCAAACATTTGTGGCAGATCAAAAGCTCATTTGTATGTGCAAATACATTTTTTTAAAGAACAGCTTAATTGGAAAAACTTGAAAATCCTGCCTTAATGGTGGCTCAGTGGTTAAGGCTCTGGGTTACTGACTGAAAGATTGGGGGTTCAAGCCCCAGCACTGTCAAGATACCACTGTTGGGCCCTTGAGCAAGGCCCTAGACCCTATCTGCTCCAGGGGTGCTGTTTCATGGCTGACCCTGTGCTCTTATCCCAGCTTAGTTGGGATATGTGAAAACAACTCCATTTCATTGGCTCTGCACAATGACAATAAAGTTGAATCTTAATGTTCTTGTCTTTGAACCTTTAAAGCATTGTAAAATATTGTGTTGTTTGTTAAACTGTAGTGCTGTTCAGTTGTGTAGAGAACTAGTATTGTTTAGCACTAAAAACAATGCATGTTCTCACGTGAATATGCAAGCTACTTTGAACAATCAAGATTTTCACTGAAAGATTACTTACATTTCAGTTTGTTTCTCACCAAATCCTATTGTATGCTTATAAGACTTGGAATATTCCGCAAGAGTCACATGTTCTAATTTTATGATACATTTGGGTCCTTAAAATGATCCTTAAATACTTTGTATATGCAAAGATTTACATAATTTTAAAGGCCTCACAAACTTTTTTATTCATATATATTCATGTATTTTCTGTTTCAAGTACTTGGTCACAACAATGATGCATTGTACTGTCCTGGGTGTGCTAGCATGACTGCGTATATTAACACAAGTGTGTATTTTTCCTTGCAGGCATTGCAACAAGAGAGTTCGAGGGTGTGTGTTCTGCAACAAGACCCAACAAGCACAATTCAGCCACAGTCATGACCTACCCCGCTAAAGAAGACTTATTTCCTCAGAGACAGATCGCAGTTCATTGTCGGAAGCAGGCAGATTGGGCATCATGGCCGAGGAGCACAAATGGCTCAGTTTGTGGTCCTTTGAAATATGGGCAGCTGACAGATTGGAATCCAACTCACTCCTTTGAGTTAGTGTTTAGAAGAAATGGGTCCTCTTTTGAGACGTTTGTGTTAGCATGTGTGCTATGCTAGGCCACTTAGATCCTTGTTAAAAAAAACATTACCAAACTGCCTGAAAGACACATGCTATAAATACAAGAGCACAGCCACACCTGCAAACAGAGTTCAAACTCTCAGCTGCTAATGACTCATTTCCTTTCTGTCACATGGGTAATGTTACGTGATTAATATAGCACTGCTTGATAAGAAGCGTTTTTTACCATAAACCATGTATCAAAGTTACTAGAGATTATTCAGAAATAAAAATGTCAATAACACAGATTAAAGTGCAACCTTTTTTGGTAAATGACTCTCAAGTCAAGATTTTGGGAAAGAGTAGCCAGGCATCACTGCTGTAAAACCATATAAACTAGATAAATGCTGGCCTGTGTAAAAGTCCCTGCCATTATGCTAAGGTGTTGTGGGGGTTTGCCAGGGTGTTGCTATGTGTTTGCTTAGTTGTTCTGATTTGTTTTAGTATGTTGTTATGCATTTGCTATGGTGTTTTGGCTAGTTGCTAGGGTGTTCTGTGTGGTTGCTTACTAGCCCAAGTCAAAATAGATATATCTAGATATACTCAGGTTCATTCTTCAATGCAAGTCTATAGGATTTTTCTGCCCATTTGTTGTCTTCCATGCAAAAACTGCAAGTCCAGTCACTTCGTAAAGTAATAGCGCACTGTGGCACGATGGAGGGCGGGACCGGTGCGTGATTACGCACGCCCGGTCCCGTATCAGGCTAATTGAGCCGTCAAGAGGGATAAAGGCCACTCGCAGACGGCGATCGGGAGAGAGAGCTTAATCAGCAGACATGTCTGTTGTCCTATGTGTTTGTTTTAAGTTCTTCATTAAATTATTATTTATATTGACAAGCCGGTTTCTCGCCTCTTCCTTGCCCATGAATTATGATCTTCTTTACATGCACATAACCTGAAAATTCTCTCATCATTTACTCACCCTCATGCCATCCCAGGTGTGTATGACTTTCTTTCTTCATCAGAACATATTTGAAGAAAAATAGAAAACTATCTAAGCTCAGTAGGTTCTTAAAAGGCAAGGGAATGGTGATCAAACATTTGAAGCTCTAAAAAGAACAGACAGTCAGCATAAAGTGCCCATCCGGAGAGAGAGAAAGCGGTAAGGGCACTTACACCTAAAGCTAAATTATACCTAACACCTGTCTCTAATTCCAGTAAGCATGGTGAGAGTGGCATAAAAGCGCCCACGCCACCAGCAGACGGGCAGAGAGAGAGAGAGTTACTAGGTCAAGAGACTTAATGTGATGTGATTGTGGGAAGCCGATAAGTTAGTGTGAAGTCACAGAGTTATTGTGAAGCTGTAAACCAGGGAAATTGCCAAATAAAAGTTCCCTACCTGTGTTTGAAGAATCCTGCTCCCGGTGTCTTCCTTCTTTGTCACACTGTTATAAATACGACTTTGCTGGTTAAATAAATGTCTCCAAAATGAACCAATTGTTTTTGCTGCAAAAATATCTGTTCTTTTTGGAGGTCTAATCACCATCCACTTGCATTTCAAGGACCTACTGAGCCAAGAAATTTGTATATCTTCTATATATATATATATATATATATATATATATATATATATATATTTTATTTATTTCTGCTGAAGAAAGAAAGTCACACACAACTGGGATGGCATGAGGGTGAGTAAATGTTTGGGTGAACTATCCCTTTAACAAGCACATGGTTTGAGGGATCTTTCATGTTGCACAAACGGTGCTGGTCGAGTTCGCACCAAAGTTTAATATTTAGTGTTTTGTTCACTTTACTAAATCTAAGTATGAGCCATTGTGAAATTGATGCTTGCTTGATGCACCATTAATCATAATGTACAAAAATATTGCTGGTTGAACCCTGTGGTTAAAATTACACAATAAATATGTACACACTCATAATGAATTCTGCTTTCTACTGCTTGAGTAGACATACTGAAAATATAATATTTGCATATATGCACTCATTCCTTGCTCTGACCTAGTGAACATGTCAAGACATGCCTGTTTCATACCTCCCTGTGCTCTGCAATCTGAGAAGGCTGGAGGGAAGCTCTGGAGTGGTAGTTACTGGCAAATCATCCGCAAGAAAAACCCAAAGTAGTCAACAGCTCGTCTGCCCTACACACCTCGTCTACCGTTAGTGGCCTGCCCTCTTTCACCTTCCTCTCAGTTCTCTTAAATGTCAGTTGATTTGTTTTTCCCTTTTGCAAGGGTAATGCAACATAAATAACATATCTACACTTTAAAGGGGTGTTCACTTTGACACTTTGACTTGAATGACATTTCAATGAGACCTGAATTTTAGTTCATTTTTAATTAATCGCATATTATTTTGTAGTTAATCGCAATTAGTTGCAGATTTTGAAAGTGCTGAAATTTGACACTATATATACTTATTTTCTTATCAAAATGCATTTACTTCCATCTTAGGAAAGAAAACAAAATAATATGTAACAATATAATGCTTTATACAAGATTTGAACTAAAATAGCACCAATTCGAGTAACATTAAACGTTTCAAAATGTAAGTGGGATGTTGATTCATTGAAAGAACTAGTTTCCCCATAGGTTGCATATTCATTGCAATGGACATTAAATCTCTTAAACTCTCATCCTCAACAATATTAATCTGCCAGTAAACTGTGGCTATCCACTTTGTTACAGCAATCGTGAAGCTGCGTTCATGATTCGCGTCAGGCCGTCTGCAACGCTTTGAACTCACCATGAAAAGCGCTTCCAGACAAAAACTTCTCATTCTGCATTTTGGTGATAGTTAAGACTTGACTTGCTTCTGTGGTAATTAAAATGTGCCTTACAAGTCCTATCTGGGCTTGTTTTGTACAACATACAGTGCTATGAGCTCCTTTCTCTGTCACTTTATCACTGACAGAGAAGCGCTCTCAGAGATAACACTTCTTGTGAAAGTATTATGACAGTACAGCCCATAGAATGTCAATGGTACTGCCATATTTTGCTATTTTATGCTAAGCTTGTAGGCCCATCATGGTAGAAGGGCTCTGGTGCTGTGTCTGTATGTGATGTGTGCGTCAGTCAGTGTATTTATTTTGGGTGGACACATTACAAAGGTCCCACCCTTCACACAATTTTTTATGGCATATTAATGGTAATTTTGGTTACTGGACTTGAGTGTTAGACACTATGCCACACCATCCTTTCCTGGTGAATCTAGAAGTCTATGAAACTTGTGAGATTTGCATTTGCTGCTACCAGGGTTAGGGGCTGGGATAGGTTCTTCATATAAACACAACATGTGAATTTCCAAAGACTTTTCTCAGAACAAGCTTCCCCATCTTGACAAGATCCCCTTTCCCCATTGTCATTATATAAGCTTTCACCACAATTATACAGCACTACACTTCACTTCTTTTACTGACTGTCCTGAGAAGATCCATTCACTAACATTGAATGGGACAATGTGTACAAAGAGTCTGCATGCATAGTAATTACGAAGGAGAAAACACAGACCACCTTATGGAGTCATTCCAAAGATTTCCAAACATTCTGTAGTGCACTGGCAATTGAATTGAACAAATGCTCTTTACAGGACTCTACCCTCGAGACATTCCAGGATCATCCAGAAACTGTTTAGAATGAAAGGTGTAACAGTAAAAACCCCAAGAGAACTACTATTCCTCAGAGTGTCTTGACTTACAAAGGGAAGCCTTTTACTGTCAGAACACCAACTCCAAATCTTGTCCATAATGTACGGGTTTGCTTCTACATAACAGATGGAACCCACTGAGCTTCTTCATCAGATAGAAACATTATCCTCTGACAGAAACAATTATGTTCATGTATACTTGTCCCAAAATGCACATTACACAGCTGTAGGAGGAAGGAATTCTTTTGTGCAGGGTCCAGCATACATGTGACCTAATTAGGCCTTGCGTTTTCATGGCGTTTCCGTCAGCCCCCGCATATATCAAAGCACAAAGATCCATTGTGTTCGCCCACTATCAGATATGGAGCCTGTAGGCCTGGGTGCTGTTGTGACTGGCGTACTCCCCTCTGATCTTGTTAACCAGTGTCAACACATGGCTTCATGCACTCAAACAGAGGGCATTATGCAAGCCGTCACTTGAACTGTAGTAATTCAGGATGTTCATTAATAGAATAAACAATAAACAGTGACCAAGTAAGTGATCATCAGGTGGGCTACAAGCTAGAAAATACTGGAAAAACATTGGAACATTGGACTAATCACATTGCAAATTCAACAACAGTAGGTCGAATGTCTTGCTGCTGAAATTCTGTTACTGCTCCTGTCTGTGCGTACTGTAATTCGAATCACTGCACCCAGTGGCCGAAGCTGGAAATGTTGTTAAACGTATGGGCACGTGTGAGCTCCAGTTTCAGGGTGAAATGTCCACAGACCAAAAGCAAGATGTGTTTTTAGCTGTAAATTATGTAATACAGTTAACAGGAATGCATATTTTATTAACCCAACTCCCAAACCGAAACCCCAACCCTAAACCTAACTGTCAATGAAGTGCAACCTCCAAATCGGGATCTTTTTTGTTTATGTGTTTATTTTCTGGTAATCCCACAAGACAAGAACCACGCCTCGGAAGTTGCTCAGTCAGTAGCGCTAGAAAGAAATGTATTCATCCTTTTGAATTGATACAAAAATGTCTGATGGGGGGGATGGAATTTGTCAGTAATTTGGCAAAATGGGTTGATTTCGGGGTACATGAATTTTCGAAAGCAGCATGTTGATTTCCTGTGTTATCATGTTGGCACCAATGAGATTTGAGAGCTACCGATCATGCGTTTCAGTGAATAATCTCTTCGGACTGTTCATCATAATGTTTTGTATGACTTTAGATTACTTTAAATAATTTTGCACAAGTCGCACTGACTAATTTTGGAGTACTTTTATGCCTTGGTCCCAATGCCAACTTATGAGTAGTCAACACATGGCTCAATGAACTGAACAGAGAGCATTATGCAAGCCATTAATTGAATTTAAGGAATTCACAATCACCATAAAAACATTAAAAAAAACAGTCACCAAGAAGATCAAGTGGGCTAAATGCTAGAAAATAATGCTTTGTTTGTACGTATTTCTGAATTGGCGAACATAGGAATCCATTACATTCCACTTTAAAACATGATGTTGTTACCTAACATCCCGAAATGAAGGCAGCACGATATGTTGAACTAAAATAGAATGTCTCTCCAAACCTCAGACTGTCTTGGACGTTGCTTGCCTTGAAGTAGATCGTTGAGTCATATGTTTGCAAAAACCACACCCAACCTCTGCCTGGGGTCTATTTATGCATTCATAGTTTCTATGAAAATATTATTTATATCCCCACAGGTGGGCTTAGGCTTGTTGTCTCTTATTCCCTTTTTCTTAGACCAGATCACATGGCAGACAACAAATATTGAACTTCATATACTAACAAAGTGGAGGAAGAAAGGAGATTTTCAGTAAGTACACACTTTGTACCATGTCCCAACAAGCCCTGAGACTTCCAGCTGTGGCAAAAAAAAAGAGAAAACTCCGACTGTGAGAGCCCTTTGAAGTGTAAAAACCTCTTATTCTGTGTTAAAACTATATAGTGGCCTAATCATAAACGCATTCACAATTCTTAACATTCGGCTAACTGCATACTGCACAGTATACACTGAATATAGCTATTTGTAAAAAATAGTACATGAAATGGTAAGCACATTATTGTATTAAAATTTCTATATTTCTGTATTTCTAAAATAATATAATTTTTATACTGTACAATATATTTAAAATATGAATTTATCTGTAAAACCGTTTGCAATTATTTGACAGCTCATGGGTGTGACAATGAGGAAATATATATATATATTAGTTGAGCAGAAAACCAAACGTTAGTGAAAAGTGATTTTTAAGGTAGCTTAGATGTAAAATAATTGGTAATGTGATTACTTTTGTATTAAGTATTTAGTGAAGTAATCTGATTAGTTATTTGTAAAGGATTACTTTTTTGAGTAACTTACCCAACACTGTCACACCTCATTATGTGGATGTTTAATACCACGTTGCATCCAGTTATAAATACGATTATTTCCAGATATAAGTACAGTTATTTTGCTTTTTTTATGGTGCGTTCACGTGCTATGGTAATTATGGTAAATACCAAAAGCCGACGTGGAAAATGCACATGAACACCCCCTCATGTGGTATTTTCCACTGGGCAACTCGTAGAATATTTTGGTGCCCGAGTTGCCGAGATGAGATAACCTTTGACCTTTTCAAAATGGCGGAGAGCATCGCGAGAGTGTTGAATGGTAAACATTGTACAAAACCAAACCTTTTTTGCTACTGTTAGCTAGGGGTGGAACGGTACATTCGTATTGAATCGAAACGGCGCGGTCCGGTGCACGAATTTACACGGAGAATACACGTTATAAAAATAAATAAAACTCTAAATAGCGATAAATTACGCTCTATTCGCGTTTGGTGTGAACGCAGCATAATGAACAGGCTGCGATGTCAAGATTGCAATTGTGTGTGTGTGTGTGTGTGTGTATCTCCATCTTTTTACCACATTACGACAACAAAAGCACTTGAACGCAACACACTGGTAAATACCAGTTCACAAGTGGAAAATATCATATTTACCATAGCACGTGAACGCACCATAAGTCAGTAGTTTTGAAATATGCTTTTCAAAACAGCCACAGTCTTTGTAAAACTGAGATAATATGTTACTTATGTTGTACTGCAGTGTTTCAATGATGATAGAGCAACAAGTCGAAATGTAAAACTTTACTGTGGTGCTGTAGATGCAACAAACATTCACAAACAGTGAGCCATCGACATCTCATTAGTTTTAGTTGTCAGTCAAGAGAACATTGTACTGAGTGCACTGTAAAAAAAGGAAAAAAGGAAATGAAAAATGAAACATACCAGTTTCTTGTTTTTAACTATGGCTCGAGAGCGCAAGCATCGTTCAAGCACAAATTTCCTATATGAATCCTGAATTGGAATTATTGTACTCCTGCACTTTTAGTTATGCCCTTGTTAGGGGTCACTCAAAATACCATACAACAGAAACCTTAGGAAGGAAAAGCTATTTGATGCTCGACCGTACTTGCTCTCAGAAAACCTGAATGAACAAAGTATTATTAAAAACAGTATGGTTATATACAGTATATATATATAAAAAACTGAAATAATCAAATAAATACATTCTCAATTTCATGTCAATCACGTTTCAAACAAATATGAACACTTCAATTCCTTTGTTATTGAACGTATCACACTTTTTCCTACTGAGCGACTTCAAAAATGTGGAACTTTCCAGAAGGCCTCACATGTTCCTATGAAGACTGACCTGTCCAATGCCTATCAAACACTACTAAATATGAATATCTCTTATGGCTGATTGTTCATTCTGTTATCATAGTACTAAGGACAGAAGATGTTTAGTTAAAGGACTAGTTCACCCAAAAATATACATGTTTTTCCAGACCTATATGACTGCCTTTCTTTTGTGGAACATAAGTAATTCAGCAGAATGTCCAGGCTCCTCTTTTTCATACAAAGAAAGGGAACGTGGACTGGTCCTGTCAATTGCCAAAAATGACAATAAGCACCAAAAAAGTACCATAAAAGTAGTTCATATGACTTGTACGCAATTTTCTTCTTAAGTCTTCTGAAGCCATAAAATAGGTTTGTGAAAGGAACAGACCAAAATTTAGGAATAGACCGAAATGTGCCCAACACAGTGGTTCTTGTAAGTGTCATAACTAATAACGATGTACAAATTTTTAACGTATACAAAACACAAACGATGTTTGAGTTAATTTTTAGTGAAAAAACTGTGTTCCTCACAAAAACTATCTGATGGATTCAGAAGACTTGGAATATAGCACACAAGTTGTTTGGATTACTTTTATGATGCTATTATGCCATTTTTTAAGCTCTACAGCTCAATTCCCCATTCCAAAAAAGATTGAAAGTATAGAAAAGAATATATACATTCTGCTAAACTTCTAATTTTGTGTTCCACAGAAGTAAGAAAGTCCTACAGGTTTGGAACAACAGAATTGTCATTTTTGGGTGAACTATTCCTGTACTGTCATCTAAATCTACACTACTCATTCTATGTCAAAGTATTTTTTTTTCCTTTGTAATGTACAATCAAGTTTGTAAACATTTACTCTTCTTTGTATTGTACTATGCAGAAACACTGTTTTGGTAAAGTAATAATGAATATATGTTTTGTGTGGTCAAACGCATACTTTAAAATCATAAAGAATTGCACTGGCAGATGTTCACTGACTTTTATGTTCTGTTTTCCCCTTTTGGCATCAATATTAAGGCCCGGTGTCTTAATGGAAGAGGTTTCTTAATGGTTTGAGGGTAACACACACACATACACACAAAATACATTCAAATGTTGCCCATAGGGCCTAAATATGCCTGAAATAGATGACCAATATTGCAGAGGAAGGAAGGTATTTTGAAAAAAGGGTACACATCAATTCACAAGAGTGGCAATGCAGCATTTTACAACCACTTTGAAATGATTATCTGTTTTCATTTTAGTTAAAACAAAGAGTCTCTTTCTCTCTAATTGAAGTGCTTAGTGCTTGATGGTGCAGCTACGGTTGGTAGCAACATCACGGTGGGCATTCAAGGGACTTTGTGATGGCGATGGTTTGGCTGTGGTTATTGCTAGGCGATGGTCGCTGTGTAACAGCATCTCAAGTGAAAATGTAGTTGATGAGTAGCTGGAAGAACAACAGCATGCAGAGGATGAAACAGTGGCGACTGCCCAACGAGTTGCTCTCCACCGCCGTCTTGTGTCGCGCAATCTGACGACCCAATGCACTCAGATTTCTAAAAGACATAAACATACAAAGATAAGATGATAAATTAAGTATACATTTAACAAAAACTGTTTACTTCATCCAAAATTGATGGCGACTAGTAGCATAAATAGTTACCTCTGTATGTCTTGTTGTGTTTTCTGAATAGCTGCTACTGAGGCCTCTATGAGGACGATATCCTTCACTTCTTTAGTGCATCTGGTACATTGGTTCATATAGCCTGATAAATTCAAAATAAGACAAAGTAATCTAAAGTGTTGTTTACCTATTGACATAAAATTACACTAAATACATTTACTGTATATTGCTATTAACATGCAGTTTTGGGTAAATTACTCAAAAAGGTAATCCACTACACATTACTTAATACTTCTAAATTGTATTCAGATAATTTTCTCATTACTTCATGGGAAGAGAAATCAAATTACTTTACTTTTAAGTTATTTTCTAAAACACTTTTATGTTTTCACTCAACAGTTCTAAAATATTTTCTATATTCTTCATTGTTCATTGTCGCATGCAAGGCATACTCTCAGAACCTCACTTATTAGGAGACACACCCTTCAGCTTTAACAGAAATGCAAACAGACATAAATATGAAAATAAATCATGTTTTTAATGTATTCTACATAAATATTATTTTAGAAATGTAATGACTGAAAGTCAGTGTGACAGGGCGGAGGGCGGGTCCGGGTCGTGATTATACACACCCGGTCCCTTATCGGGCTAATTGAGCCTCGGAGAGGGATAAAGGACGATTGCAGACGGTGGTGCGGTAGAGAGAGATCATTTACGGACATGTCCGTCATGTGTGTGTTTGTGTCTTTTGTTTTAGTTTATCATTAAATTATTATTTATAGTGCCAAGCCAGTTCTCATCTCCTCCTTTCCATTGAACTGCATTACAGTCAGTTACTATAATCTGATTACAAGAAATGTAATGTAAAATATAAACAATGTAATTTATTACACTACTTTTTGACTCAAAATTATTTAGATTACTAGAAACAAATGACTTTGTAATCAGATTACACCCATCACTGCTGATATGAGGTACAATAGGATGAGTCTAATTTTCGCAACCCATGTTTTCTAAAGTTTTTTGTCACTGAAAATATATGGAAGGATATATTATTGATGTTTCATTGGCTGAATTACTGACACACACCGACATATTTAACCGGACTGTACTTCTATCCCTTTCTACCTAATTTTCCTTATGAAAACTGTCACCCACTCTCACTAATGAATATGGATTACAAAATCCAAAAATGGTGTGTAGTTTGTGTGCGTTTAATGGGTTAATGGCTTGCCTTCATTGTCAGATGACTCATGATTGGGTTCTGGTGTGGTACTACTGCTCTCTGTGTTCTGACTGCAGCTGGACGGCTGGCTGCTCGACTTCCTGTGTTTCCCATTCACCCGCACCTGAGAAACACCCGCTCATTAGTCCATCAACTAAACACAAGCCCTAAAGGACCATCATGTCACCATAATAAGCTTTAGAAGAATCCTTCATTGGAAAATACCATAATTGTTGCTCAAAAGAAAATTCTGTATGCAATCTGACTCACTTTCTGCTGTACAGACCAGTTTTGGCTGTAGGAGAAACTATTGAGTTGGCTTTGTGACTTCTCTTTTGTCTGGATGACTCCATCCTTCTCGAACTGGACCAGACAGCGGTCCGTATCCCAGGGCTTGGTGCTGAGAAAGTAAATGGGGTGATTTGAAATCATTAGTGATAGTGGAGGATAATTTTCATAAACGAAAACAAGGCTGTGAGGGATGCAAGTACACAAAGTATTTATTTTTTTAAGAACCATTACTCATTAATGCAGGCTATGCGTGTGTATCATTGGAGGTCAAAATTATCAGTAAATAACGTTTGTGAATAAACAGTGAATAAAATACATGTATATATTTTTTAATTGCATTTTATGGTCATTGGTAAGAGCTGTGTAAAGATTATTTTGTGTTTACTTTGGGTTTCACTGAAAGGTTTAGAACAACATGAGGCAGTATAACAATGACATAATTGTAAATTTTTTGTAAGCTATTATTAAGACAGCACAACATTTTGAACAGACTGTTCTTGTGTCTCAAACAGCCTAATTTTTCTTTGTGTTTAATTAAATATGACCTCTACTCTGAGTAACGTCTATTAAAACTAAATTGGTAACCCAGAGTTTACACATACACCCATACAGTTCAAAATAAGTTATTTTTGCTTTAAGTCATATTTCTCTTCCTGTGCTGCTTTATTTAGACTAATGTAGCTTGTGGTAAATAATAATTTTAGCTAGCAGCTCATTAAAGATATTGTGAACATACTCTGCATATTTGTAGTGCCACTCATTGGTGTCAGTGTCTAGAGTGAAAAGGCGAGGGTTCCAGGGTCGGTCACCCCTCTCTCTGACTTCCTGCCTCTGAGCCTCTTCCAACACAAATTTCTCCTGGGTGGCATTGTTCTGGTCTTTATCATTAATCGCTCTGGTCACAAGGCGCCACAGCCTGTAGGAAAACCATGACGCATTTTAAAACTCTTTGATGTGCTATAATATAAACCACAAAGTTGAGATAATTTTAAATGATGCTTTGAAATTAAAAAGTTTAATTTAGATGTTTAAGATTTAAAAAAAGAAGAAAAATGTGCAGTTTGCGTGCTTGATTTTATATTTTAACTTGACCAAACACGCTATGTTATAAACAGTAGTACACTCTCTCAAATATGAGGTGCACGTTAGTCTAAAGTCATAACCCACAAATTTAAATAAATACAATTTAAAAATGAAAAATTAAATAAATTACAAATAAAATATATAAATGAAATACAATGACATACAAAATATTTTGAAATAAATATATATAAAATTACTAATATATAAGCATAAAAAAATACAAAATAAATGCTAAATTATACAAGGTAGTTCACAAATCAAAATAAATAAATAAATAAAAATAATAGTAAATAAAATAAAGTTAAATCACAAATCACAACCTCAGCTGTGGGGCAGCAGTGTATTATCTATTCATTTAAGCATATAAAACATGATGCAGGATTGGGTACAAAGCTGATATTTTCATTGTGGTCTTTAGTCTTATTGGTTATGAAGTCATGTCTTTGCACCTCTCAGACTCGAACGCCTCCTGCTGGTCCATCTGTACCACTTGTCTCTTCAGTCTCTGTCTCCGCACATCTGCACTGGGGTTCCACAGCACCTCCTGGTGGCCTGTCTTCTTCTCAATCAGGTGCACTTTCCTATCCTGAAGTAAGTTTTGGATTTTAAACACATCTGGGACAGAATTTATTGTCAATCACTGTGATTAAATCTGACCTCAGCTTCCCCTTAAGGGATCAATCAAGTTCTTCTGACTAATCTTCTGTTATCTTTAAGAGACACTTAAACTGGCCACATAATTTTGTATGTTACTGATGCAACAAGCAGGAAATGTATGTAAAACAACTTCAGAAAGTTTTCTTTGAATGTAAGATTAGCATAGACTCTCACCCAGTGCCCATCTACTGTAGCCAGAACGTCTTCTCCCATCTGAATCTTTCCAGAAATCTGGTTAACATTGCAAGAGCTGCCAAGAAAAGGCTGAGACAGAGATGGAGAGAAAAAAAAAACAGTTGTAAGATTAAAAAAAAATTAAATAAAAAAGAGAGACATATTAAGTTACGTAAAAGCTGAAGTGTGTAATTTCCATTTCACTAATGCAAAAAAATGGAATTGCAAAAATAATGACAAATAATACAAAAAAGACTCCTCCATCTGTCATTGGTCAACCAAACAAATAGCCCCGCCTCAAACTAATGCCATTGGTTGAGTCAATGTTGCTGTGTCAGGATATTCAAATAAACAGAGCAACATTTTTTACAGAAAATGAACCAACTAATGTCTTATAGATATCTCTGCATAATGTATTAAGCTGGATAGGATGAAAAGTTATTTTAAAGGTGCACTATTGTCTTTGTAACTTTTGTATTTGTGTCATCTTGGACTTATACTGACAACTAGTGGCTTGGATGCAGCATCATTTAAAATCAATAGTTTTCAGTTTCAGATGCCATTGTTGAAATTAAGTATTCACAGTCAGCCATGATTACTTTAATCAATGAGTGAAACTGTCAAATAACAGGACGGTTAATGAGATTAAGTGAGATTTATTCAGCTGGTCATGTGATTCTAAAATGGCAGCCCCCATGAGGAGACCCACTCCATGTAGAATAAGGTTACTGATATGACTTGAGTTTTATTTTAATGTGAGTGGTCATGTCCCACACATATTGCAAATTACAAATTTACATGTCTTTTTTTTTTAAGTATGTTGAAGTGGCTTACATTGGCTTACACTGACACCTAGTGGCCTGGATGCTGCATCATTAAAAAACACAGTAGTTTTTAGCTACCAATGCCAGAGAAATCTGTAGAAATCACTTTGCACAGTAAACCAGGATTAATTTAATTCACGAGTGAAAGTGTCCAATAACAGGGCAGTTACTGAGATTAAGTGAGTAGTATTCAGCTGGTCATGTGATGCTAATGTATTGGGAGCCAGCTGGTAGGTAGCTGTGCAGTATGTCAACCTCACTCCCCCTGGCCTCAAGACGTACACTAGCAAATGAGGCCTTTAGCCTCCTTGTAAGCACGCCCACCTCCCACACAGAGGAAGCTGGTTCGAATTCCATTCGGAGTAGGTCCAGCAGGACCGGTTACAGTGTGGCTATGACCCAGATTTGAGTGAGGTTTAAGTGGGTGAGTGTGATTGAAGCAAGCTGGTAGGTAGCTGTGCCGTGTGTAAGCCTCACTCCCCTGGCCTCAAGTGGCGCACTAGTGACTGGCGATAGGGGCTGTAGCATTTAGCCTCCTCGTTAATGCGCCCACCTCCCACGCCGGAGACGCTGGTTCGAGTCCCCTTCGGAGCGGGTCGATTAGGACCAGTTGCACTAACATGACAGCCCGCATGAGGCGCCCATGCACCATGTACAATAAAATAGATTTTATAATGTTACTGATATAACTGAACTATTCATCTCACAAGAGAGGTCATAATTTTACACATAAGTTTCAAAATCTTTTCATTTCTTTTTAAATGAGAAAAAAAAAATACTGAGTTAACCTTTAACGTCTAAAAAATTACACACTTCAGCTTTAATTTTGCGACTCTGAAAGTACCTTCAGTTTAAATTCAAGTTCTGTATAACATTGTGTTTTTTCACACTCAATTGTGATTTTCCCACCAAGCTCCAGTGTCATCGTACCATACAGAATACCTGTTGGAGAGACGGTTTATTTATTATTGTTTCACTTCAACATAAAGACACAATTATCATATAACCCATTTAAGCAGATACTATAAGTGAAGTCCGTCACCTTTACAGTGAGCGTACGGCATTGTAATTACGTATTCTTCATCTCGACTTAGAAACAAAAGTCTGGCCTTTCCATCCAGTATGGCAGACAGAGAGTTCCCTGTAGGAAGATACACCTCAATTATTATCAAAACCATACAGATATCATACCAAAATTGCTTAGTAACTGTACTGTATGTGTACTGTACATGCTAAAACAGTGATTTACCATAAAATTTGGATTTGGCCAGAATGCTTCCACTAATGCAGAATCCATCCTTCTTATTGCTAATATAAAAGGCTGAAACGGGCGGGTGATGAGAAACCTGAAAGTTCAAAGTTAACTGCTTATCAACACAGAGCAGATTTTCCATACATTACAGAAAAAAAGCAATGGTCATATTTAAAATGCATGAACAGAAAATGCCTTGCCATGTTAAGTGTACTGGTATGAGAAGATAAATCTAAATAGTAGTAAAACCAGATTAGAACAGGTTTATGAGATTAATGAGTATGGTACTAGAGGTTCACCTGTTCTGCTATGTAAAATGTGCAACTGTCTGTTTGTGGATGTAGCCAGCAGCATCGGAACATCTCTCCAAGAATGGGGTTGTATGGTTTCTTAAGACCCTAAAACAAACACAACATACAATTAGTGTTGATATAAGCCCTATGTCAACGTTTCTTAAATGTATAATTAATTTGTGGTTTACCAGTTTGATCACCTGTATTTCTTGTAAATAATTTACTTCTAAGATTTACTTTTACTTTTTACTTTTAAGACCCCGTCTTATCTAAGAATTATCTTAAATTCTGCCTATTTAAATAAACAACTGAGGGAAAATTATTTAGCTGGCTAACAAACGGTTGATTAGATTTTGTCAAAAAATTAAATAAATATTTGTGATATTCTTCAGGGTTCCCAGTCTTTTGTGTTAACACTCATGTAGTGCTGGGATCAAAAGTGACCCCTTTTAAAGTTTCCTTCTACTCAGTGGTATGAGGTTTGGTGAGTTTTCCTACATTTGCTATCTAATATACAAGACAATTGGGCTGGATTCTGGTGGTGTGACAAAAAAAGGAAATGAATGTGTGAGACGATAAAACCAACATCACATTATTACAGTTTTTAAATTAGTGAAGTTCGTGTTATTACATTAGTAAAAAATTACGATTAGGGTACAAAATTACACGGTTATTGTTTGGGGTAAAATTTGACCCCACACACTTTGAAGATTAAATGAATAAGGATTTTTTTCATTATTATAGATAGATCTGCCAAAAGATTGGAATAATGAACAGATTTTGCTATTTCAGAAGAAAATTGGTACTTTAATTCAACAAAGTGGCATTCAACTGATCACAAAGTATAGTCAGGACATTACTGATGTAAAAACAGCACCATCAGAAGTTATTTTTGCCCCATTTCCAGCAGCCATCACGCACTTATCCTTGAGTAATCATGCTAAATTTCTAATTTGGGACTAGAAAATCACTTGCCATTATATCAAACACAGCTGAAAGCTATTTGGTTCATTAAATGAAGCTTAACATTGTCTTTGTGTTTGTTTTTGAGTTGCCAGAATATGTAATAGAAAAAACTGAAGATTTCATACAAAGGTATAAACTAGTCTTCAAAGTCAAAGGACAACTGGCTCTAATAAGGACAGAAAGAGATGTGGAAGCCCAGATGTACAATTAAACAAGAGGATAAGTACATCAGAGTCTCTAGTTTGAGAAATAGACACCTCACATGTCCTCAGCTGACAGCTTCATTGAATTCTACCCGCTCAACACCAGTTTCATGTACAACAGTAAAGAGAAGACTCAGGGGTGCAGGCATTATGGGAAGAATTGCAAAGAAATAGCCACTTTTGAAACAGAACAACTAAAAGAAAAGGTTAGAGTGGGCAAAGAAACACAGATATTGGACAACAGTTAATTGGAAAAGAGTGTTATGGATCTTAACCCCATTGAGCTTTTGTGGGATCAGTTAGACTGTAAGGTGTGTGAGAAGTACCCGAGAAGACAGTCACATCTATGGCAAGTGCTACAGGAAGTGTGGGGTGAAATGTCACCTGAGTATCTGGACAAACTGACAGCTGGAATATCAAAGATCTGTAAAGCTGTCATTGCTGCACGTGAAGGATTTTTTTAATGTGAACTTGTTTATTACGTTTTGAAAGATTTTTTCAAATTATAATAGTAATTGTTCATGTTATTAATGTCCTGACCGTACATTGTGATCTGTTGAAAGCCACTTAGGTGAATAAAAGTACCAATTTCTTTCCATAAGAGCAAAATCTGGATTTAAATCCAATCTTTAAATCCAATCCAAATACTTCAGAAAACTTGCCTTTGGTTTCTTGTAGAAGCCTGACAGATACCAGCGCAAGACCTGCTTCATCCTACAGTATGGGTTCTCCTCTGTCACCGCCCTGAAACCAAACAATGATAATTAAGTCTACTTCAATAAACCCAATGAAACCTAAACATGCTGATCTTGTTAGCTGTTTCAAGTAGTGATGTTAATGAGGCACTTACTGTGATAGCAGGTCAGCATGGTAGTAGTAATCTGACAGCTTGTCCAGAAAGGAACGTGGCTCCAGGATAAAAGTTGGAAGGACCACTTTGGAAAGGTCCATCCCAGGCCTCAGCTGCTTTAGTAAAGTCCAGATTAACCCTTTGTTCTCTTCTGAAACGGTCTCAACCTGGGACACCTCACCAGCCTGGGATAACAGCAGTAAAACAGAACCATTGTTATTCTTAAAGACTTAATGCATTCTTTTACATATACATTTGTTGTGGTGTGTTCAAATTAAAGGTAAACTACGTATACGTCTATCCCTACTAGTTTTGTCTATGTTGGGCTGTTCCCTGTGTAAACCCTATTTACTTTCTTACTTCTGTACTAAGTACTGTAAAACTTTTATGGCTCTATTGTGGTATAACTCTCACTTTCTATAATCTATTTAATTCCCATTGGATAAAATCCCTCACTGGATATGCTGTTTCACTCAGAAATAAGTCTGAATATGGAAGTTATTTCATGTTGACTTATTTGGTAAAAGTAATCCCAAACAAAACTTAATTTCTTTAAGTGGAACATATATTAGGAATTGGCTTGGTAAAGGATGGCCTTATAAACTATTAGTTTTACCTGTTTTAAAAACCTGTCATCATTATAATACAGTAGACTGTGTGCAGTGTGTCATACAGCACTGCATAAATGAAACAAAATATTAGGAAAAAGATTTGAACTGTGTTCAAATAAGACAATGCAGTTCATTTAGACCTTCAGAGACTGTGATAAAGCGCTATTAAATCTTTCACCTCTCCCATCTCCTCATGGGCTTCCTCAACAAATGCTGTTGCCTGAAGGCACACGTCATCTGATTGGTCCATATCACTCTCCTCTGTCAGTCTGCCTCCGTTCTCATTGGCCGCATTGTCAGAATCTTCATGCGCCTCCCGCTCCGATTTGTTGGAATTTGCGTCACTCTCCATATGGTTGTTTTCCAACATAGAGTCATTCAATCTTTGATAACACAAAGAAAAACATTAACCACATAGTTTTTTTTTGAGAGCTCAAAAATCATACAAAATCAAATTTGTGTATTAATTTTTTCAGCAAAAATGTATTTTCTTAACGGAAGATTCTTCCTATTCTTTCTTATGCAGAACAAAAAAGTATTCCATGCAAATAATTCATATGGGTTTGGAACGACATGAGGGTAAGTTTTAACAGATTTTCTTTCTTTTAGAGGGGAACTATTCCTTTCAGAAAATTACTTTTTATAGTTTCTCACCCACACTTATCATATTGCTTCAGAAGACATGGATTAAACCACTGGAGTCGTGTGGATTATTTTTATGCTGCCTTTTTTGTGCTTTTTGGAGCATAACTTTTCAGGACCCTATTGGCTTACATTGTATTGACCTACAGAGCTGGGATGTTCTAAAAATATTTGTTTGTGTTCAGCTGAAGAAAGAAAGTCACACAACTGGGATGGCATGATAGGGTCATTTTTGGGTAAACAATACCTTTAAGGATTTTTAGATATTTTTACCAAAAAACTAAACAAAATAATGACTTAAAAACTGATTTTCTCTTTATTTGCATATTGTGTAAATTTGTTTAATTCCCCTCACTTTTGAAATATTTATTTCACACAAACCTTGTTTCTCTGCCTCAAAGAGATTTGTTATTATGTTCACGTTCAAACACTGCTGAGATCAGTTGCCAAAGCACCTAAACGCATGGTTTACTCATCTTCCCAAGTAATTTGACTGACATGGCCATCACCATGGTCACAAGGCAGTCATTATTTTTCATAATTTCCTGCTATGTCTATAAAAAAATCGCATACTTGATGCTTTAGGCAATGAATTTCTAAAGAAAAATATTAAGCATCTGACGACATAAAGTCTCAGTCTCAGTCTCACATTAATAATCTGACCTTAAGCAGTAATCATAAAGCAACATCAGTTCTTTGTGTCCCAGGAAAAAGCAGTATCAGAGATTTATATCCTGAAATTTCCCCTTCATACCACACACAGATATCACAGCAAATCATGATGTTCTCAGTAAAATATGTCCTTTGACACCGGATATCAACTAAAATATCCAAGCAACCCTAGCTAAATGTATCCTTACCTTGGCAGGAAATTATATCCCTGAAACTCCAATGATTGGCAAAATCAATAACAAAACAATGAAAACAAGATGTTTGTATACTGTTGAAACACAGCTTGTGCTCTCCCCTTATGGTTCCAGGCTTGATTGTTCTTTTTTCTTTTTTTATACAGGAAAGCTCTGAGGTAACCTGTTTTCCAAAGCTGTTTTTCCTGTTCATCAGCCTTTCAAACGGTGCATACGCATTTACGAGTCTGTTTGTGTGCTGATGGTGATATTGGGTTCACATTCTCATCTCTTCCTGCTCATCCGCCTCTCACGTAAACCATTTGGGCAGAGCTGATTGGCTGGGAGCATCAGAGTGGCTGAATTATTCAAGGTCATTTGTGAAGGGGTGGAAAAGGGGCATGACTTCAGCAAGAAATGATTGCCATCTGAAGGAGACCACTGGCAAATAATCTCTCAAATACATAAAACTGCCATCTTTTACTCTTTGAATTTGATTTGATTCTACTGTGGAGAAGGTAAACAAATTAATTATTAATGTAAAATGATTCATCAAAATATCATGTCATGGTTATATATGTGTTTGGGATATTGATTTTGAGTGATGGCATTGTATGTTACAATATTATCAATATATTATTTCTAATTTACAGAATGGAATCTCTAAACTATTATTTAAATCGCAAGTTTAAATGATAAAGTATATATAAAATTAAGTTTTAGTCGGTACCAGTCATTCCAGGTTATGACTTTCAGTCTAGCACTGGAAATTTGAATATGAGCGTCAACCCATATCTAGCAGAGGTAGACCGATATATCAGTTTTACCGATTAATCGGTGCCGATAGTTGCATTTTGGGACTATCGGTTATGGCAAAAATATATGTTGATATAGAAAAAAATAAATAAATATATATATATATATATATATATATATATATATATATATATATATATATATATATATAATTTATCCGTGATCCTCTGTGGCCGTGCTGGATGATTCTACAGTTGAAAATGTTTGGTATAACAGTCTAACAGCAGCCTCTAAAGATGACATAAAAACAACCATCCTTGACAATATTCATCCATATTTTCGACCTATAATATCCACTGATATATATGTAGAACTTGATTGTTGACACAACAGTAAAGTGCCTGTAGGAGGTGAAGCCACTGGAAGTGTTAGTATGCCAAAACTGTCATAGAGCATCAATGATTGACTGGCGAAAACACTCCCGTTTCACCGTCTCCGATCTCCGGTTATGATAGTTCCATTTTACACTCTAGTGACAATCATGTTTAATTTTGTTTGTTCTGCATAATATTCGTTAAGAGGGAGAAGATATATGTGGATAATGATGTCAGAGCATTCACCTGCCCCAGTGTTCAGTCTATCAGTGCAGCACAACGATCTGCAAAAAAGCGGCAAAACTGGCCATAAGTTGAAATGGAACTAGCTTGTTTAGGGTGATAATACATCCTTAACCCCAAAAGGGACTTTAAAATAGTCAGACGGGAATTTCGAAATCGCCTTAAATGCTTGGGATTTGCCCTTTTTTATAGTGATGTGGTCTCTAATAAAACCACGTTGAACGGGAGGCCATGGATGCGGAAGACGTGATTAATGACCACTACCGCTGGGAGGGGAATGAAATGAGTCGCCTTCGAGAACCGGTCATCTACAGTCAAAACAACTGTGTTGCCATTGGAGGGGGGAGATCAGTTACAAAGTCCATGACTATGTGCGACCAGGGTCTTGAAGGGACTGACAGAGGTTGGAGAAGCCCTGCCAGGCAGTTACAGGACATCTTATTAGTCACACCAACTGGACAAGCGGTAACGAACTGGCGAATGTCCTGTGCAAGCGATGGCCACCAGAAACGCTAATGAGTGTCTGGGTACGAGTAGCCTCCGGGTGGCAGGCAACAGTAGACGAGTGACCCCACTGAAGGATGTGAGTTTGAACTGAACATGGAACAAACAGCTTACCCGCGTGACATGTGGCGGGGGGAGGCACGGTGTTACGTAACGCAGTGTAGACTTTAGCCTCCACCTCCCAGGATACCATGCCCACCACTCGAGGAGCGGGGAGGATGGTATCCACTGGGGTGGTGGAGGTCTCATTTTCGAAACATCATGATAAGGAAATGGGCTTGACGTTTTTGAGTCCAGGTGATATAACATTGTGTAATCAAAACGTATGAAATACAATGCCCAGCGAGCCTGCCTAGAACGGCTCTAACCAATGTCCATACGCACTCCCTTGGACGAAACAATGAGCCCCAAGAACGGAACCGAATGTGCATGAAAAGTGCACTTCTCCACCTTGACAAACAGCCGATTATCCAACAGCCACTGATGCACCTGCCTGACGTCCCAAACAATGTCCTGCATATTCTGAGAGAAGATCACAATATCGTCAAGATAAACGAAAACAAAATGATCAACCATGTCTTTTAGCATGTCATTCATGAGCCCCTGGAAGACATCAGGGGCATTAACCAATCCGAAAGGCATGAACAAATATTCAAAGTGCCACCATGTGTTAAATGCCATCTTCCACTCATCCCCCTTCCTGATATGGACCAGGTGATAAGCGTTGCGTCAGTCCAACTTCGTAAAGACAGACACCACCGTAAGAGTTCGAAGGCTGAAGACATTAATGGCAAAGGATAACGGTTCTTCACTGTGATGTCATTCAGCCCCTGATAATCTATGCAGGGTCTAAGCGAGCCATCCTTCTTCTCCACGAAGAAGAACCCCAACCATGTGGGCAAAGAGGAAGGGCGGGAGACTGGCTGCTAGTCATTTATTTACCTGTTCAAGGTCTCCCTCTCTGGAGCTGAGAGTGAATACAGCTTTCCTCGAGGAGGAGAAGTGCAACAAAGCAATTCCATAGCATAGTCGTACGGGCGATGAGGAGGGAGGGTCACAGCGCGGGACTGGCAGAACCCCTCCCCAAGTCGTGGTATACCAACAGTACTCCGGACAATAATTCCGGCTCATCCTGCAATGAAACACAAAGCTGGACAGAGGAGACAGCAATGTGAAGAACAAAAAGAGCTCCAAGCAAGGACTGTGTTGGTTGCCCGGTCTATGTGTGGGTTGTGCGTTACCAACCAGGGATGTCCCATCACAATTGGGGTCAATGGGGATTGGATGAGATAGAAGGACAACTGTTCAGAGTGGTTACCGGAGACAAAGGTGATTGGTTTCATGGAATGGGTGACGACTGACAGGGTGTGCCACTAAGTGCGTGGGAACTGATGGGCTCATCTTATCGGACCTTGTGGAGCCGCCATTTGGTAGCCAAGTCTTGTCAATGAAATTCCCTTCGGTACCGGAATCCACCAAAGCTAAAATTGTATGACTGTCCGTTCCAATCTGCAGCCGGGCTGGGAAAAGTGTGTGATGTCCAGGGGCATTTCCAAGGGTGTCGTGCTTGCCAGCAAGGCTTGCGTGCTTGCCGTATTGTCTTTTAACAGTCATGTTGCAGAGAGGTGGCCACAAGAAAAACATAACCAATAAAGAAGCCCCAGCTGCCTTTCCTGATGTGACACCAGAAATCTAAAATCTGCAGGGGCTCAGAGTCGAGATGAGTGTCAGGTGATCTGGTAGGAGTAGTGGGTCGTGGGCGTCGACAATGCTCACAATGCTTAGTAAGGTGTTGATCGACTTAGATGGCTGGTCCACCAAATTGCCAAATTGAGGGGGAAGATCCAAAGGATAAAACTCATCCTGGATAGCATCAGAAAGTCCTTCCAAGAACAGGTCCCATATAGCGTGATCGTTCCAGTTGCTGGAGGCGGACAGGGTGCAAAACTCTATTACATACTCGGCTACTGATCGATTACCTGGGACAGTCCTGATAAAATCCTCCCAGCCTCCTGACCTTGAGCTGCACGTTCAATCACTCAGTGAAGTTCAGAGGATAAAGCTTCATAGGTGGAGCAACATGGATGTCGGTTATCCCACATTGCCGTTCTCCATTCTCTTGCCCTTCCGGAGAGGAACGTGATTACAAACGCAGTCTTCATTGTGTCTGAGGAAAACGTGGAGGGCTGCAAGGAGAAGAACAGTGAGCATTGTGAGAGAAAAGCTCTAACAGATCCCTCACCTGAGAAAAGAGGTGGAGGGAGGATGCGCGTCTCTGGGCACCATGGTGTGTGGGACGCTGCCAAAGGAGATGGGGTGTGGGATCGAGAGGAGGGCAGAGTCATAACCAGAGCGCAGTCAGAAGAAGAGATTTGATCTTGGTGTCATCCAAGCAGAGATCCTTGTTGTGAAAGGGCGAGTGAAGAGTAGTCTCCTCTGCTGGGTCCATGGTGGCCAATTTATTTTGTCAGAGGGTGAGGGGAGACAAAGGGACCCAAACGTAGAGGGAAACAGTCAATGAGTTTAGTAACAGCAACGATTGTAGTCAAGGACAGTTACACCGGCTGCTGTGATGAGCAGAGTCAAAATCTATAGCCGCTCATCCGGCTAAGGAATGAGTGTGTTATTATGATGAGTGCGAGTATTGTGGAAGTTAGGAGCAATCTGAAGAGAGTCCGTTGAAGCTGCCGTGGTGTGAAGCAAAGCCCAGGCATGTTTCTCCCCTGACACGTGGGCAGAGATTGAGGAATCCTCCTCCAAGGAACTGGCTGACAATACAGGCGAAGGCAAACAGGCAGCCAACAGACACATGAGTAATCTCCAACTAAATAATGAAAGCATGGTTACTAATTGACAGCGAACAATAAACAGGCAAAGAAAGAGGGAAAACACAAGGAATAAGTAGGGAGAGCAATCAGTGAGAAGCAGGTGGAAATTTATTTTGATATGCCACTTTAAAAAATGCATTAACTGTTTGCGTGTCAATGCGCTGATAAACATGATGTCCACATATGTTGATTTTAGGACATTATTCCATGAAAAGTTGAAAAAAACATGTTTTTATTTTATTTACTTTCAACATTAACACATCTGACTCTCTATAGTTTAGTAATATTTAAAATTTCACAACTTAGTCCCACTGTCCACATATGTGGACATAATGTTTTAGGAAAACAATTAGCTCTAGAATAAAAGTCTTTATTAGGTGCTACTAGTAACAAATCAAAAAGAGAAATGAAAATGCACACAGTAGTCACACTCAGGTCCCAGGAGGATAGAGGTTGGAGTTTTTATAAGAACAGTACAAGACCCTTACCCTTTTTGCAGGCCCTTACCTATATGGGCATTTGGTAATTTTTGATGGTGGCAGAATATTCCGTGGGTTGTAAATACACAATAGCCAAGCTGTTTTTGTGGGCTGGTTAAAAATATTAAAGACTACAGGGAGTCTTAGGGTCAATTCAAAATAAGTCCAGCACGAAAAGCTTGTAGACAAACATTTTTATCAATGAACTTCACAGACAAAATATCCCAAAAGTCTGAAATATCAGAGTTCCCTCATTTTTTGACCAAATAGTTTTTCAAGACATTTCCATGAACTTTCCAGACATTTCTGATTACTGGAAATTGATTTTTTCACAATCACTTAATTCAGACCTATTGGCTAATTAATCATTTAGACCGATTCATGAACCATTTCAACTAATTCATTGAAAAAAAGATCAGACTCAAAAGAAAAAAATCCCTCACAAATCGAACATTGCTACAGTATGTCTTGCAAGAAAGTTTTACTCTACAAAAGCGCTACACTGGATCAATATCTTACATCATTACATATTTAGGAGAACAGTAAAACTAGAAAATGTATATTTACTGTAGAAATGTATTTTTTAAATATATTTTCATAACTTTTCAGGCCTGGAATATAAAATCTAAAATGTATCTGATATTTCTAAGTTTTCCATGACCGTGAGAACCAAGAAACATTTGACTTTTATAGAGACTTCGTCTATTTTTACTCAAAAATACGGCATTGATGTGAACTGTTTTGGTTTAAAACACTGCTTGCAAATGTTTCATGTCATTAAAGGAACAGTTTACCCCAAAACCTCACCCAAAGTCACTTTAAACCCATAACAATTTGTCATGTGTTACATAAAAGGACATTTTAATTTTTTTGCCATATAATGTCAGTGAATAGTGACTCCGGGCTGCAAAGATCCAAAAAAAGACTGCACGTGTCCTATCCTCAACTCTCATTCAGTTTTTTTTAATGTCCTTTTTAGAGCTTGACAGCCAAATGCCATTATTCACATTCATTATAAAAATTTTCAAATGTTTCCTTTTGTGTTCCATGGAAGCAAAAAAAATTCATATGGTTTCGTATTACAATATTTATATATATTTTTTTTGCAGTCAGTGACTATCACATTTAACTCATGTTAACATGTTAACATATATATAATAATATAATGTCTTGTGGCTATACTTTTAAATGATTTTAGCATTAATAGACTGTAGCAAGATCAGAAAGGTGTATATTATAAATACTCACTGTAACAGGTCCGGATCCATGAGAGCAGCAGACTGCAGTAGCTGCAGTATGTGTGAGGACTCTGAAGAGCTGCTCAGATCTACGTACCTGCAGCTCTTTGCCGTCACCTTGGACAAACTGGAGCAGCTGAGAGCCAGTTCCAGAGCATCCATCCAACAGCGGCCTGGAGCAGCCAGAAATAAATTTCACAATCAGCTAAATTAGGTTGCAGTCAGGTTCATACAAAATCCCAATTTAAATACAAAATTCTTCTTTTGACTGAGGAACACTGTCAACAACTTATTTATGTATGCATGAAATCTGATATTTTTCCTACTATATGATCAATGTAATTCACAAATGCTTAGAAAAAACAACAAACAGAAAAATAAATGTATGAACACACTTGCTCACCATCAGATTCAGATGCTGCCCTGAAGATCAGGTAATTACTAGGCAAAGGTTGTGTGATGGAGCCTACCGTTTCTCCTTTAGGACCCTGAAAACATAAGCAAAAGTACCAATCAATCTACTCATATAAGCGCAACCAAAGAGCACAAAGTGTTTATGAGAAACTGAAGTCAAACCTTCATGCCCCATATAGACTTGTCCAGCGGATGGTAGACTTTGAAGCAGAAACCATCTTTCTTTGAGGGTCTTTCAATGAGTTTGCAGGTGTTGAGAAGGATCGTCCCCACCCAGTGGTCTGAACCAGGGGTCTTATATATCACAAGAATGCCAGGCCTCAGGACGCACCACAATTTCGTCCAACTCTTCAGTGTCCCTCGAATCTGATAAAAAAGTCCCAGAAACCCATCTTAATGGTTGTTAGCTATTGGGAAATGACTTATTATGGTTACAATGAAAAACAATTAGGTTTGCCAATGGTGTTTATGGTACCTTAAGCCAGTTGGACATTATAACCACACTTGAATCCTTAAGGGCACTGAAGAGCTCTTTCGCAACCCTCTTCTTTTCCTGTCGATAATTCATTTTCTGAACCTGGGATGTACATCAAGCATTATTGCATTACTATATGTTTATTTTTAAAGGGATACTTCACCCAAAAATTACAATTCTCTCATAATTTACTTATCCTGATGCCATCCCAGATGTGTATGACATTCTTTTTTCTGCAGATTACAAACAGAGATTTTTAGAAGAATATCTCAGCTCTGTGGGTCAATAGAATTTAAGCCAACAGGGTCCAAAACTTTGAAGCTCAAAAATGCAAAAAAAGGTAGCATAGCAGCAATCCATATAACTCCAGTGGTTAAATTAATGTCTTCAGAAATGATATAATAAGTGTGAGTGAGAAACAGCTCAATATTTAAGTCTTTATTCCAATAAATTCTCCTCCCTGCCCAGTAAGTAGCGATATGCACATAGAATGCAAATTGTCAAAAAACAAAAGAAGAACTCATGGAAGAGAAGAGCGCTAAAGGCCCAGGTATACTTTGTTTTTACTTTGGTCGACCGCGTTGTCTTTGTGAATATATTCTTGTGACCGTGAGCAAACACAAACACGTTTGACGCATCAGGCCGGCACGCGGTCAGGCCGCACGGACTGAATTACGACGAAATTGACTTCATGCATACTGTGTGTGGAACGATCCGCGATGCTGACGTGCGAGGTATACTTTGGCCTTTAAGAGACCTGTTTGATCTATAGTAAAACAATATTGATCTGTTTCTCACCCACACCTATCATATCACTTCAGAAGACATGAATTTAACCACTGGAGTCCTGTGGGTTTAGCTTTTTGAGTTTCAAAGTTTTGGACCCAGTTGACTTGCATTGTATGGACCAACAGAGCTGAAATATTTTTCTAAACGCCTTACGACTTCTTCTAAGTCATACACATCTGGGGTGGCATGAGGGTGAGTAAATGATGAGAGAATTTTTGGGTGAACTATGCCTTTAAAACATTAGCTAGGGGGCATATAGTGGGGCACTGAAATATTGCAATACTGAATCTGAAATATTTATTGTCCATAAATTTGTCTAAATCTTATTACTTTTTTTTATCAGGATAAGGTCTGATACTTTTGTATCCCATAGTAGATTTGCAAGACTTGCAAAATGTCAAACTATAAGCCTTGCTAACCAGCAGAGGGCACTATACACAATATCAAATAGCCACAAAACAACAACACAATTTTTTTCCTCTGCTACTTTAAGTGCCCATATACACACATTCTGTGCCATCCACCTGCCGGCTTGACATTGTTGTCCACAAACAAGAATAAGCATCTGTTTTGCAAAACTGGGTCAGGAACTCTGCCTGTTGTGGGAAGTACATCATACCTTAAGTGATTCTTTTCTTGCCAGCTTCTCAGTGGGCGAGGAAGACTCTTTCTCCACGCCAATAAACATCCTGGATTCCGACTGAAGGAGAAAAGCGTAAACGATGATAAAAGTTTGCTTTAAAAAACAAGATATCTTACCCTTTCTTAACCTTGTTTAAGTAGACTTCATGTAAAATCAACATGACCTTATTTACTTTTTAAATACATGTTCTTGATGTTATCGAGTATGATTCAATGATTCAACCATTTGTCTTTTTAATCTTTCGGCAAAATAGAATAACTTGCTTTTCCTCTGAAACGACTATTCTTTTCGTATGTAGTCACCAAGCCCACTTATTTTACAACCCTCTCATCACAATCTAATCAATTCCCGATGGAATTGGATACATTCAAGTCTCTGCATTTTGTTTCTCAGATTTCCTGTTTATCCGGATATGCGTCGCGTTACAGATGTAAAATGGGTTGCAAAGGCTGTTTCATTCTGACTTTGAAGTTCCAGCATAATAACATTACACTGCAAATGGAGCTCCGTCTAACAACACCTCTTTCACACGAACTGCAAAAGGCACCAGGCTAAATGTAGTAGGTATGTTTGGTCAGCTGTGGGTGTCAGTTGAAGATCAGACCAGAGAATGGAGAAGACAAATATCCTCTCAGACCCAAATTAGCCTCCAACATACAAAAAAAAAAAAAAAAAAAAAAAACAGAAAAATGCTCCCGTTATGCTAAAACCTTTTTTGCGGACTTGTTCTCATTCATAAATAATGCTTTAGATCCTAAGATAGTATAGTTTCATGTCTCCAATGTGTGACAGGCTTAAAGACCATTTCAAGGAATGTTCATTGGTGACGTCAAGAGATATCAATGTTCCATGAACATTTCCTGCTTGAGACTATTTAGCAGAGATGAACCACTTTTATTAAAATGTATGGGAGAAATTGGATCTCCCAATGGCAGCCTACGGTCAACCCGCCTTACAGGTTGCTACCACCTTTTAGGTACAGAAATCAAATGTCTATCAACTCCAGAACACGCATGCGCATTAGCTAAACAAGACAGTATAATTGCGTTTTTAGCATAATCTGAGGTAAAGAAACACAATTTATTATACCAGTTGTGACAGAACAACACACACTTCCCGTGGATCATCATCACCCTGCCTGCTGTTATGAGGCTCACGTGATCCAGAGAAGAGCCTCATCAACTCTACCTTTAAACCTACCGAGTGTGCCTTTTCTCTGGAGCCCGGTCTCTACCTGATTGCGGCTTTACAGGTCCAGGAACGGTGAGGGGAGAGTCTGGTGCGAGTTAGATGCATCGTGGGACCCGCACCCCTGGCGTGAGTTGGAGCACCTGTCACGGTTGATGGGCCAGGATGCCAGGCCACTGTCCTGCTCAAGTGCTGAGGCCCAGGGAAGCCGGACCGCTCGAGTGAAGCCACACAGTGTTGTTAGATTTAACTGCTTGTTTGAAATATGTACTTTTATCGTAATCTTGACCAACCATATTGGAGATTTCGATCTTTCCCCATTCAAGTAGATAGGAGCTGTAATTTCCTGATGCCTGTTTACATAGAAAAAAAGCTGCCAAGTCTGCCCAAGAATGTTTGAAAAATGGCCGCAGAGTGGACTGACTTACCTTGAAAAAGAGATTTTGTTGAAAAGATCCACAAATACATTTGGACCGTTCTCATTACTTTGTTTTTGTTTACATTCTTGAAATGGTCTATATACTCGCTCATTATAAACACATGATATGGGCAGTGGGGTTGTGCAAAACTTGACTTGTTGATGCCGATGGTTTGCCGAAATGACTTTCCTTCATTTCCTTGATTTCACTTTGCTATTTAGTTGCTAAGGTGTTCTGAGTGGTTGTTAGCAGATTGCTATTCAGTTGTAAACATTAAAGGCACCCATCTGTATATGTACTGTACATAGGGCAACAGTTAAAAAAAAGCAGACTGGATCCGAAAACACACAGCTGATACCTAATTAGATCCCTGTATATTTTTGTTTTATGTCTCATATGAGTGAATGAATAACAGGCTTTTACTGTATATTCGCTTATTAAAAACACATAATATGAGCAGCTGCATTTAAAAGGGCCTGATGCATGATGAAGTCTGATTTACTAAAAGCTTTCAGTGCATCAAAAACTGTTTTGACAGCAAAACGGATAAGAGAGACTGTGACTGGATGAGCCTTGACATGCGTTAATTGCAGGTCATTTCACTTCCTCATTTGAAAAGGTCTAGTAGGTTCTTTAATCTTTGATTTAGCAGCTTAGTATTCAGAAAAAAAAACTCCTAGTGAAAGGGTAACTAGGCTGAAACAACAGATGTGCAATTAAAATGCACTTAAACAAGCAAGTACAGGGTATTTTCCTATCCATCTACATTATTATGCATCATCTTCCATGCAAGTAGTCAACCAGCAGATTAACGCACCACGCTGCTGGGAGACCGGGCTGGGCTGACCTTGTCTCTCAGTAAGGGCAAACCGTTCCGCTCTGTTTCATTACCTGCAGAGCACACACACGAACACACATGCGCACACACACCCACACGAGAACACAAACGACTCATTAATATCAAGAAGAATACAATAAATTATTTTAACTGCAAAAGGGAAAATGGATACATTTAATGCTATATAAAACTACATTTTTGCTGATTGTGAAAAATTCCATTAGTATATCAGAAAACATCAATACATAGTCAGTTAAAAACAACACAAAATCAAGACTTTACTTTCTGAAGAAAAATATGTGTATCTTGCCTGTGTGTTGTGGGTGGTTGCCAGGGTGTTGCTTTGTGGCTGCTAAGGTGTTCTGAGTAATTGCTAGCATGCTGCTAAGCGAATGTGAATTGAGTGGCTGTTAGTACATTGCTATGCTATGCTATCTACGTTGCTCAGCTGTTCCGAGTGGTTGTTAGCATGTTGCTCTGTAGCTGCTAAGGTGTATTGAGTGGTTGTTAGCATGTTGTTAAGAGGTTCAGAAGATGTATTGAGTGGTTGTTAGCACATTGGTGTGCGTTTGCTAAGCTGTTCCAAGTGGTTGTTCTGCCTTGTTCCAGATGAAGTCGGAGATGGGAATACCAGGTTTGAAAATTCCCACTTCCAACCTCAATCCATCTAGTCAATCACATCATGTTACACGTATAACGCACAGTCCTACAGATGCTAGCTAGCTATTAGCTATTTAACGAGAAAAACAGTTGAAAACATTTGCAAAAATGTATTTCTTCTGTATGTTCATACATTTCATGCAGTGGAAATACTCAAAAGGTTTTTACGTTTCACAAAACCTAGCTTTGCATTAAGGTGATTGGTTGCCACCATCTTGGAAATAACATCAAATAAATTTCCTTGCTGCAGGTCAGGTTTGATCGATCTACTTGATTGCTTGGACTGAACCAGAGTTTCTTTCCTCCCCCTTCTGCTGCCTGCGCTGGTGTATGTTCACATGATTTTATGTGGGCCGTGAGTACAAGTGGCAGCTGTTTACCACTCTAATTAGGTAGCAACTGAAGAAGACGTCACTGTGTTAAATGAAGCATTTAAGTTTCTCTTTGGATTTACCATGAAAACTTGCCATGCACAGAACAAAGTTGCGTTTGTCTCCCACGTATGCAATGAATGTGCAATGATGTGATGAATATAAGCATTTGTATGCCGTGAGCCCACGGATGCGTTTCAAGAGATGTGAAGTATTTGAGTTGCTCTCTGAATGTGGTGTATTTGGACACAAGCAGGAAGGAGAAATGCATTATACCATAATAATTGCGATCATATTAGCCTGCAAATTATACTTCATCACAAATGGTACACTTCTGCAATTTGGTACCATTGCGTTCATATCAGCAGCGTACCAGAGTTCACATGAACCGTATCTCAGACCACCTTTTCAAGCAGACTCAGATGTGTTTCCCAAGTGTGCACTCGAGTTAGAAAAACAGCGTTCATGTTATCCAAACGAACCAAACTTTGAAGTTATTTGACCCCGGGTGTGCACCAAAAGTCCTAGTGTGAAAGCATCCTTATTTTGATATGTCCTCACAAGTCAAATGTCCAACTTCGAGTGCTGTTCCTGTCATTTTTTTCAAGGAGGTTTGAAAATCCAGAGTTGTCTGGAAGGCACCAATAACATGTTGCTATGCAGCTGCTAAGGTGTACTGAGTGATTGTTAGCACATTGGTAAGCGGTTGCTAGGGAGTATTGAGTGGCTGTTAGCATGCTGGTATGAGGTTGCTAAACCTTACAAAAACCGAGAGTTCTGTGCTGCAAGCTTGCCACAAACTTTCTGCAAATATGCCACTTATTATTTTCACATGAAAATGACCTTTGCGGCAAACTCTTCATTGACAAGGTTTGCTTCAGGTTAATTACTACCGGTAAAAACCTGCAAACTTCTGATAAACATTTGTGGCAAATCGCAAGCTCATTTGCATGTGAAAAATAATGAAATAATGGTGTTTTTATGGTTCTTTTATGTCATTTTTGGAGCTTGACAGGAACGAACATGACTACCACATTTGGATCGGGCTTGTCGGACTGATACCCGATCCATCTATAAACGTCAGTATTGGAGCCAATACCTATACAGGTATCTGATCGGTGCATCCCTATTGCTAAGCTGCTCCAAACAGCTGTTAGCGTGTTGCTGTGCGGTTGCTGAAGTGTATTGAGTTGTTGTAAGAAAGTGGCTATGTGGTTGCTAAGATGTTTTGATTGGTTGTTAGCATGTTGCAATGCGGTAGCTAAGGTGTATTGAGTGGATGTTAGCAAGTTGCTGTGTGAATGCTATGGCGTTCCACCCTTATGAAAATCGAGAGTTCATGGCAAATTTGCCACAAACTTGCCACAAGTTCACCACTGATCATTTTCACATGCAAATAAGCTTTGTGGCAAACTTGTGGCAAATTGTTGCCAAAGGCAGCGAATCAAAAGCTCATTTGCATGTAAAAATAATGAGCTGCAAATTTTCTGCAAATTTGGCATTTTTTTGAAGGGATGGCATTACTACCATGTTCTAGGCAGCTGTCAGAGCGTTGCTATTCGGTTTCTAAGGAGTTCTTAGTGGCTGTTAGCGTGTTGGTATGTTATTGCTAAGGTGTTCTAAATAGTTTCTTGGTGTTGGTAGGGTGTTATTGTTGGCTACTAGGTGGTTGCTGTAACTTTTTTGCCTATTTTGCATGCCTGAGTATCTCTAATGATCCCATTGTCTAACATGTTTCACAATCATTTTTATCCATAATAGATAAAAAGAACACCTTAGTAACCGCATAGCAATGCCCTGGCATGGTGTTGAGGAGTTTTGCATTGGCAAGCATAACTTGTGACTTTTCTGCTGTAATGAACTAGTGGTTTTGGCAGATCTCAGAATAGAATGGATACCTGGGCTAAGTGGGTACAGTTCATTGTCTCCTCCATAGGACAGGTTGCGGGTCAACACACGTGGGTCGATCTTTGGAGGAGAGGTGGCTGTGGGACAGAGAGAGAACCGCCTGCGGTACAAGTTCTCTTCTTTCATTGCGTCAGCCAGTCTTTAACCCTGGAAGAGAAAAGAGGAAATGTAATATGGTAGCCTATTTAGCAGCATAAAAGAAAAACTTTAGCATTTTTTTTTATAATACTAATAATAATAATAATAATAATAATAAAAAATATTATATGCTTTATTAATAATTTTTTAGTTAAGACATGGGATATGTTAAAAAAAGGGAGGTTTTGTCAGCTTTAGCTCACTTTGGGGGATAATTTAGTTTTCAAGTGGGCAAGTACACACACACACACATGTTGGGTTTCCATGTTTTATGGGGACTTTCCATAGACATAATGGTTTTTATACTGTACAAACTTTATATTCTATCCCCTAACCCTACCCCTAAACCTAACCCTCACAGAAAACTTTCTGCATTTTTACATTTTCAATAAAACATCGTTAGTATGATTTATAAGCTGTTTTCCTCATGGGGACTGACAAAGTGTCCCCACAACGTCAAAAATGTTGTGTTTTCTATCCTTATGGGGATAATTTCTTATCCCCACAAAGTAATAAATACACACACACACACACACACACACACACACACACACACACACACACACACACACACACACACACATACACACACACACACACACTAATGGAAAACCCATTAATGCAGCAGTGTTATGCAGCTCTTGTCCTTAACAGAGGTAACATATAATCAGCAAGGGAAAGTGTATCCATGCCCACTTTGATGCAAACTGTTCCAGATTGCTTATGCAACATAAAAATTGATGCAATGGATAAACCAGCTGACTGAACAAACAAAGCAATAGGAATGCAACAGCAGAATGCATTCTTTAACTATTTGCATTCTTTATGCTAAAGTTTCAAATGTACCATTTTAAAATTAAAGGTAACACTAATCATATCAGGAAATCTAAGCAACATGGGTTTTAATGTGCAGAGCAAGTGAATCAAGTTTCCAGCATCATTCCCTCTTATGAAACAGAGCTAAAAATAGTCTTTCTGCTGCAGTGAAGGGTTGATGGGGGTGTGGGAGTTGCTGTCAATAAGGTGCACTGTTACAAAAAACCACTCTGCCTCCCCTTCTCTCACTAGACCGCTGCAGGATACAGAAATCCCACCCTGCATGGACTAATCAGAGCCAGAGGCACAGCTAGAAGGCAGGAAATTAGGGATTCAATTGGCCAAGCATCTGCCTGCTGCTCAGTTTGCTCTGTTTACATGCCTATCAGTGCCATTGTCCAATTACTGAGTGTATTTACATGCACAGTCTTCCACCCATTATGGTTAATAAGCCGACATTTAAAAAAATATATATTATTGAGGTAAGGTCATAATGGTCTCAGAAAAAAAATGATTGGCACACACATTTTTGACCATTACCCCGATTTCACACGGCATGTAACTATACTGATGCCTTTTACAGGCTTATACAATGTCTGCAAGCGTTGAGTGAATGACTGTTTACATTTTGATATCAAATGCAGAGAATAACCCAATTATTTTAAATCTCATGTAAACACATTTTTTTTGCATTTTCACAGTTGTCAAATTTTTTTTTGGGGGGGGGGGGGGGGTTTGGTAGTTATTAGCATAGTGGTGCCCATGGAAACACATTCGGTGAGTGTTTGGGAAATAGTTATTATTTTTGCATTGACGTTTGGTGACTCTAATGGCGCAGAAAATACACACTTCTCAATTGTTTCTCCTAGGTAGCAATACAATTTGTTGTAAAGCAAATGGAGAATTTTGTTTCAGTATCTTGATTTTAATTTTTTTTCTTGTCATGTTCCTCAAACCATTCCCGAACAATGTGTGCAGTGTGGCAGGGCACATTATCCCGCTAAAAGAGGTCACTGCTATCATGGAATACCATTGCCATGAAGGGGTGTACCTGGTCTGCAACAATGTTTAGGTAGGTGGCATGTGTCAAATTGACATCCACATGAGTGGCTGGGCGTAGGGTTTCCAGCAGAACATTGCCCAGAGCATCACACTCCCTCCACTGGCTTGTCATCTTCCCAAAGAGCATCCTGGTGCCATCACTTCCTCAGGTTAACGGCACACACGTACACGGCCGTCCACATGATGTAAAAGAATAAGGGACTCATCGGACCAGGTGACCTTCTTGCGAGCCCATTGTAGGCGCTTATGACGGTAGACAGGGTCATCATGGGCACTCTGAGCAGTCTGTGGCTATGTAGCCCCATACACAGCAGGTGTAAGTGTATACACAGTGTGTTGTGACACATCATGAAAATTTTCTGTCAGTTGTGCCACTCATTATTTTGAAGTGTTGTTCTGTGTTGTTGTGATGGTAGTGTCTCAACCCGGAAAAGCTGGTCACTATGGGACCATCAAAAGGCTGCTATTTAATTAAATGAATATGTAGTCTGTATTTGTCTTGGCTACAAATTGAATTTGAGAATTTTTACAAGCACAAGTACAAGTACAAGAGTGCGGTATTGGACCAGACTCTGATACCAGTATCGGTATCAGGACATACTCAGTTTGTAATTGTACTTTTATAGCACTTTTTTCATCATTTTTGGAGCTAAAACACCCCATCCCCATTCAATGTCAGGGAATGGAAAAGAACATTCAGGACATTAATTGTAAAATATCTTCATTTCTGTTTCACAGAATTTTCATTTTGTAGTAAACCATTCCTTTAAATGAAAAATACAACTGAAGTCACCTGAGCTATGAAAATTAGATGAAATATTAACCTTTGTGCAATTACATCTTCCTCTGTGCAGCTCTAACATTAAATAAAATCTTTCCCTGTGAACTTCTTTGTGTGTGGGATAAAGACCTGACTGATGGACAATAGAGTGTTTCATGATCTCATAAAGCATTTCAAAATTTCATTTGTTGGCATGACACTTTCTAATATACCAAAATAGGCACATCCAATAATGAGTGTCATTTTAAATTTAACGAAATGCCACACTCAATTTTAGATTGAGATGTGCAGCCCATTAGTTGGAGCAATAGTTCGAGAGATTCAGTAGTTTGATTTCTAATGAAAGTGCCAGGAAAATAATATACTGCTATAATTAATATAATAGCCTGCTCTTTCTCAGACAAGCAGTTCATTTCTTGTAATACCCTTGTAACCCTTGGTTCTAGCCAGACAAGTCTGAAGAGTCTAGTTTTATGTATACCCGATGCATACAACCATTTTTTAGACCTTTCCAATGATAACTGGCAGCCATCATGATGTTGATGAGAGTTTTTTGACCCTGCATGCTTCCTGCACTATGACCCACTCCAGTAATCTTTACACAGAGTTGAGTAAATGGATAGTAGAAACACTAAATAGAAGAACTCTAAGAGCGATGCCAAGCCACCACTGGGCAGAGACTCCCTGGTGTCCTCCAGTGACCCGGCAAACTCTGATTTAAGCTCTGGCACCACACAGCAGTTTCAAAACACTCCCCACTGATCTCCACTATTTTACAAGAAAACAGCTCTTTATCCTGGCAGCTGACATCTTTAAATGTTTCTTAACAAAGCAAGCACAGAGACTAAATCCAGAGAGGGGTTGACGCAGTTAGAACGCCTATGACAGCTGAATGGATCTCGGTTGAAAATTACCAGGATGAAGTTATAGGGAGATCCTGGGAGGTCGTCTCACTACTGTAATTTTTAGTTTCGTTCTTTTTGGCATCATAAGTTTGTAGGTATATTGTTATAGGGACATATTAAATCATTTATGAAAATTTTTCATGATTTTACAATAGTAAAATAACTGTAGTAGTAGCACTAACTGTAGACGGTAAAAAAATGTCAGTAATTTTAATGGAAAAGGAATGTTAAAATGCTCCAGTTAAAAAAGTTTCCTTAACATACACAGTCAAAAGTTATATATTTTTTTTTTATGTATTTTTATTATATTTATTAAACATTACAAATACTTGTAATTTTGCAGTAAAATGTTGTGAAATTATATTTAAAAAGTATGATTTTACTGTGTTTTTATTATAATATTATTTCTGTATTAAGTCCATGCGAGACCCATCACATTTAGTTATATTTTATGTAGTTTAGTTAATGTTTATTGCATCATTTAAGTGCCACGTGTATTACCATTTTGTGCCAATAGAGCCACAGAAATTACACTTCACCTATAATGATAAGAATTTAGACATACACAAAAGTTTTAAAACGAAATTAATACAAATTTTGACATAAAATTTACTCAACTTAAACATTTTATTTAAAAAATTATTGTAAATTGATCATGTGTTTGACATTAGATCTGACACTAAGGGGAACTTCGGCCGAGTCCACACTGAACTGTGGATGTGGGCTTTGACATCTGTTAACCAAGTGGGCACGGTTACTATATCCATGTATTTTTATGCAAATTTTGGGACTGCTACTGTAGCTGCCTCATTTGTAGAATTAAAGGTGCTGTATGTAAGATTGACAACAAGAGTTTGAAATGGGTACTGCAGTATTCAATTCAAAATATTGGAGAGTTATCTGCCCCGCCCCAGACTCGAAGCTCTGGCCTTTAAGCTGTCTCCAACTTCCAAAGGCATCTCCAATATTTATCCTTGTTTTACTACACCTTTGGTCATGGTGATTTTTAGACGGATGGTGAGGCTATTTAGGTCGGGTGGAATCTGTTATCTCTGATCCAGTTCATTTGCTGGCTTCCATGGTTGCAGCACTCAGTGTTGTTTGCCTGTAAACTTGTTCAAATCTGGCAACCCAGCTGTGTTGAAATACTATTGGTGAGTGTGCAGTGGGCGGGATCACATTGGCCAAAACATAAACAGAAATTTTGGCCTGGAGTGGAATGGAAACTTTTAAGTAGAATTTAATGGCTGTAGCTTTGTTATTGGAGAAGCCAGTATTTCAATTTAACATGTTTCCTAATTCTCTAATGACATATTATGGTCATTTTAGGATTTAATAGAGTAAAAATATTACATATAGCACCTTTAAGCAAACCCATTTTAACCCAATATTGACACCAATCCAATATCCATTTGCTATGTGACATGATGCTGTTTGACAACCACCCAGTGTTTGGATGGACTTCACACCCACTGGGTCCAGCTAATCTCCACCCATAATGGGGTTTTTATCCAACTTCTAGTACTAGACTTAAGGCCTGGCCAGATGACCTATTTACTAATGTTGGCACTACAGCAGCAGACAGAGGCATGGCCAATCTCACGAGACAAGGTCTTTGACATGCATCGCATGGTGACCTAATTTCCATCAGTCATACAAGGCTTTAGCTGCATGAAGTGCAATCAAAGCTTCCACTCAAGCAGAAAGAAACACACAGGGCTGTGTAGATTTAGAGCGAAACATAAATAAAGGATGAAGACTTCGAGATGAACAAACAGGTTTAGTGGTTAGTTAAATGGTGACCAAGCCCCTGCTTCAACATTAAAGTCAACATGAAATGAAAATTAAATGAATAGTTAATCCAAAAATTACAACAATTTTACTATTTATCACCAATTTTTTTTCTTGCTGAATATCCTGTACCAGATCAAATACCAGAAGTAAAACAATTTGCAAACAGCGTTTAAAGTTGACCAACTTTGACAAAAAATAACATTGGCTATTCTGTTGGATAAGCATGGGCTGAAACTACTGAAAACAACAGTCCAAGTTGTTGGGTAAATATTCAAAATCATCATGATTTTTGAGATGGTTAAACTGGCTTCGGACATAACACCTGACACTGCTCCAGTAAAACCTTCATATTAGTTGAGCAAGCAAGGGATTGCAACAACTTAAATCACCCAATAATGACAATTATTTACTTTCCCTAATGTCACTCCTAAGCCCTACTTTATTCATTATAATAAAAAACTAAACAAACAAAAAAAAGTGAATAGTGACAGGCTGTCAAGATACATAAAGTGAATTATTGTGCAGGTTTGATGTCATTATGTTTGGTCACGAGACAAGCAAGAACCGATGAGGTTTGATATAACTGACATCCAACCTGCAGCATAGACGCCATATTTTATTTTTCCACTCCTGGTGGAAGTTGATCAACGATCTCATTCAAGAGTGAATAACAACTAAAACTTTGGTCTGTTGAAATTTTGGTCTTTAGTCTGTATTGCTTCAGAAGTCTTCACATCGATAACTATTACTGAGGTTTAATCATGTTTTTGTCTTTTTTCTTTTTTTGTCCATAAAGTTACTAAATAATGAATTTTCCTTTTTGGGCAAACTGTACCTTTAAGTTTGAGTTTAAAGCTGAGTCAAGGTTCTAAAGCCTTTTTAATGTCACCTAATGGAGACCAGGTTGGAATCTCACATGGGAAAAGTCTAAAAACACTTGCTTCTCACTGAGCAATGTCTTTAAATAGATTGACAGCATGGCCCCTGTGCTCTCAGCTCCACTAACGATGTGTTCTGCCTTGTGGGTTTCCATGACCAACAACAAGGTCAGTCAGGGTTAGCTTATACCGTCGTCCATAAGCTGACAGTGCTCAGTCCTACTTTCTGTTGGAGAAGCAGAAATTATGGTTCCTAGAGAGATTTGATTGGGTGTTATTAAGGGACACAAGCATTAAAGGGACCAAGCAATGTTGTTCTTGGAGGCCAGTGTAACCCTTATCAGCTGTGATTAACCTGTGACTAAAGGGTGTATAAAAATATACCTTTAAGAAGCCTGGAAACAAAGTCATGTTTAAAAACGAATAATATACTGTATATTAAACTTAAAAATCACAAGCTCAGGGTTGGCAGTAACATAACACAAAGCAGTCCTGCCCAAATACCTGCTCAGATACATCTACCGTAATAAAACGGTATAGCATAACATTTATTGGTTACCACATTTCTACATTATACTGTATAGTGCAACATAAAAGGCAATGTGCAACACAAAAGGCAATATACCGCTCTGAAACCAAGATTTGTGAAACCAGGCAGCATTTTGAAACTAGGACTATTGTGGTCATAGGTTAGGCAGGGCTTTTGTCTTATGTGTTTTATTTATTCATCGGCATGTGCTGCATAAGTTCCCAGCTAATGGTGGTATGCCTGTATCTTGCTGCTATTTTGAGCAGATTACTATGGTTGTGTCTTTCCAACATAAACCTACATCACACACACCATTTCACACAGGCTAATGTGCCTTATGTAGGTCAAGACAAACAAATGGGATTTCAAGGACTTCCGTAAAAGGTCCCCCACCCTTCCACCACCCTAGCCTAATTTCTGAAGGGCTAAAAGTTTCTTGTGTGCTTTGTTTTTCTCCCCGAAATTATAGCTGATTTCGTATCCTTCCTGTTAGCATTCCTGTCAGTGTTCACTGCAATCAAGGGCAACACTAAACATCGCCAATATCTGGTACAAACATCTAGGTAATAAAGCCAAGTACCATTACATTTACAGTAATGCTTGGACTTTGTTGTATATGAATTTCCCATTCAACTATGTCAACTTTGCAGACTTTTACTGTGGCTATCAAGATGATGATCCATCCACACAATGCAATCAGTGCATTCCAAAATTTTACTGATAAGACACAAAATAACAAAAGAAACTGATATACAATTTCTACTAACACTTGTGGTGATTTTTTTTATTTTATTTTTTTACCTTTGTTGACTTAAAGAAAATGTAACATTTCAGTATTTCTGTTATTTTTCTATTAGGCTCCATGGTACATTTTTGGAGAACATGTGTAATGCATTTTTTAAATAGCCTGAAGAATAAAGACAGAATGAACCAAGGTGCATCATCCGCTAAGGATGGATGATATATTGAATATTTACAATGTATTCTCTATTATTTTGTTGGCGATACAAAATGAATATCACAATAATTTTATTGCACTTTTTCTTTGGCCATTAAATTTCCTAATGACCAAGCCAATAGGCCAGTTCTGTGAGTATGAGAGTGCTAAAACAGAACAATTTGAATTTGCAACTAATTTTAAACCTCAAAAGTAAAAATACTGATATTGAGAATTTAGATTACATTTTCATCAATCAGTTCTTACAAACTGTCTTTTTCAATTAACCAGTTCAATTATTAGTCTGTGACATCAAAGAGAAAAATATATAGTTGCTATGTATTGTTATATTGGTTCTGCATATTAATAAAAAAATATTAAATATCATTCTTCCTTCTGTTCTTTTAGAGAAAAACATATGGGTTGCCTTAATTATTTTTAACTAGATTTTTACTGTATTTTACTTATTGCATTAAGCTTTTGCATCTGCTTTGCAATAATGGTTGTTGGGTCAAAATTATTAAAAGGTTCCTCAGATTTAAAAAAAAAAAGAGTCACTCTTTAAAGCCATTTCAAAGAAAAATACATAAATGCTGTATATTGGGTATCGTTGAAAGGTTGACTAACAGTTATTTCCAGACCTTTTCCTGGCACAATGTTCATATACTGTATGGCATTCCAGCAGAGAGTTCCCTAACAGCATCTGTTTCTAAACATTTTGGAGACACTAATAGGCTCACTAAGGCACATGAAAGTTTTCTGTTTTTCTAATGGTGTCAGAAGTAGTGTGTGCACATCTATAACTGACAGTAATTTCCAGATATTCATAGAGAGAATAAAAGAACAATCTTTGGGAGTTTTTGCAGCGTGCAAGTGCTATCTGCAAGTGCTGATAAAATAATCCTGCAAATACCAGCTAGACTGTCAGAGAGGTTGGATTACCCAAAATGTGATGGTTTATATTCTGGCTTGAAAGAGCACAAATGCTAATGGAGATGATCACTGATTGCTATCAGCTGGGAGAGGGATAAGTTGGAGCCGGAGCTGCAGTTCGAGAGAGAGAGAGAGAGAGAGAGAGAGAGAGAGAGACACACACACAAAGCCTGTGTGTGTGTGTCTTTATGTTTATACGTAGCTGGCTGAAAAGCAGTGTGTGTTTTTGTTTTGTTATACACTGAAAAGTGTTTATTAAATGTCAGGCGTGGATTGTTCACCCACTCCCTGCTTCCTCCTTTCCACATTGAGAACCCGATTTGCCACAACTTCATTAAAATGGAAGTGGACATGGAACTATGAGTTTTAAACATCTCCCACCTTTGTGAATGGCAAAAACCTGCTCTGATTACCATTTGAAACTGTTTGAACCCAAACTTCCAATGGAAGTTCATATTAGGGATGCACCGATCCGATACCTGGATCGGTATTGGCTCCGATACTGACGTTTTTATATGGATCGGGGTATCTGTCCGACAAGCCAGTTCCAAATACGATAATGTGTGATAGTCCTATTTTTTTACTGTCAAGCTCAAAAAATGACATAAGAACCATTACAACAGTTAAAGCAGTTCATATGACTCGTGCATTTTATTCAAAGCCACTTGAAGACGTGCGATAGCTCTGTGAATCACAAAATGCTGTGTTTTATAAGTAAATATATAAAATGCACGCGCAGCTCCAGCGTGTCAGTGAATGGCGCTGCTCTATTTAATATTCAATATTTGAGCGCTACTCACGAACATCATCTCAGATGTAGATGCTCACAAGTTTGGTTCACTTATTATGCATTTAGAACAGCACTGGAGGTGCATTTTACCAGAATTTGTATAAGAAGCGAATTAAACTACTATGAACTTGCCTATAAACAGACAAACTTACAGGACTTCATGGAGAGTTCAGAATGTCAAAATAAAAGCATGAGGGATTAAAAGTTAAAGGTGCACAATTGAGCGTTATTACAATATATAACTATTATAATACTGTATATTATTTTTATAATTTGTTTACAATTTATAACAATATATAAGTTGAATGGGTTCCAAAAAATAACTATGAATGAAAAGTGAGCTGATATATTGCAATTCAATTGAACAAAAAATAGATCTGAAACCTTTAAAGTCCAGATAAAATAAAAAAAAAGGGGTGCGTTTCCCAAAAGCATTGTTGCAAGTTACATCGTTACCAATATATTTCAATGATTTGGTGTTTCCTGAAACAGCATCGCAAAATTGTGTGTTTGGAACTACAGCACTTTACCTGTGATTAGAAGCAAAGTTCCTTGTTAGTTTGCAGTGTTGGCATCATTTGACTTACCTGAGGCTTCTACTGTATATCTTTTATTCAATATATATATTTTATTCAGTAAAGACTTTGACCCTGTATGCATGCACTTAAGAAAACTGCTTCTTCCGGGGTTTTACAGAAAGCAGTGTTCAAACGTCAAGTAGATGGGAATGCAGCCATTAAAGGGATTAAATGCTGTTTAGAGAAAGCTCTTTAACACACATGACTTCTGTCGGAGAACACGGCTTCTGTGTCCATGTTAACGCACAAGTGAATTTCTAATATGTTTTTGAAGAGTGAGCATGTGCATACGGTATGTGCTCAAGCGCATCGGGGGAACCCCAGAGTCTGATGTAAAGGGAAACCCCACTATTGCTGCCAATGTATCTGTCACATTTACATAATGCACGCAGCTTTCGTGTCTTTAGCAGCTTTTGGAGAACTTGTAAATGAGCTATTCTAATGTTATATCTGTAGATATTATTACTCCACCCCCTACGTAACATCATTAATGACAGGTTTATATTGTTGAACCAACAAGGTTTGCACAATGGATGTGCAACATAGCTACTATGGTTGCGGGAAACAGTCGTGACTTGCTAATTCATTTCTCAATCGATGCATTGTACTGTGTTGGTTAAGTAGTGAGTTACGTTATTTGAAAAACCCACCCCTGAGCAGATTAAGAGCAACAATGCTGCTATTGACAATGCTTTCTCCATTTCCTACTATAAATAACAAAAATCAAGTCACTATCATTAAAGCGTTACAAAGTTATAGTTTGACCAAATAGCAGTTTTAGAAAGCTCAACAGTGTGCTATCATTACCCCATCCAGTCACGTCTATAGAGAGAATAAAGCCTTTTTCTAAACAGCTTATAGTCGATATCATTTTAAATACTTACAATGCAAAGAAAATGAACATCAATTGTAAAAAAATAAAAAAAATAAAAAATAAATTATATAGCAATATTGGTTTGGAAATCTAGGCCATAAAGATCATAATCTGATCATGCAGTCAATCACACAGTCTTTCAAGGTCTATCAATGTCAGGTCCATTCAACCTTGACTGGTTACTATAAAACGTTGTAAAAATTACACAATTCACGTTTGGTCAATGATTAGATGCCCGATTTGCACACCTAAAACAAACCAAAACACATGGTTAAAAGTAAAACCTGAAAAGGTTGGACATCCATGGAAACTAGACTCAGAATTTTCTTTTTTAATCAATTAAACTATCTCTCATATAAGCATTTTCAATAAAGAATTATTTGTCTGAAAGTTACCTTATTGTACAACTGAGGTGTCTTCAACTACTATGTACTAATATTAAAATACATAGAATACAATATATTTATTATGTAACTACATAATAAAAAAAATAACTACATAATAAAAAACATTACGACCTAATATGCTGTTGCCCTACCTAAACATAGTTGCGGACCAGGTACACCCCTTCATGGAAATGGTATTCACTGGTGGCAGTGGCCTCTTTAAGCAAGATAATGCACCCTGCCACACTGCACACATTGTTCAGGAATGGTTTGAGGAATATGATGAAGAGTTCAAGGTGTTGCCCTGGCCTCTAAATTCCCCAGATCTCAATCCGATCAGTGGTATGTAAGGGACCAACAAGTCTGATCCACGGCAGCTCCACCTCGCAACTTATAGGTCTTTTGCAGGATCTGCTGCTAATGTCTTGGTGCCAGATACAACAGGACAACTTCAGGGGTCTTGTAGCGTCCATGCATCCCACAAGCCTTGCCATTTTAGAGATGCTCTGACCCAGTCGTCTGGCCATAACAATTTTTCCCTTGTCAAAGTCCCTCAGGTCTTTACTCCTACCCATTTCTCCTGCATTCAACACGTTGACTATGAGAACTGATTGGTCACTTACCATCTAATCTACCCAGATTTTAACATGTGGCCTTGTTAGGGGATGATCAAAATTATTCGCTTCATCTGTGATGATCGCTTGCCAAATGTTTGCTATTGATGCAGTACACTTGAAACACATCACAGAACACAGCAATAATGAGCGATCTATCTAAATCATCACAGTAAAAGGAGCGGTGTAAGTTTGATTCTCCCAAATATAGCCTATCCAAATTATTTGATAGTATTTGATACATTTTTATTTGTCAAAGAAAGGAGACCGTTCATCAACATGTGCACCTTGAGGCCAGTTATTAAGACCAAGCTGGTGTATACATGCTTGATGGAAGTGGAGCTACAATCACACTGTGTACAATCGTACTGGGAATATTACAGCTGTCTTTTATATCAATTTCCATGTTGTTAACCAGTTACGTTAATTTGGAGCATGCCACACACGTGCAGCTGATCCAACCCGGTATCACGCCGAGGCGTGAAATAGACACGCCGGTCCACTCGCGGATGCGTGTCGGTGTCACGCTTTGCCTCCTCCAGGCGTGTACATGACACGCGCGCGTCTACGTAGAATACCGTCAGGGGGCGATCGTTTCCTCGACGCCAACAACTCTCCGCGCACCAGAGAGGAAGCGATACCGTTGTCGTCGCGTTGCACGTTCGTGCGGGCGGGATGCCGGCCAATTTCGCCGGTTACTTTCACTTGTGACCATATGTGACAAATAAAGGTTCATTACATAGTGCTGCTTTCATGAAGAAATCCTAACGTTGCTGTAGCCTAACGTTGTTATACGTGTGTGTGTGTGTGTGTGTGTGTGTGTGTGTGTGTGGGCTGTCGAGTATCTTGTGCTGATGTAAATAAACAAATAAATATATATATATATATATAAATATATATATATATATATATATATATATAAATATATATATATATATATATATATATATATATTTAAAAAGTGTATTTATATACAAAAATAAACCCGGAAGTGGAGAACGCGATGTATCGCTTCCTCTTTGGTGCGCGGACAGTTGTTGGCGTCGAGGAAACGATCGCCCCCTGCCGGTATTCTACGTAGACGCGCGCGTGTCATGTACACGCCTGGAGGAGGCAAAGCGTGAAATAGACACGCATCCGCGAGTGGACCGGCGTGTCTATTTCACGCCTCGGCGTGATATCGGGTTGGCTGATCAGATAGAGAGAAGCATTAAGACATGCACTATGAATAATTTTTCTCTTCCTTATTCAGACTTTGGATGATTTACAACGTATCTAACTACAGCGTTTGCAATGTTTTTATGCAAAATCTCGATTTCTCAATTAATTTTTTTTTAATAAATCATGTCACCTAAAAAACCGCAATGTATTAAGTACATTTCCAATTTACTGTAGAAATCTAAATTCATAAAAAAATGTTACGTAATGAAATGAAGTTCAAAGTTAATTGTGTTGAAATTAACTAAACTGTAAGAGCAGCAAAAATCTGTTTGCTTTCTAGTGCAGTTTGCAAGCATTTAAACTGTTTAAAGTATGCAATTAATGCTGGAATTCAGCTCACGTATTGTTCCAACCTCTGTTTCCCTTCAGAATTCTTGAAGAAATGTATTCATAAAGCAAACAATAGCAGTGAAGAGCTTCATTTTTAAAACATGCCTAGATAAAATAACCTGCAGAGAAAATCAGAAACATTTTTCCATCTTAAGAAAAATTGAGGGGAGACGCAACTGCCGCCCCCCTCTTATTCCTCTGATAGGCTGAGTGGAGCTGCTGATTTTCTCATTCAGTGAGCTCAACAGCAGAGATGACCTCATGTCTCTACGCCTTTAAACAACAGCTCCCAACTGCACAAATGCAAGTGTAAAACTCGAGTGCAACTGATTTGAATAAGAATAGAATTAAAGTCATTCTCTTGGGGAGAGGGTTGCTCTTTGCTGCTCACTGTTTTAAACTGGTTGAGAGTTTGCATGAATGCCATTATGACTACTGGTTATTCAACCCTTTACTCTTAAAATAAAGGTTCCAGTTAGACATATAGCAGATGAGCAAACAACCTAAAAAAATATGTGTTCAAAATGTAAAAACAGATGTCTGGATGATGTATGTGTGCTATTACAGTTCTAAACAATGTTGTATAAAATAAGGTATTTTTTAAAAATACAAAATCAGTTATAGAACAGCTATAACAGATGGGAGGAAAACTAGGCTGAAATAAAGGTTTGTGGGAAAGTATCTCTCTTCATCAACTCCCTATGGGACATTACCATACTCTACCCCACCTGCCCACACACACACTCCGCCAGTGCTGCAGAGGTGTGCTCCTGGAGTGTTTGTTTACAATCTGTAATTGTTGCCAAGGCAATCATGAGCAATGAGGTCTGGTAAGCAGCAGTGTCACTAGCACAGAGAGTGTGTGAAATCAGTCTTGCACCCATTTGGCCAGTTCAATGGTAAAAGATAAGTTTATGGAGCACTGTCATACCAATGAGAAGCCTTTGATTTTAGGCAATTTTTCAAAGCTTAAATGAATAGTTCACCCACTGTATGTCATATACTTACCCATATGGCTTTTTTCTATGAACATTAAGAACATTGAGTAGATAGACCTACAGTAATAGTACAATCTTTTCAATGGTGGCAGAATGTAATTTCTTGCAGATAGTCTGTATTAACGTTGAAAATATGTATACCAAAATATTTAAAATCTCAAATAAATAAGTTACAACGTTCCTGGAACTTTGTTTTGGCAATTGTGCAAGCACAGCTTTTTATTTTCTTGTAAAAGACGTAATTGATAGGGATGTCCTGATCCTGATCGCAAGTATCGGATCGGAGCCGATATGGGCATTTTTTAACTGATCGGGGATCGGCAGTCAGCCCAATCACCTTACGCCGATCATTTACGCCAGCTGAGCACAATTTGTGGCAGAACGTAAACTGACAATTAATTTAGCATTAGCAACCCCATGGCTAATATGTCAGCAGTGTGGAAATATTTTAAAATAGAAAGCGAAAACTGTCCAACATCCACTTGCAATACAATGGTTTCGCGAGGCGGTACCATCAGAGCTGCGTTCAGTATGACCAATTTGATATGACATCTTAAAACTAAGCATGCAACGGAATACGGTGAGTTCACTAAAACAACACAGGAAAAGGCTGCTGCGCCGAAGCAACAAACACTGGATAACACTTTTAAAAGGAAGGAAAAATATCCTTGAGAGAGCTAAAAGGCCAAAATGTTTACAAAGAAAGTGGTTGAATTCATAGCTTTGGACAACCAGCCCATCTCTGTGGTATAGAATGCAGGTTATTGCCGTCTTTTGGAGATTTTGGGTCTGTGCTATGCCCTGCCGTCTCAACACTACATTTCAGAAACTGCCTTACCAGAGCTGTACTGTAAGGTTCGTGACAGCATACGAGGGGATTTAAAACATAATGTGACTGCTGTTAGTTTTACAACAGACATTTGGAGCTCTGACGTTTCCCCCGTGTCATTGCTCAGCCTCACTGCACACTGGAATGATTCCTCCACTTTCGAGTTTAAGCGTGCAGTATTGCATGCACACCAGTTTCGTGGGTCTCATACAGCCGAGCATGTAAAACAGGCCATCGAGGAGATGCTGAACACTTTGTTTACTTAGTTAGCTAATAGTTAGCTCTATTATCTAGGCAAATACAAGTATCGAATCAGGACTCTATATCGGAAGATATTTAAGATTAAAATAATCGGATTGGGATTGGGTGCCAAAAATGCGAAATGAAAACTTTCTATTGTCAACACTGTCATGTGATTAGGGAAAGTCCAAATGTATCTAATGTAAAATAAAAAAAAACAATGCATTTGGTTCATTGAAAAAGAGTTTGAATCTAACAAACAATACCGAAGGCAATCAAATATGTCTTTATTAAAGGAAAGTGTGTTAACGAGGTGGGTCAAATGACTGAAGAACAACCCACAGTATCACTTTTTAGTTAACATGTAATTGTAGCTTTATTAATACAAATGTATTAAACTCCAAATATTGTGTTAATATGTTTCTTAAACTGATTGTGAAGTACTTCTGATCTAACCATTTGAGCATGAGACAAACAACAATATATATTTGTTATAAAAAGACTTGTTCGCAACTCTAGCTAGCTGCATCGCTGTCTGCTTTCCTCATCAGCTACCTTCTAAGCCAGCATGCTATGCTAACCTAACTAGAAGCTCATAAATGACTGGTTTGGAATGCAACTTCAGATAAAATAGCTCACTTCAAATACCACTACCAGTGTTTCCCACAGACATTTGTGAGACGATGGTGGGTGGACCTCTGCCCCTCTAGGGGTGTCCGGGGGCATGCTCCCCCAGAAGAAAACTTTTTACATTTTAAAGATAAATGCATCAATCTGGTGCACTTTGAGAGCAAAATAAAGAGGCTAGGTCTATGAAGATCTTTGAGCTCTTGTAAACAATTTTGTGCTCTAGTAGTAATTCATCATTATTACGGAGGAGCATGCCCCTGGACCCCCAAGAGGGTTTCAAGGTCCACTCACCACAGCCTCACAAAGTCCTGGGGACTGATGGTAAACGAGATGGAGATTAATGCCGTTCACAAATGGTCAAAACACAAAATCGACTAGAGCATACATTTGAGCCAGGGCTTGACATTAAACATTGTCATGTGCTTGACCTCTGGACAAGTAAATTGGTCATTCACTTTTCTGTTTAAAAAAGTTACTTGTCCGGAGAGAAAAAAAAGGACATTTAAGTAACATGCTTAAGAAACATTTCAAAGTATATGCTGTATATTTTACAAACATTTTGACCGATGCCAAACCTAATAGTGTACCTATGCAATCAACTCAATTCTATGCAACCTAAAAGCTGGTCTTTACTGTATGAATATAATATATTAATACTTTTAACGCTACTACATATATCAAGTAAAGAGCTGTTCATGTTTTCTCATTTTGGTTGTTTGATTATTATAATAAAAGACTAGACAGCAGCAGGTCTATTAACTTCCATTAAAACTTACAAGTCCAACATTTTAATACAAATCCGCTTTTTTCTCAGCTGCTCATGTTCACTTTAGACATCACTCTCTGTGTTTACATGAATACCTCACCAAGGCAGGCATTCTGGCGGAATTATGAACCGTTCAGGCGCGCATCAAACAGGGAGCAGCTGTTACTAGATCGCTTGCGAATTATAAAATGACATGCTCTGGATTACTTTCAACAGCAGAAAAAGAATGAGAACTTTCTAATAAGTGACACAGGTGAAGGTATTACAAATATAGCAGGTTATTTTTTTTTTATTGACATTTTAATCAAGTCTGCTTGTCCGGTCAGGCAAGTAAAATTCTCTTTCACTCGCCTCTTCAAAAATCCACTTAAAGCTAAATTCCCGTTAATGTCGAAAGCGTTAATGTCAAGTCCTGTGAGCAATCAAAGAAATTAAGCAAAAGTGGTTACCTGTTTTGAACTTCCTCCTCAGATGCTGAAAATAGTTACGTTGCACGTGTGTGTGGGAGCATGCAGCAGGGGGGAGGCGGCTGACTGACTGGGATTGATGCTTTCCGAAGCAACAGCACAAGCTGCCACAGTCTAGGTAATTAATGGGAAACACCGGCAATACTCATGTGAAGCGCACAAAGAGACTCTACTCAATAAAAACACGATTTCAATAGAGTTTTGATGTTAGCATGTTGCTAAGCTAACAACAAGATACCAAGGCAAGTCTCAAGGCAAGTCAGTCCACTCGGAGGCCACCTTTAGAACGCTCCCGAGCAGCTATTTTCTATTACAAGTGGCATAAAAATACAGCTCCTATGTACTTCAATGAGGAAATATTGAAATCTCCAAAATGTTTGGTCAAGTTTCAATCAAAAACTACATTTCAAATAAGCAGTAATATCTAACAGCAATGGCCCTGTCCCAACTGGCACCCTCCGCCCTTGCGGTCTTCCTCTGAGTGCAGACTTTGGTGATGTAAGCGAGTGCAGACTGCTAGGCAGCAAGTCCATGAGGGGGCATGAGTGGTAAAAGTGTGCATTTGGGATAGACTTCGAGACCAATCAGATGACACAATTTTTATAATATGTTTATATACATGCAGTTTTATAAATTATTATTTGAAAAAGTCATGGCATTAATAGATAGGGTAAAAGAACACACTATAAACTTACTATTGAATATTTGTTTTTATTAAATCATTTCAAGCAAAACTAACAATAAAGCATTGTATAATTTAATCAAGAACCTCTAAAAACATCGCAAATAAACAGTATTTACACATATGGATGGTTACAGGCAGGTTTCTTAGCACATTGTAAAATGTACAGAAAGAACATACCGCTATATATTTGCAAAAAAATATACAAATAAAATGCACACAGCCATAGATATAATAATAATAATAATAATAATAATAATAATAATAATAAGTTCTGCAGGTATACATATCACTGTTAGACTGAATGTTGCTATATCAGTAAATACAAGTAATCTTACAAGCTACAGCCATGTGCATTAAATTATTCTCATGTTTTCATGTCGCAGAACTCAGAACTCGCAATTATTCTAAAATCCTATTTGAAACAACAATAGCAAAGGTTTAATGTTAGGTTACTTACTTTTATGAACTTAAAACTTCCCCAAGAAAAACTATTCAATAAACTGAATAGAAGTAATTCCATATCTCTGAAAAATTCAACAAAACAAAGTTCTGAACCAGTTTAACACTTCAGACTTAAAAGTGATACTATACACACATGATATGCAAGTGACCTGCCATTGACAATCAGTAAAAACCGATTAATAAAATAACATTTTAATCCGTGATTGACATCACCTCATCCATTGTGTTTTTTCCTCTGGCACAGAAACTCCAGTTCGCTGTGATTGGTTGAGAGGATCAGTAGCGGTGATTGTTGTTTAATATTCCGCTGTTGAGTTTGAACTGAAGCGGGTTTAGCCAAAAAGGTGCATTGAGGGTACAATGGGGGCACTTGCGAGCACCCCTTGGAGCGCTAAAATGTCAAATGGGACACACTACGGTCTTGTGGACTTCACAGGAATTAAATGAAGGCCACAGGTCCACATCAAGTGTGCCATTTGGGACAGGGCTAATGGTATAATAAATTGTGCTTCTTTAGCTCAGATCATGCAAAAGAAAGCTAGTTTTCAGGCTGGTCCTGCTAATGCACATGTGCGTTCTCAAGTTGACCTGACAGGGGATGTCTGTATCTAAAAAGGTGATAGCCTCATTTACTGATAAGGGACTTCCTGTTCTACGGCCACCATTTTAGGTGTTCCAATTTCTCCCATTAATAATAAATGTGCACACAGTAATTTTTTCCTCATGAAAATACTACATTTCTACAATAGCGTCTGTTGATTTTAAATGATGCTGCATCTCAGCCACTTGGTGTCAATGTAAGTCCAAGATGACAAAAAGACAAAAGTTACTGAGTGCAGCTTTAATATAAGTGGTCCATCTTAGATTAAAATAACTAACTTTCACAAGCACAGTAACAAAGCACATACAATGATGGGTGGCATAGTCCATTTTTTATTTGATGGAACTGTTTTTTGAGTACTGAATGAAATATACAGTGAATTTCTTCCTCATAACACAGTGTCCTCGACATACGTGACGCAATAAAGTAACACATGTTAGTCCGATTTTTCATCCTAACTGACCAGACATTCTCAGTTTTAATTTTTTCTGAATCACACCGGTTTGCCCCGCCCCCTGAAAATTCACTGCGTCACTGGAATCTTACGTCACGTATGGTTAGGACCAATCCACCTCTGGTACATAACGTCTTTCCTATCACATCCTTGTGACTGTTTACTTAAGAGATGCAGAGACAGCCATATTATATACAGTATATATTTTTTCCCTTAGCTTTTGCAAGCATACATGAGGAGGGAAGTGCAGACTTGTTTACACCTCACGAAACAAAAGCGTACAGACTTGATTGTAATGTTTATGAACCTCAGAATATCTAGTGGGGCCAATTACAGCTCAGGACAACCTATTCTCTGAGGAAGCTTTCTCCTCCGTTGCAGAAAGTTTCTGAGTTTCCAGATGGGACAACATGAAGGGAACAGTGTGATCCTTTTGTTTCTCAGAATCTGTGACTGATTTTGTATCATGCTTAAGTGCTCAATTTCACTTGCTCAATTACACCATGGAAGTCTTTATGACTTGGTTGAACAGGCAGATGCAGAGTCTACAAAGAACCAGCTAGTCTGAAATGCACATAAAACCACCTCCTTTCACAACCCTTCCATTAATATGAACTGTTGAGCTCAATACAGGTTTACCTGCATCATCACATAAATATACATTATATCAACCTGGTCTCATAGAATCACATTACAATACCTACATTTCATACATATCACCTGTACTGTGTACTTTTTACCATGTTCCTAACACAATGCTATCTTATGACATAAAAACACATTTACTACAGCGCATGACTTGTAAGGCAATACATTTTCACATTTGCATTACATAACCAACTACATTTACAAGCTTGTTCGATCACTATCAAATTGTGCGGTAGCTCTACTGATAATTGTGTTGCACTTGTGATGCAAAGGACTGGGGTACGAGTCCTGAAGAGCACATTAGTCGACATATTAGCCGAAAGTTTCACTGAAGCAACACAAAATAACATGGTTGGTTTGGCAATTGCGTTTTTCATCTCACATTTGCTTTTTATGACACTATTGGTTAGGTTTAGGTTTAAGTTTTAGGGTAGGGAGAGAGGTGTTGTTGATTTAAAACTCAATAGAGCATTAACTTTCAAAACCTTCAACTTTTCAAAGTGAGGTAGAGTGAACAGAACCAGAATTTCATGTTTACAAAATTAGGACAGCAAAAACATTAATTATAAAAAAATAAATAAATGTATTCTGTTTATCATATGATTATAATGAATAATTGGTGTTTTTATTTTGATTTGCGCGGTTCTCTGAAAAATTACTTACATTTTTGCAATTAGTCCACAGTATGTGTGAATTGGGAGGTTTTAAATTTGAGTGTGAAAAATTGTGGGCGGCAAACCAAAGATGCACCAGAGTTGAATGTTTATTAAAATTGTATTAGCTTTCGTAGCGCCACTAAGTGGACATTTCACCTCAGAACTGCCCCGATACATGTCAGGAGCCACTTCATATTATTTTGCAAAAATGTCAACATAATTTTCATGACATCAAGCTTGTTTATATCTAGATATGGGTATCATAAGATATATAATGATTCTGGTTCTGATTTCTGTTTTACATTATGATAATTTTTTCATTTGTCCTACATATATACTTAAAATAAAATACAAAAACAGTCTTGCTTTTGTTAAGTACCATTATGACAACAAAACTGTTTTGAATGTGTATCTGTAATTGTGAGAATTAAAGTTTCACAAGCCTAAAGTACACATAAACAAATCAAATCAAATCAAATCAAATCAAATCACTTTATTGTCACACTACTGTGTACATGAGTGCAACAGCAGGTGAAATTCTTGTGTGCAGTTCCGAGCAACATTGCAGTCATGACAGTGACGAGACATAAACCACTTTACAATAAACAACATATTTACACAAAACAATTTACATAACAAATGTACACATACTTACACAACAATTTACATAACAAATGTACACAATACACACAATGTAGAATACACATACACTAGATAAGGGTATAAATATATATAAACACTAATTGAATTGGGAGAATATATTGACAGAGTGATGATTAATAAAGTGCAGTGCTGATTGTAGATCGTGAGAGATCATGTGTTCAAAAGTCTTATTGCTTGTGGGAAGAAGCTGTCATGTAGTCGGGTGGTGCGGGTCCTGATGCTGCGATACCGCCTGCCTGATGGAAGCAGTGAAAGCAGCCCATGTCTCGGGTGGCTGGAGTCTCTGATGATCCTCCGAGCTTTATTCACACACCGTCTGTTATATATATCCTGGAGGGAGGGAAGCTCACCTCCGATGATGTTTCTGGCAGTTCGCACCACCCTTTGCAGGTCTTTGCGGTTGTGGGCGGTGCTATTGCCGTACCAGGCGGTGATGCAGCCAGTCAGGATGCTCTCTACAGTGCTGGTGTAGAACCGTGTGAGGATGTGGTGGTTCATTCCGAACTTCCTCAGCCGTCTCAGGAAGAAGAGGCGCTGGTGAGCCTTCTTCACAATGGCCTCAGTGTGGACGGACCATGTGAGTTCCTCAGTGATGTGGACACCGAGGAACTTGAAGCTGCTGACTCTCTCCACCGGTGCTCCATTAATGGTGATGGGGCTGTGTTCTCTGTCTTTCTTCCTGAAGTCCACCACAAGCTCCTTGGTTTTACTGACGTTGAGGAAGAGGTTGTGCTCCTGACACCAGCGTGTCAGAGTGTGCACCTCCTCTCTGTAGGCCGTTTCATCATTGCCAGTGATCAGACCTACCACCGTCGTATCGTCAGCAAACTTAATGATGGCATTGGAGCTATGTGTTGCCACACAGTCATGTGTGTAAAGGGAATACAGGAGTGGGCTGAGAACACATCCCTGCGGGGCTCCAGTGTTGAGGGTCAGTGATGAGGAGATGTTGCTGCCCATTCTAACCACCTGACGTCTGCCTGACAGGAAATCCAGGATCCAGCTGCACAGCGAGCTGTTTAAGCCCAGAGCCCGGAGTTTCTCATCAAGCTTGGAGGGCACTATGGTGTTGAATGCTGAGCTGTAGTCTACAAACAGCATTCTCACATATGTGTTCCTTTTTTCCAAGTGAGAAAGAGCAGTGTGTATTGTAGATGCAATGGCATCATCAGTGGAGCGGTTGTTACGGTAGGCAAACTGCAATGGGTCCAAAGAGGTGGGCAGAACATTGCAGATGTAATCTCTGATCAACCTCTCAAAGCATTTGCTGATGATGGGGGTCAGAGCAACAGGACGCCAGTCATTTAAGCAAGTGATTTTTGATTGCTTCGGTACAGGCACAATGGTTGATGTTTTGAAGCATGTGGGGACTACAGACAGGGATAGGGACAAGTTGAAAATGTCCGTAAAAACACCAGCCAGTTGGTTCGCGCATGCTCTGATGACGCGGCCCGGAATGCCGTCTGGACACGCGGCTTTACGGATGTTCACCCGTCGAAAGGATCAAAGTTCAAGGTCTCAGTTTATTTAGAATTGGACATAACAAAAGTAATGATTTGCTGGCCAGTTAGTAGGTCAAAAACAACATCAGTTCAATGAGTCACTAGTCATATTCAAATCATTAACTACATTCTAGTTTTGATCTATTTATTTTAAAAGAACTGGCAAGTGTCATTCGTTTGTTGACAACACTGGTCATGCTTGTTGTTGTGTGCAACCAGTGAAGACAGCCCAATACAAAGATGTGTTATTTATTGTTATTGTATTATTTCGCCATACAAATTCTCTATCCAATCCAATTTATACTACTTTCTTTCGCCGTTGCACTGTCAGAGAATTTTCGTACATTGTTCAATCTGCATTGTCCAAAGACTGTAGACATTTGAGAACCGTTAACGAAACTGAACGGGATGAAATAATTTGGTTCCAGTTTATTTTTTTTTATTGAATTGTTTCTGAATAAGTAGTTATAAGTGTCTACAATAGGCATGTCATAAAATATCGATACTTCGATTTTTGATCAGCACATTATTTTATCAATATAATTTTGAGGCATCGATATAGTAACATTTGGTGACATTTGAATTAGAATCTCACTTTGTGTGCTTTCCAATTCACTCAGTTGGGCTTCTGTTTACTGTCTGGCATGACAGGGTTTGGAGAACACAGGGGGTGATATAACATTTACTGAAGCAGGTCTAATTTTAGAATGCGGCATAGCGTCTGCCAGAATCGTCCGGTGTACAGCCCCCTTTCATTTACCATGACGCTCACAATTGATCAAAGTTGTGATGAGAAATACGTTTGAAAACACAAACACTATTGTGCAACAAGTAGCCCTGTTTATATCTGGAAAAGAACATCCTGATATATATCGATAATCATCGAGAAAATCTTCTGATTATTGATGCATGAAAAAGGCATCGATCCCAAACCTCTACACAGTGGACTAGTGGTTAGAGCACAGCTGTGGCGCACATTTAGTCAACACAAGACTGAATCCAGCTTGTGTCCTTTCCCAAATTTCTACCCATCATGTCCTGTCCTCTTTCCATCATTCTGTAAATCTGTCCTATAAATGTCACCCTCTTTCTCTGTACTATGCTCTGTCATTCTGTACCAAGAGTCCCCTGTGAATGTGTGCAGAACAGCACACACTCTGTTAACATCCCATAGTCACACTGCAGAGGAATGAAAGTAGGGCAGGACATCTTCCACTGCTTAAAACGTGGTGCGTCAAGTATAGGAGGGTTTGAAAAGAAGTCTGGAGCGACTGATGACATATTGACTTAAGGAGTAATCTAGAATCTTCCATTGTAAATAATAGACTGCAGCAATCATGGCTTTTTAAATACAGTAAAATAAAAAAAGGGATAAATTATCAAGAGATTATGAAATTACTGTAGATATAGACAAGTAAAAAAAAAAACATGAACTGGAACAGTTATTGGAAGCCTCTAGCATAGACATTACAAAAAATGTAAAATAAAAAAGAATGTGGTGGTACCCCAATGGTAATACCACAGTACTTTGATATACAGTGGAGATCAAAAGCCTGAGTCCATTAATTAAGACGTTTCTATTCTTAATGAATTAATAGAACATTGTTTTTTATTATATCATCATAACAATATGAGTGAAAGGTTGAATATTTTTTTTTTGTTTTGATGACCCATGTTATTCAGAAAGATTTTAAAATGATTCTAAAAATAAAAGACACAAATCACCCAGACGTCTATTTGAAATGCGTTTTACATCTGAAAGACCTATTTTTAATGCTGTTTGCTCATCTGCAATGCGTCTATAAGACATATGTGCATAATTATGTCTTGGATGTCAATGAGACATTCATAAGATGTCTTTGAGACATTTATGATTTAGAATTTTTGTAAATCTGATCTTTTAAAGATGTTTATCAGATGTAAATTAGATTGTGAAGCTGTCCAGATGAAAAGACCAAAAACAGACATCTTGGAGATGTACATGTGCTATCTTGGAAGGTGTTGAAGAAAACTGTGGTACATGTACATAAAACAAGGTATTTACAGGGTATATGCCAAATTTGATGGCATTGCCATCGTACCATGTCCATAAAAAAAAAAAAAGGCATGGTTGCACCATGGTACATTTTATTACTTTTTAATAGTGTAGAAACTAATCAAAGCAACAAACCTTCAAATAAAATAAAACATCACAAAAATTAGATAGCATGTACAGTTGAAGTCAGAAGTTTACACGCACTTAGGTTGAAGTCATTAAAACCATTCCACAGATTTCATATTAGCAAACTATAGTTTTGGTAAAACTTCGACTTTGTGCATGACATGAGTAATTTTTCCCAACAATTGTTTACAGACAGATTGTTTCACTTTTAATTGACTATATCACAATTCCAGTGGGTCAGAAGTTTACATACACTAAGTTAACTGTGCCTTTATACAGCTTGGAAAATTCCAGAAATACAAACAGATTCTTATAGGCTAATTGGAGTCAATTGGAGGTGTACCTGTGGATGTATTTAAGGCCTACCTTCAAACTCATTGCCTCTTTGCTTGACATCACGGGGAAATCAAAAGAAATTAACCAAGACCTCTGAAAAATAAATTGTGGACCTCCACAAGTTTGGTTCATTCTTGGGAGAAATTTCCAAATGTCTGAAAGTACCACATTCATCTGTACAAACAATAGTACGCAAGTATAAACACCAAAGGACCACACATCCAAGTATCTATATCCACAGTAAAATGAGTCCTATATCGACATAACCTGAAAAGCTGCTCAGCAAGGAAGAAGCCACTGCTCCAAAACCGCCATAAAAAGCCAGACTACAGTTTGCAAGTGCACATGGGGACAAAGATCTTACTTTTTGGAGAAATGTCCTCTGGTCTAATGAAACAAAAATGTAACTGTTATAATGACCAATTATAATGGCCATAATGACCATTGTTATGCTTGGAGGAAAAAGGGTGAGGCTTGAGAAAGTCTACCCAAAATGTTTGATCCAAGTTAAACAATTTAAAGGTAATGCAACCGATTAGTGTATGTAAACATCTGACCCACTGAGAATGTGATGAAAGAAATAAAAGCTGAAATAAATTATTCTCTCTACTATCAGACATTTCACATTCTTAGAACAAAGTAGTGATCCTAACTGACTAGTGTTGTCACAGTACCAAAATTTCAGTAGTCGGTACCGATACTAGTGAAATTTCACGGTTCTCGATACCCATTATGATACCACAGCAAAAATATGATAATATGATAATGTGCTGTTGAACACACCAGATTAGTTATTTTCAATTATTTAATCATTAGTTTAATAATTATTATAACATGTTTAAAATTTTTATTAAATCAACAAAATGGTCACTTTTAATAAGTGAAAATATAACTTTTTAACATGTCATTACATTTTCTTTCTCCAAACTTATCACAGCTGTCTTGCTTGTAATAAATTGATTAATTATTGTTATTATTATTATTATTATTATTATTAGAGACTATTACATTTTACTATACAGTTGTAATATATTTTTATTCAATGTTTTATTTTATTTCTTCAATTTTAAGCAACTAGGTTTTACTTTGAAGCATGCTTCACTTTTCCAGATAAACAGTTTACATCACAATGCAGTGTGATCATTGAAGACTTTAAAGTCATGTATGAAATCTCCTCTCTTTAAACTGGCCTTTGCATCTGACAAATGAAATGCAGGACACAGTTTTGGAGTGTTTGTATTTTAGATTATTGGTGTATGTGGTAAGTATGAAATGTTATGTTTTAAATTGTATTACTGTGAAGCACTTTGGTCAACTCTGTTGTTTTAAATGTAATATAAATAAAGTTTAAAGTTTAATTATATAAATATATAGTTTACATGTGCTGCGTGCTTCACAGTGGATTAGTGCTCTGCCTTGTCATCTCAAACAATGTGAATGATTCTCAATGTCTGTGAAGATTCCAGAGTATGAGATTTATACATTAATGTAAAGTATGCAGCTTATCTTCGCTAAGATTGTAGCCTTCAGTGGTTTAATAAATCACATTAGGACATGTCACTTGGATTAATTGTCCATTTCAGTGTAAAAGGAGTAACCGAAAACGCGTTCAAAAGCCTGTGAGCATTTTAAAGCAGTTGTGTTTCAGTCATACTGCGTGCTGGTACCGGACAGAGTCGATGCTCGGTACTACCAGCACTGCAGAAACACTGGTATGGTTACATTTTAGTACCGACTTGGTATCGAAGTAACGGTACTTTTGACAACACTATAACTGACCTAACACTGGGAATGTTTTCTATGATTAAATGTCAGGAATTGTGAAAAACTCAAATGTACACTACTGGTCAAAAGTTTTGAAACACATTCTTTATTATAATGGGTTTATTTTTTACACACATTTTAGAATAATAGTAAATTCATCAAAACTATGGATCAACATTAATGGAACTATGGGAATTATGTTCACAAAATCCAAAATAAATGAAAACTGTGTTATATTTTAGCATCTTCAAAGTAGTCACCGTTTGCCTAGAATTAGCAGACATGAACTCTTGACATTTTCTCAATCAACTTCTTGAGGAATCACCCTTGGATGCTTTTTAAACAGTATTGAAGGAGTTCCCATCTATGTTGGGTACTTATTGGCTGCTTTTCTTTATTATTTGGTCCAAGTCTTCAATTCAAAAACTTATTTTAATTATTATTACATTTTAGTTTTATAATTAAATAAATTCATATGGTGGCACAATTATATTTTTGTCAACAAAACTAATTTCAAATATTTAAGCATACGCCTTCAGATCAAAAGATTTTTAAGATCATGAGAAACATTTCAGTCAAGTGTTTAAAAACTTTTGACCAATAGTGTATTTGGCTAAGGTGTATGTAAACATCTGACTTCAACTGTATATAATAAAGAACGGCAGAAAGAAACAAATGGAAAATTGGAAGTGTGCACACATACATTCACATACACCATGAGCTACCTTTTTCAATTCAAAACAAATAGAGCATGACTGATATAACTCCAAAAGAAAGAGATTAACACTTTTTAAGTTCATATCTCACATGTGTTTATTCTGTTACTATGCTCTTCTGTACAAATTGAATTCCAAAAAGCATACATATAATACATTACATGCAAAAAGCAGCCTACTGCACAGAGACAGATACAAACAAAACTTGAACTTCAATATATCACGCTGGCATAATGAGCTTCTCTACAAAGAAAACTGAAACAGTGCCATCTCTACAGTTCCATTTGTTTTCCACAGTAAGTGATGAATGAAGAATGAGAAAAGAAAAAAATGGTTTGTCTTTGAAGATTGGATTCTAAGGGTGGGAGAGAATCTGTTGACATCTGCCAACATAAGTAGCACTGCAGGGTAAGTTTAAGGCATCTTTACTTCAATCCAATCTAGAGTTACTCAATATAGCTGGTTCCATTTAAAAAAAACAAAACCCACCAAAATCAGATGATTTTCATGACTTTCGGTTGTGTTAACGATTCTCAAACGTGTATTCTTCCACCGATGCAGATGGGAGTGTGCTAAATGACAGTGTTTGCAGCATTACCATTCAGCGGCAATGCAAAATTCAGGGCTGTCAATTCAAAAATGTTGTCAATTGAATAAAATGTCATTAAATTTAATGAATTAGTCACAATTAATCGCATATCAATATTTACTGAAATAGGCCCCAAAATAAAGATAATTCAAAACATCAAAAGAGACAGGCTTGAGTTGAGTTATCTAAATCAAAACATTTTCCATCCTCCATTTCCATGCATTCAATATCCTTTATTGTAAGGTCTTGACATATTGGATAAGTTGCAAAGGCACCTAAGACAGGACGGTTTTAATGAGGTATGGCTGGCAGCTCCACAACAAACATCTTCATTGAGCACCTCAGTGGTTCAGACACTACTCTGATATTGTCAAATACCAGCACAGAAAACGTAAGGGCATTTTGTTATGCCCCAAACCAACACATCTGCCAAAAACAGGATCAGGTGAAAAAAAAACTCAATTTTAAGTAATTTATAAAAAAAAAAAAATGTATATCTTGAGTGTTACGAACATCAGTGAGAACGCTCCCATTACCGTTCACCGAAGATCTATTTCACCTGAATTCTGACCCGCACTGATTACCCAACAGCTGCTGCCCATCAACTTCCCTCTATTAAAGCCTTGCTTCCCCGTGCCCTCACTGCGAAGTCTTGTTTGCCATGGCTGCATTTCTGAGCGATCTCTTACCTGTTTCTCTGATTCCGTCGAAGCCAACCTTGCCTGAACCTGACCATTCTTCTGTCCGCTGCCTGCCCCGACCAAATGCCTGACCGACCTTGAACCTTAGCCGCCTGTCTCGATTATAACGCCTGCCCGACCACGAATCTCGTCAACAGTCCAGATCAGAAGCCTCTTCAACAGCAAACTCTGTCACAAGCTAAGTCGGTGCCTTTCTCTCTCTCTTTGACTCAACTTTCATTCAATAAAGCCGCATATGGATCCTAACCAGTCTGAGCCTTCATTACAGAAGACTTCGCCATTCACCGATCCAGCGGCAGCCTCCCGAATGACCGAGGAACTCTCCGCGCAGGCGAACCTTCTGGCCACACACCAGCATCAGCTTGGCCGTCTCACCGCTTTAATGGAGGAGCTTGTGAGGACCGTTCAGGAGCTGCATCAGCCCGCACCACAGCTCGCGCCCTCAACCAGCCAAGCCATCGCCGCCCCGCCCATTCTCTGCGCAGTCGCCGCCGCCCCTCGATTAGCGCTGCCAGAGAAATACGACGGCGATCCTACCCAGTGCCAGGGGTTTGTTATGCAATGCTCCATCTTCCTGTCCCAGCAATCAGTCCTTTACCCCACTGATGACAGCAAGATCCACTTTGTCTGCTCTTTGCTCACCGGGAGGGCGCGCGAGTGGGCCACTGCTGTCTGGACCAATCAGGGCCTGACCCAAACCTCCTTCGACGCCTTCCTGCGAGCCTTCAAGGAGGTTTTCGACCACCCCGAGGGCGGTAGAAGCGCTGGAGAACAACTAGCGGCACTCCGCCAAGGGAACCGCACAGCGGCGGATTACGCATTGACCTTCCGCACCCTGGCTGCACAAACCGACTGGGTGGAGAGCACACTCAAGCTTTTCTTCCGCAAGGGGCTGAGGGAGGAGCTACAATCTGAATTAGCCTGCCGCGATGAAGGCGCGTCCCTCAACCAGTTCATAACCCTGGCCATTCACATTGATAATCTCCTCCGTGCCAGACGACCAGCCCGTTGGTCCGGCCCTTCCCTTCCAGCACCTCCACCCAGTGAAACCTGCGAACCCATGCAGATGGGCCAGGCGCACTTGACCCAAGAGGAGCGCCAGCGCCGCCTCACAAACCACCTCTGCCTCTACTGTGGTCAGGCGGATCACCTGCGAGCTAACTGTCCCGTTCGTCCAGCCCAGTCACGACAGCAAGGGGTGAGTCTGTTTATCTCGTCTACATCATCCACCAAGCTCCTTGAAGTGCCTGCTAGGCTCACGCACCAAACCCTCAGCGTTGACACACGAGCGCTGTTGGACTCGGGAGCAGCAGGGAACTTCATTGATGAAGTTTTTGCTCAGCAACATTCAATCCCCTTGTCTCTCTGTGATCCTCCCCTAACAGTGGCCGCGCTAGATGGACGTCCGCTGGGCACCAGCCGAGTCCACCACACCACCATTGATATCATCCTGCAGGTAGGGGCGCTGCACACCGAGCGCACCGATTCTACGTCATTCACTCCCCTCACAACCCGCTCATCCTCGGTCTTCCCTGGTTACGCACCCACAACCCACAAATTTCCTGGCAGGACGATGAAATCACACAATGGAGTCCAGACTGCTCTTCCCGATGCTTGGGCCTGAAAGATCCGACCACCCTAGCAACCACAAGCGTCCAGGAGGGGGCTGACAACCTCAGTGGAATTCCATCAGAATACTCCGACCTCCGGGAAGCGTTCAGCAGATCCAAGGCACAACAGCTGCCTCCTCACCGCCCTAATGACTGCGCCATTGAACTTTTGCCCGGCGCCACACCTCCCAAGGGCAGGAATTTTCCCCTATCCCAGCCCGAATCGGACGCCATGGAACGCTACATAAGGGAAGAACTAGCTAAGGGTTTCATCCGCCCGTCCACATCACCAGCCTCCTCCGGCTTCTTCTTCGTGGGCAAAAAGGACGGCTCCCTGCGCCCTTGCATCGACTATCGCGTCTTAAACGACGTGACGGTCAAGTACCGATACCCTCTCCCTCTCGTCCCCTCATCACTAGAACAACTAAGAACTGCCAAAATTTATACCAAGCTCGACCTGCGTAATGCATATAATTTAATCCGCATCCGGGAAGGGGACGAGTGGAAGACAGCCTTTTCTACCACCTGTGGCCACTACGAATACTGCGTCATGCCCTTCGGCCTGTCCAACAGCCCCTCTGTCTTCCAGTCCTTCGTCAACGACCTCTTCAGGGACATGCTCAACCGGTGCCTCATCATCTATATTGATGACATACTCATTTACTCCAACACTCGGGAGGAGCACGTCACCCACGTTCGGGAGGTTCTGAAACGACTCATCAAGCACCAATTGTACGCCAAGGCAGAGAAGTGTGAGTTCCATCTGACATCCGTCTCCTTCCTAGGTTACTACATCAGCCCAGAAGGGGTCGCGATGGACGAGGGTAAGGTGCGCGCCGTCCTGGACTGGCCACGACCCAACACGGTCAAGGAACTCCAGTGCTTCCTGGGTTTTGCCAACTTCTACCGGAGGTTCATCCGGAACTACAGCTCGGTCGCAGCCCCCCCTCACTGCCTTGGTCAAAACTACCCAACCCAGACTTCACTGGCCCTCCGACGTGCTCCAGGCATTCGACCACCTGAAGAAATGCTTTACCTCGGCCCCTATTCTTCATCACCCAGACCCCAGCATCCCTTTCGTGGTCGAGGTTGATGCTTCCAATACCGGCATCGGCGCCGTACTCTCCCAGCGTCAGGGAAATCCCCCCAAATTATTCCCATGCGCATTCTATTCACGGAAACTCACCCCTGCAGAGTGCAACTACGACGTGGGTAACCGCAAACTTTTGACCATGAAGGCGGGCTTCGAGGAGTGGAGACATTGGCTGGAGGGAGCGAGACACCCGTTTCTAGTCCTCACTGACCACCGAAACCTGGAATACCTCCGTTCGGCCAAAAGACTCAATCCCCGACAAGCTAGGTGGGCTCTGTTCTTCACCCGCTTTAATTTCACCATCACCTACCGGCCCGGGTCGAAGAACATCAAGGCAGACTCCCTCTCCCGGCAACATGACCCGACACCCCAGAGCTCAGCCCCCGAGCCCATCATTTCACCCACACTCCTTCTCGCTCCCGTCCAATGGGACATTATGTCCGAGATCACTCAGGCCCATACAAATCCGCCTCCACTCAACTGTCCGCCAAACCGGACTTTCGTTCCCCCGGCCCTTCGGGAGCGAGTACTGCACTGGGTCCACTGCTCGACCAGTTCCGGCCATCCGGGCATCACCTCCACGGTTCGGCTATTAAGGAACCGTTTCTGGTGGGAAACACTTCGAGGTGACGTGGTCTCCTACATTCGCAACTGCAGAATCTGCAACATGGCCAAATCCCGACAGGCACCAATGGGTCTCCTCCTGCCACTGCCCATACCTCAACGACCCTGGTCCCACATAGCAATCGACTTCTTGACCGACCTTCCAGTCTCCCAGGGGAACACCACCATCCTCACCGTCGTAGACCGGTTTTCTAAGGGATGCCGCCTGATCCCTCTACCCAAGCTCCCGACCGCCCTCGAGACCGCGGAACTCCTCTTCCAGAACGTCTTCTGCTTCTACGGTCCCCCCGAGGATATAGTCTCAGACCGGGGACCACAGTTCACCTCCAGGCTCTGGGCAGCCTTCTTCCGCCAACTCAATATCAACGTCAGTCTCACTTCAGGATACTATCCCCAATCAAATGGACAGTCAGAACGCCTAAACCAGGAAATCATCAAATTCCTACGCACTTACTGTCACGAGAATCAAACTGACTGGAGTCGCTATCTCCCCTGGGCTGAATACGCCCAAAACTCCATCCTCAAACCCTCCACTAACCTCACCCCTTTTCAGTGCATTCTAGGCTACCAACCTCCTCTGTTCCCCTGGTCAGGCGAACCCTCGGAAGTACCTGCGGTTGACAGCTGGCTGCAACGCAGCGAGGCCGTGTGGAACAGGGCTCACATACACCTCCAACGAGCCACTAGACGAACAACGGAGCAAGCAGATCGCCATTGTCGTCCCAGTCCCCACTACTCTCCCGGACAGTGCGTATGGCTCTCGACACGGGACCTCCACCTCCGCCTGCCCTGCAAGAAGCTCTGCCCCAGGTACGTGGGATCCTTCAAAATTACAAAACAGATCAATCCTGTATCCTTTCGTCTTCAACTACCCTCTCACTACCGTATTTCTCCTACCTTTCATGTATCCCTTCTGCGACCGGCCGGTGCCCCACGGCCCGAAGAGGACGCAAACTCCACCCCCCCACACATGCTCATTGACGGTGAAGAGGCATACTCGGTACGGTGCTTGCTGGACTCCAGGCGACTACGGGGCCGCTTACAGTACCTGGTCGATTGGGAAGGTTACGGTCCGGAGGAAAGATCCTGGGTCGAAGTCGACGACATCCTCGATCCCAACTTAATCACCGAGTTCCACCAGGCCAATCCGGACAGACCAGCTCCACGACCTAGAGGTAGACCCCGTCGCCGACCGCATCCTCGCTTCAGGAGCCGCTCGCAGGGGGGGGGGGGGGGGGGGGGGGGCTCTGTTACGAACATCAGTGAGAACGCTCCCATTACCGTTCACCGAAGATCTATTTCACCTGAATTCTGACCCGCACTGATTACCCAACAGCTGCTGCCCATCAACTTCCCTCTATTAAAGCCTTGCTTCCCCGTGCCCTCACTGCGAAGTCTTGTTTGCCACGGCTGCATTTCTGAGCGATCTCTTACCTGTTTCTCTGATTCCGTCGAAGCCAACCTTGCCTGAACCTGACCATTCTTCTGTCCGCTGCCTGCCCCGACCAAACGCCTGACCGACCTTGAACCTTAGCCGCCTGTCTCGATTATAACGCCTGCCCGACCACGAATCTCGTCAACAGTCCAGATCAGAAGCCTCTTCAACAGCGAACTCTGTCACAAGCTAAGTTGCTGCCTTTCTCTCTTTCTTTGACTCAACTTTCAATCAATAAAGCCGCATATGGATCCTAACCAGTCTGAGCCTTCATTACATTGAGTCTGTTGTGTGTTCATGAGTGCTTTGAAAGTAGCAATGCTCTGTTTGTTTCTCACCTAAACCTTACGCATGCCTTCGTGATACACATGTCTACATGGACTACTGTTATGATCTGTTATAACTGTTGGGTCCTTAAGAGTCAAAATGAACTGCCATTGTAATGAAAAGACAGACATTCATTAAAACATCTCCTTTTGTGTTCCGCATAAGAAAGTCGTACAGGTTTGGAATGACATGCAGGGCTCCAGACAGCGACTAAAATGGTCGCAAATGTGACGAAAAATAATTTAGCGCGACTATAATTTACAATCTATTCGCCATTGGCGACAGTCGGGTTGTGTGTGTTCATATGTGGCTTTGTCAGATATCATCTTGTGAGTTGTTGAATACATTTATAGAGCACGCACTATCAGTGTGTCTCGTGACGCTTTTTACCCGTTCTGTATCTGACGAGCTCGCTGCACAGCACGCAACAACAAACCCAGCGCAAGAGAGTCGTGAACAAATTGCTCTTTTGATCCTGGTCTTTTTCATGAATTACCCCAAAAGAACTGAGGGTTTGAACACAGGAGCTCAGGTTAGCAGCTTGAATCGGATTCACTTTCTCAGCGAATCAGCCGTCAGTGAGCTCACAACTGGTAGTGCAGACATTTCAAAATAAGAGTCCCATGTGTATTTCAGGCTTCTTTATAATTAAAAGTCTCATATTGTTTATCGTTTTTTTTCTTTCTCCTGGTAATTATTGCTTGGGATTGGAGTAGCACAATAAACATCTGGGATTTCATTCAATTTGCACTCTTGTAGTCTCTGTGTCTGGGCCATCTGTTAGATCTTATGCACGTTAGCACCATCTTTGATTTTTTAATAGGAATGACAACGAGGCTGTGAGGGATAGACTTACAATCTCTTCAATAGCACGAACAGTGTAAAGCTGTATCAAGTTCCTAGATCACATCTGATCATGTTGTCTAGATTTCTTTGTATACAGAATGTTCTTGGACAGATATTTGATCAATGCTTTGTCCGTGGAATGGTCCAAAGACATTTTAAACTGCAGTAAAGCCCACTGAAGAGATGGTAAGTCTATCCCTCACAGCCTGGTTGTCATTCCCATTAAATCTCAAAGATGGCACTACCGTGAATAAGGTCTATTTTGCAAAACAATTAATATATATGTATAACTTTTATCTCTTATATTTGTATAAATTATGAACATTTATGAGACAAAAGGGAATGCAAACTTATCTTCTGAACTATACATACTGTATATTAAACCTCAGATTAATGGGCTATCAGCTGTCTTCCTTTTCTTCGGCTTTCAATGTTGTTTCTGAACAGCATTCTCCATCAAGCAATTCTGTGATTTGGCAACTAAAAACAGCCATCTGGCTCCATTGTGTTTTAGTTTAGGAGCCAGTGGCTCCTAAGTCATTTTTTTAGTCTGGAGCCCTGAGATGGAGTGATGAGCGGTGAGGCCAGGTTTCAAAAGAAATAAAGAGTTATCCATCATTCATATTGTACAAAACAATGTTCTGATGCATAAATTTAACTAAACCATTTAAAACATATATATATCATTATTTTTTAAAGACAGCATTTTTTTTATATTGTTAAATGTAATGGTTGTCAGCCATAACAGAAATAATTATATTGCTATTGATATTGGCCAGAATTTTTCCAAAGATTTTAAACATACTGAACAAAGTTTTTTTTAATTAAATGAAAAAATAACAATAAAAAAGCAAGCCCACTCTCATGTTAATCTACTGCTATAGAAACAACCTAGACATATTTCAGGCTTTCAAGCATGAGCCAAGCATGAGTAATCAGCAGTTCCTTTTGGAGCTTGGTACTTGTGGATGAGAGGCTAAAAATGAAGTGCTTGGCACTTTGACTGCTGGAATGTAGTGAATCCAAGCAAATTAACATAAAGCTGAGAGCTCTGCTAAAAGCCTTGCTATAATGCTACCTCACCAAGCTATAACATGGAAGTTTCACTGGGGAACTAAAAAATTAAGCTTGTACACAATACATTTACTAGATTACATTCAAAATTAATAAAACAACAATAACCCCGACTCAAGCAAGATCTATCACAATTTTCCTTTTGTATTGCTGGGTATTGGAAACCATTGTAAAGAGCTCAGCTGCATGTACAGGAAGTGTACATGCAAAAATCCCTTTAAAAATAATTCAGCTCTCTGGAGACCACACAAAGAGCTATCGGCAAAAAAAACCAAGACAGTGGGAACAGAAAATTTTTAATAAATTAAAGAACAAACACTGGATTGTTTGAGCAGCTTGATTCTTGGTTTACTCTTCATAAAATGTCCCTATGCTCTTCTGTTCAAGCAATCTGGTACAGATCTAAATGTGAATATATCAGGGCTGTCAATTCAAAAACGTTGTCAATTGAATAAAATGTAATTAAATTTAATGAATTACTTGATATTCTGATTAGTCGCAATTAATCGCAATTAATCGCATATCAATATTTACTGAAATAGGTCCCAAAATAAAGATAATTCAATATATAATTAATCAAAATAATTAAAAACATTATTATTAACATTATACCTTCCCATTATTTATTTTCATATCATCGAACATACGTGTATTTAAACTTTTAAAAAACAGCTTGATCTCATAAAAATTACATTACTGTGGCAAAAATCTTTTGCAAAATTATATTACTTGGTTCATCGCACAAATTGCTGCAGTTTTAAGGTGAAATGTCCACTGAGGGGCGCTATAAGCGAGTTTAATTTTCTCACCAGAAGATGAGTTCTTTAAGGTTAAGGCTCTTTGGAGTTTTAAATGAATAAAACCCACTTCCCTATTCTAGATCTTTACAAAAACTTGGCCAATAGTGTAATAAAAAGCCAATGTAATCGATTAATTTTTCATTTTGAAATAAACAAAATCGACGTCCCTACCCTAAACATCACTAACCTAAACCAACGCCTAAAACTAACAAATAGTGTCATAAAAGCAAATGTGAGATGACATATGCAATAGCTGAAGCAGCCACGTAATTTTGTGTCACTTCTATGATGCTTTGGGCTCACGTGTGAACTTGTGCTTTCCTTGAACCTCACTGTTCCGGGGTTGAAAGTTGACAGTGCAAGTTAGTTACACTTGATTTACCTTGTATATGTAGTTATTTATGTAATGCAAGTGTTAAAATATATCATCTTTCAAATCATGCTGTGGGTATGGGGGTGTGGTCATGTATCTGTCTCTGGGAGAGCGGTACGGCTTGTCACCTGGGCTGTCATTATCACTAACACCTGTGTCTTGTTATAGTGATGGCGGAGGGAGACCTGAAAAGGCAGACTGATGCATCACTCAGCAGAAAGAGACAGCAGAGAATTGGCAATGTATGTCCGCTACTATTAAGAGTGAACTCTCATTGACTTGTTTTTGTGTACATTTGGCCACTAAGAGCCCTTTTGTTTATATTTTGTCAGACACTGAATAAGATGCCTCCATTTGCCCCAAAGTTATGAACACTGTTACACATGCTTTATAGTAAAAGTGTTTTTATATAATAAGATAATACTGTGTGGGGAACAAAGCTAAAAACAAGTGTTTATGAACTGTTAATCCGCTGTTTTACTCGTGATTTGTGTAAAAGTGTATAAAACTCATTGCTGTTGTACCAAATCTAGTGTTTATCCCGAAAACTGCAGCAATATGTAAAACGAGTCACATAAAATGATTTTGCAAAAATGTAGTTATAGTCCGTGATAGCGAAGTTATTAGCTTAACTACATTTCTCAGGAGGTAGTAAAGAAATATTTTTGATTAGTAGCACGTAGCTTTTACAAAAGCTAAACTGCTACATCATACATCACACCGGTGTTTACAATCACCGGATTTGAATCAGAACTAAAGATGTCTGACTCACAATTGAATTGTTCATCCGTGTCGGTTCTTTACATTGAATTGGTCACATGCTATAGCAAAGTGGTGAATCATTAGGTGCACGCTCTCACTTGCCAACATGCTCACTGAATATTTAAAATAAGAAAAATAAAGATAACAATGGTTGCATTGGATCTACAGTCAATGGAAAACAAACATGCAAATGCATCCTATCAGTTGCCAGTGATGAAGAAAGTCTTTATTAACATGTGTACAGTTTGATGGGTGCTGCAGGTAAAGATTTTACCACTAAAATAGTATCAAAAGATGTAGTAGCCTACACAAAAATGCATCAGAATGTACAATGGTATTACCATGTTTTTTAGACAACTACCATTACCTGGGAGCACCATGTTAATACGATGGTTTACAAATAAGGTAGTAGTATAGAGAAGTGCCATAGTAGTACCATGGTATTCTTTGAATTACCTTGAAGCACCATGTACATTCAATTGTATATGAACATGGTATTATTTGAAGTGCTTGAAAGCACCATGTAAATACAGAATAGTACATAAATACAGTAATTGTATATCAAAGTACCATGGTATAACCATCAGATATCACATTGTTAATGCCCAGATGTGCGCACACACTTACACACACACACACACTATTGGTCGACTGATATGGGTTTTTGAATGGCCGATGTCGATATCCAGAAAGAATGGTGGCCGGTACAATACCAAAATACATACATAACACAATTTAATATAGTAAATAAAAAAAAAAACATAAAGTTTAGCACTTTATTTACTTAATTTCACACAAAACTTTAACTTTGTAAAAAATAATATACAAAATATATTATTGTATTTTAAATTGTAGATAGCAGCTTTTGCACTCACACACTCGTGCAAATCCAGCGCAAGCAGCAATCTCCTGACAGTTTAAACAAACTGGATCGCTTGCTTAAATTGTCATGGACTGACTGTCATGATTCGTGAATCAGGAAATTTTGATCCTGATCCTGATCCTGATCCTGAAATTTTGATTCTGGCTAATAGAATACGTGCTTCAGAGGAAGATATTAGACGAGTGCTAGAAGGGGAAAAAATGCTGGATTTTCATGAGTTTCATGAATTACATCTTTTTAAACGAGATATCTGCATATTTGTAAATGGTTCATAATAGATATTTTATTGATATTTGCATTTTATCATTAGAAAAGAAAGTTAAAATTGACAGGGAACTCCTGGGGAGAGGCTGATAGAATATGTGCTTAAGAGGTAAATAAATGAGCGCTCCACAGGATGCTGGATCTGCTCCCGTTTTGTGAGGTTTGTTTATTACATCTGTTTAAACAAGATTTCATCATAAGACAGTTAAAAGTTACAGTGAACTGTAGAATTAAACAGACAAGCACTTTAACATTATGAGCTCAAACGTATCTGCCGTGGCTCTGATATGTGGACCATTTAAATTAGACTGTGTTGCATACCGGCCTATTATTGTAGTAACACAATGGCTCAAAATAACAAAACGAACAGTGATTAGTCGTTTACATGTCTCAGTCGCTTCACATGCAAGCAGCCGATGTTCGGTGCCGTAAAGAAACAAATTTGCCAAATGGGAAAATGTATCGGCCTCTGCAGTATATTGGTCGACCACTAACACACACACACACACACACACACACACACACATACAGAAATACAACAACAAGACACGGGAATGTGCAAAAGAAATTATGTTCAAATGGAAATATGTTTGAAGAGGTAGAATAAAACAAATTGTAAAAATAGTGATTTTTCATTTTGAACACATGGGTTTGTATAGGTAGCATGCATTAATATGTTTTTTACATGCATATTATACTGCACCATACTGCATACTTGTATACTGTATTGTATATACTGTACCATGGCTTTGATGAAATGTATGCAAATAAATCTTTTAGAAGCTTTGACTATGACAGTTCTCTCTGTGAATCTGGTTAAAAAAATATAAAGTAGCTTAAATTTAACAAGCTACTTTTGGTGCATAGCTTGTAGTAGGGCTGTGCGATTAATCGAATTTTAAATTTCAATTTTGATTATGGCCTCAGACGTTTATGAAAACAAAATAATCACGATAGAACGATTACTGTGCCAGATTCCGTTTCGCAGTTTTGTCTTTTTTTAAAACCGCGCACTCTTTTCCTTTACAGAGGTGCACTTTCGCCCCGCCCTAAAAGTCCAAATTCATTCCCCACGAGGCTGTGGCATGTTTAGTTCAGCTCGAGCCAAGATGACAGAAAGAGAGCCTTTGGTCGACAAGAAATGTAAAAATAATTCCAGCTGTTTGGAAACAATTTAGTTTCAAGAAGTCTGATGTGGAACAAAAATAAATAATGTGCAAGATTTGTTGCATGGTGGAGTGTGCACCACATGGAAATACGACCAATTTGTTTAATTGTCTGAAATTCAATCACAAAGTTTTTTATGACCAAACTATAAATGGACAAAAAACAAAGAAATGTAAAGCCCCATCAAGTCGATTCCACCGCAACACAGTCATCAATTAAGGACACTTTTAGAATCCAACCGCCTACCCATCCTGCTTTCACAGACATAAAGAAATAACAGATGCCATCACATTTTTCATAGCAAAAGACATGTGACCAGTTAGCACTGTTAGCAACCAGGGATTCAAGAAACTGGTAAACACTTTGGACAAGCGAATTTACAAATTATGTGCCTACAGCTGAATACTTTGCCACTACAAAAGACATATGGTCAAGCCACACCAGTCTTACTATTCATTACATCGATGCCGAATACGATGTGTCTCCAAACTGTGTTTTTCCTGAAGACCACACGGGGCAAAACATCACCCATAGACTTAAGGAAGAAATAGCTGCATGGGGCTTAAAGGACAAGCTCATCTGTATCACTATGGACAATGACTCAAACATAAAGCTGGAAGCTGACGTCAATGGACGAGGCTTCAGTGCTAATAACAACTGAATAAATGTTTAGTAAGTTTTCATCCGGTTGTGGAAGTGCACTATATCATAGTTGATCTTATTTATTATGATATAATTTATTTTAATTGATTATTTTTACATAATTTAAGTATATATATATATATATATATATATATATATATATATATATATATATATATATATATATATATAATTTTTTTTTCAGTTGATTTATATTCAAGGAAGTAAAAAAAGTTCAATAAATGCATGCTGTTTCCAAAGTCAATGAGTAATCGTGTTAAATAATCATGATCTCAATATTGACCAAAATACTCGTGATTATGATTTTTGCCATATTCGAGCAGTCCTAGCTTGTAGTGTAACTTTCTACTTTATCTGAAGTGTAGCTTTTAGCTTAGCTTGAATATTTTTTTCTGTTGAGTATTTGGTTGCTTAGTTTTCTACATTTTTGAGTAACTTGCCCAACACTGGTTATAGTTACATTTTTTACTATGAGACCAGGTTGTAAAAAACGAGACCCGTGCACTGTGCTCATTTCAAACACAGCTGTTGGTTTGCTGCCTATACAGCTGGAGTTGCGCTGACTGCCATCTGCATATTGTGAGTCGCAAAACTTAAAGGTTATATATACTTAAAGTTTAAATTGCTCCATTGGAAGTACATTTCCTTTGGTCAGTGGTCATGATCAGCTGTGTTAATTTTTTAACACATTATTTTTAAATAACTAATCACATTGAATTAACTTGTTAAATTCACAACCTTAGAACTTAAATAAATATACTGCAATTTATTGCACTGTAATTTATAAATGTTAAAATGTTATGGACTTAATACAATAACATGATACATTTTTATTAATGTATAATTTATTAATTCACTGATATAAAAAAACACCTGTGTTGATGGGTTACGGTTGAATAAAATAATTGTATCTCTAAGAGCAAACAGTTTAGCCTTAATGGTGTCATATCATACTTTTTTGTTCCCTTAGGTTCAAACTTGTAATGTTTTTGCAAACACATTTTTTTCACATCTAACCTCTCTCTGACCCTTAGTCCTCAATGGACAGTTATTATTCGAATGAACAAGCAAAGCATTCACTTTTGCTATATAGAAAATAAGATGCAATGAAAGAATGCCTTACATCTCTATAGATGGTACATGAAAAAGAGAAAGTCATATGGGTTTGGAACAACATTAGTCTGTGTAAATGATGACAGAAATTTCCTTTTTAGGTGAACTATCCCAAACTTGAACTATTAGTAGTCAAACAAGTGGAATTTACTGCATTCTCATTATTGTGTTTATTATAACAAAAAGTGACCCACAGGACAAACCCATAGTATGTTAACACTGTTCACACCCTACAGCTGCTGGGAATAATATAATTATTATTATTATATTCATAAAAATATGATTTATATTAATCATAAGATTGTAATACAATAATTATAATTACATAATAATAATAATTCGATTTTATATAAAGATTATATTACATATTTGTATTTCATTATGTTTTATTTCTATAATATAATAATATTGAATGTCTGACAGTGACAGCTGCATTTCTTTTGGCTAATAGCATTGTAAATGATATGATCTGGATGAGAGAAGAGAAAGTAGAGGACACAATATGAAATGTAATGCATTTGTGAAAGCCAGATCACATCAGCTGTGAAAATGAAACATAAAGCAAAATAATGCAGTACTCTAAACACGATAGGTGACGGTAAATGGATTCATACTGGCTAAGGATGCCGAAGAGGAAATTCAAGAATATACACCCAAACGCAATTTGATAAATGATGCTCGTTACGTCGCCGATATTACACAAATAATACGAGTTTCCTTTAATATGGGTCACAATGTCGCATAATATTCCACATTTCACTCACCTCTATGTTGCAGTAGCAACTTCGCCCCTCGAAGACAGACAGAAACGTGGCAGGCGATCTAGATATATCCGAACCACTTCATCTCAATTCACGCTGATGATGCGACGTTTTGAGTTCGATTGGATTCGGATCACCTTAGCAACAGTCAATCGTTTAGAAAAACAAAACAAAAACAAAAAACAATGGTGTGGAACTCTGTGACCCTCGCGTTCGTCCCGAAACAAAGTAACGTTCGCTTCTTATTACGTCTCAATATCTCCTGGACTGATATTAGTAAAGACCTCTCGAAACACTGTTTTCCGAACGCAATAGAGAAATAAGTTTAAAGTTATCCGTGCACGCTTGAATCTTTAGGAGATGAAAGATGATGGATAAAATAGCGGTCCAAAGCGAACCATAACCGCTGCCGTACATCTGTTTATTATGGGAGTCTGGACGGCAGGAAATGCCTTTGGGGCTAATAGGAGGCGCTTAACCAGCATGGAAACGCGGGTGCTGGATTTAACCCTCATGTTGCAATCATATATATTGACGTCATAATAAACAAACGAACTTTTAATGTTCTGTTTGGTCAAACATAACTTATTACTACAGTCGCTATGGCGCTATTTTGGCGGCACGAGGGGGACCTACACAATATTAGGATGGTGGTTTTAATGTTGTTGCTGATCGGTGTATGTTTAACACATTTTAGGACAGTTGCACCAATTAACAGTTACTTACTTTTTTGTTTTATTGTTGTGGCTGATTGGTGTATATCCTACATTTCATGTCAGCTCTTATTTGCAAAAATGTATACAAACACAAAATACATGACATTAACAAAACATAGTAAGGGTAAAAAATAGGGGTATGAATATTACATTAAATATTATTTAATTTTGTTTGTTTTCTAGTTTTAAAGAAAAAGTAATTTTCTGCATTAGAAAAGTGAGTTTCGGAAATAAATTAATTTTAAAAAAAAATCATTCATATATAATTACAACCATTTCCTTCAATATGCATTCAAAATTATTCTGGAAAAATACATTTATATATTTAAAATAGCTTTTTAATAGCTCAAACAACATGCTTAATAATGTAGAATCAGGTTGATTGTATATGACTTTTCCTAATTTAATGATTGTAAACTGATAACTATAAACAATATGAATGATACAATTATGAATGTTACATTCCATCTCAGAGGGTCTCAGAGATGGCAGATATGAAGTATCAATTTTCACATACTAATATATTATAAGAACCCAGAGTCATCATTATATTACCACAAAAACAACCTGGAAATGCACAGTTCATATTTACATTTTATTGCATTTTTTTCTTCTTCTTTGTATTGTATATGTATAAGTCTTCCGAAAGAATGGAATTGTCATCATCTGACAAAAAAACAAACAAAAAAACACTCAAAGGATATGGAGACATGCCCTTTATACAACTATCTGTCTGTCAGTCAGTCTATATTATAAGTATTACATGTATTGCAAAAATATTTACAGGCCAGTTGTTACCATTGTGCTTGGATTGCCCTCTAGTGGCAATAAGATAAAAAAAATACTAGTTGTTAACTTTCTGTCCTACATTTTTTATAAAATATATACATGAAAAGCACATTGTTCAAGGTTCATCTAATCCATTTCATATTATGGATCATCATAACCAGAAAAATAAAAGGTTTTCTCTTATTGGGCTTTTGACTCAAAACTTATAGTTACTGGATACAGTCACTTTGACAACTTGCCCCAATCTTCCATATTTGTCCCTGTGACATGTCCCCAGTGTTTTGCATAGGCATACAGAAACAAATCTAAGGGCTTATGGGGTTTCTCCCATGCAAGTAGCAGACACAATTTTAGTATTTTTGAGTCTTAAGCAACTTGTCTATATGTATTTACAGCCATGATACATATTTACACTAATAGATAAGTATTCAGCATATATCAGTCTTTACAAACAGTGGATACAATTTATATTTAAAGGATTTCTAAATGTAAAAAGCTGGCCTACTATAAAGAGGTCTATTGTCCATAAGCATGTAATAATGTTCAAACAAATAACACATGTTGTATTACAAACCTCATTTGGGTGTCTGTAACTAAATTACTACTAATAATAAAACAATTCAAGAAGTACTTGAATAACTTTTCATCATCATAAGAGTTTTATCCTATCTTATGGCACAATACACATTTTAAATGTAGAGGAGTTTAATATGTAAAATTAATACAAAATAAAAAGGGGTCAGGGTTCAGTATAATTTTGAATTTAAATGTTAAGGTTACAATGACTTATACATACTTTATTATTATGAAAATGTTACTAATCAAAAGTTGTTAAGAGTGTTGTAAAAATTACATGCTTATGTGAGACAAATTTTGTCTGTAAGATGTGTATTTCATTATATGAAATGTAATATGAAATAAGGTGAGGGCCATCTTGAGACTGTCTTTAGTTAAGATATTTGTACCTCTACATCTACACTCTCATAGACATGGAATGTGCTGAGTTGAGCTCTTTAGAATGCTGCTGAGTTCTCATAAGTTATTATGTTCTCATAGGTTACAGTTCTTTATCGAATGATAGCACAGATACACTTATGAAGGTAAATGTATTGCTCCTGTTGAAGAACAAAAATTGGGAATTAGGAGCCAAATGAAAATAAAATGCACTTGCTTGTTATTTAAGTATAGGATACCAAATATGAGCTTAGAATAAAAAAGGTCTCATTTTAAAATGAAAGTTGTATTTAGTGCAGTTGGACTACATCTTGAGGTCTGTCTATCCCACAGTCAGCACCATGAGAAGTGGAGGGTAATTGTCTTGGAAGGGAATAGGACATAGGCATGATCACTTCTGAACTGGATGCTAAGCAAATTGTTTGAGTTTATATAAACAAACTGGAGGTTTCTTGGGACATACAGCTCGATTGTGTATTCTTTAATCTTAGTGTATTGTGATTTTAAACATGGATATTTTACTCACTTGTTTCTTATTTATCTGTTTGGACACTGGCTCCATCCTCGTCGTAAGCAAAGACCGCAATGCACTGACTCTCGCCTGTCTCCGTTGTCTGTGCTCGGTTTTGGTCTGTGCCGTGTTTGGTATAGTTGAAGCATTAATTTTTTGGCAAAGATTTAATCTTTCACCCCATCAAACTCAAACACATCTCTTTTTCTCTGTCAGGAAATATCAGATTTGGTCTTATATTTAAACCAGGGATGCATACTACTCACCTTTCAGTTAAAGTCAACCCCAGCAAACACAGAACGTTCCCAGAACGTTCCCGTATGCTTCCCATTTGGTTATTTTTTTGGGAACCAAACAGGAACGTTCTGGGAATGTTCCCTGTAGGTTATTTTAGGTTCTATTTTTCTTAAACAAATTAAAAGGTTGCAAATGTTTGCTTTAACAGCAGTGATCAAATGCTTAATTACATGACCATTATCAGGCAGTAGAGAGCGCTCATTGATTGGCAAAGTCTTTTTTTACATTCCCATAAAGTTTCCAGAACGTTCCCCTAACCTTAAGGGAACGTTCTATTTACGTTAAGAAAACTTTCCTGGATCACCAATAGGGAACTTTCTGGGAACGTTCTGGGAACCAAAAACTAACGTTCCCAGAACCTAAAATTGTTTGCTGGGACGTTTCTGAAGCAAATTTGCCATTCATCCCCTAACTCATCTGTTCGCGCGAGTGAGAGCGCGTGCGCGAAACAAGTTCGGTAGGCCTGCTTATTTTTTAATTAATTACAAACCCGAACCCCTATTTGAAAAAAACTGACACGAACCCGGCACGAAACCCGTCGGATTCTCAGGTCGGGTTGCAGACCTCTACTGTCAACACAAGTTGACCCAGCTTCTAGCTAAATTAAAACAACAAAAAAGCAAATTCCGAGCTGAAAACTGTAGCTGTTTACATGCGAAAAATTTCGGAAAGATTTACCTTTATAAACATGATGTACGTAAAGCTTTGTTCAGCAGTATCACATTTAGCCTATTCAAATCATAATTGCAGTACAAACATAAAAAAATGTTGCTGTTGCATCTGGAGTTTGATGGGGTGAAAGATTAAATCTTTGCCCCCAAAAAATGAACGCTTCTTCAACGATGCCAAACACGGTACAAATCAGAAGCGAGCACAAAAGATGGAGACATGTTATTGATATGGGGTTTAGCTTGCACGATCTCACAGCTCCCAAAAGGAAGGAAAACTTGGATGTTTATTTTAACTGCAAAAATCGAGCACAAAAAACGACACCGGTTTGGAGCGATTTGAACATGGGGCGGAAAGTGACGTCACAGTCAAAATAGGCTGGAGCCTATCCCAGCTAACATTGGGTGAAAGGCGGGGTACACCCTGGACAGGTCGCCAGTCCATCGCAGGTGAAATAAATATGATTAATGCAAAATTTTATTGTTAAATATAATGACATTTTTAAACATGAATTAAAGAAACACATTTAAACATGTATTTTTATTTGTCCATTTATAAATTGACTTATTTATTCAAGTTTTTATTTTCAAATTAATAGATCGATCATGTATTCCTTCACTCTTTTTTAAATGGCACTCCTGGGCTTCCATAGGAATGACAGTAGCTTTAAACCGCCAAAAAAGCACCAAAAAGGTAGTCCATACAATTTGTGCACTATATTCCAAGTCTTCTGAAGACATAAAACATATTTATTTAACTTAATCTGTCATTGAATCTTTTACTTTTAAGTCACTGTTCATTGCATATCTCCCCATTGGCTATAGCTTTCAAATCTCATTCATGCTAGTGCAAGATGCTTTGTGTCAAGTTTGACATATATGAATTTTGCTGTAATTTTCATGTTTTACAATATTCCTGTAGAGGTCACTTTACTTCTAAACCTCTCCTCACATCACAATAACATGGGGCCAGTTAGCCTCTGCTGGTAGATGCTGTAATGACACCATGATTTCCTTTGACGGACATTTATAAATAGCAGTGTAGTCTGCCAAAATAAATTTTTATTCTTAAAACTGTGAAATAGATTCAAGTTTTGTGGATAGTGTAAAGCTTGGGTTGAATTCTTATAGCAATCTATATTCAATATAATTCAATATATCAATCCTTTCATGACATAATTTTCCTGATTGACTTGACAACTTCCATGCCTAGAACAGAGTGCCCATGAGCAAAGATGGCAGAATTCAAATTGCAAACGTTCAGGGAGTCATGCACCAGCCAAAGGTTTTATAGACCTTATTGATGTAAATAAAACTGTGCCACAATCGCTTTGTTTTCTTTATTAGTTTTCTTAATTTTTTTTTTTTAAATTGTCATCATTATATTAGAACGCATTGTGAAAAAGGCATGATTCGTATTTAGATTTTGACATTTTAAATGATAATTTTTTTTGTATGAAATAGGCATATAGCATTTTTGTAATACATTTTAAAGCATAGTACTCATTTTAATTATGTTTTTATTTATTTTTTGTTGATTGTTTCCAGCATGTATCAGTGTTCCTAAAGAATGGATAGAACTTCCATAATCTGATTAACCCAAAAAGAGGTATAAAGACAGTTCCTATATGCAAGTAGGGATACAAAATTAAATAATAATGGTAATAAAAATAGCCAATTATCTCATAAAATGAGAAATATTCAAAAAGATATAGAATAACTGATGAAACATCATTTATAACCAGTCATGTTCTTGAAACAAAACAAAATTCAATGGATTCAATATATTAAGCAAAAAAAATAAAATAAATAAATACAAAAAAATGAAAGAAATAAAATTAATAATAAAAAAAAAAAATAATAATTCAGGAGGAAAAACTAAATTTTTCGAAGTGGCATTAAAACCCTGTGTAAAATATGGAAGTGTGAAAAGAAATCACTGTTTTTTTGGCCCTGGCACAAAATGACCAGCTAACATAATTTCACTAATCATATCAGCAGCACCTGGGAAAGTGTGAAAGAGTACAAGTCATGTGATATCACTGTATAATTCTGATTGGATTATAAGAACAGACTGTTTGCTATAAAAGGAGGGAAGAAGTGCTTCCAATCATTGTGTTCTTGTTAGCAATGGTTACCTCTAAAGACAGACGTTCAGCCATCATCGCTTTGCATCAAAATGGCCTCACATGCAAGGAAATTGCTGCAAAGAATATTGCACCTGAAAGAACCTTTTACTAGATCGTCAAGAACTTCAAGGAGAGAGGTCCAACTGCAGTGAAGAAGGCTTCAGGACGTCCAAGAGTGTTCAGCAAGCGCAAGGAATGTCTCCTCCTGAGGAGTCAATTATGGAATCGTGTCACCACCAGTGCAGAGCTTGCTCAATATTGGCAGCAGGTAGGTGTGAACGCATCTGCACGCACAGTGAGGCGAAGACTTTTGGACAATAGCCTGGTGTCAAGAAGGGCAGCAAAGAAGCCACTTCTCTCCAAGAAAAACATCAAGGACAAACTGAAATTCTGCAAGAAGTGCAAGAATTGGACAGCAGAAGACTGCTGCAAAGTTATTTTCTCTTAAGAAGCCCCCTTCCAACAGTTTGGGACATCTGGAAAATCGATAGTCCGGAGAAGAAAAGGTGAACTCTACTATGAGTCTTGTGTCGTGCCAACTGTGAAGCATCCTGAGACCATTCATGTGTGGGCATGCTTTTCATCCAAGGGAGTGGGCTCTCTCACAATTCTGCCCAAAAACACTGCCATGCATAAAGAATGGTATCAAAACATCCTGCAAAAGCAAATTCTCCCAACGATCCAGGAGCAATTTGGTGATGATCCACGCATTTTCCAGCATGATGGAGCACCATGTCACAAGGCAAGAATGATAATGAAGTGGCTCAGAGATCATTATATTGAAATTTCAGATCCGTGGCCAGGCAACTCCCCAGATCTTAATCCCATAGAGAACCCATGGTCAATCCTCAAAAGGTGAGAGGACAACCAGAAGCCCACAAATTGTGATCAAATCCAAGCACTAATAAGGCAAGAATGGATCGCCATCAGTCAGGATTTGGCCCAGAAGCTGATATCCAGCATGCCAGAGCGAATTGCAGAGGTTATGAAGAACAAGGGTCAACACTTATGTATTGACTCTTTGCAAATATTGAATGTTTTTGCCAATAAAAGCCTTTAAAACTTATGAAACTTTATCATTGTTTTCCAGTATAAAATAGAAACGTGAAAAAATGATCTACAAATACTGAAGCAGCAAACTTTGCAAAACACAAAATGTTTGTTACCGCCAGTACTTTTGGTCATGGCTGTAGATAGATAGATAACAAATAATTACAAATGTCTTTTTTAAGAATATTAAAAATAAGTCAAATAAAACTACAAGCAAATACTCATATCCAGCACAAGTTGTTTCATGCACTTGACAAACCCTTAAAAAAAAAAAAAAAAACACCAAAACTTTTATAACAAAATAAAACTAACATTACATTCATATTTCCCCCATTTTCCACTTATTTTCTTTAGTGAACATGGAAAAATAATTTAGCAAGTGGACAGTAATCCTGATCACTGTAAAAGCATTATCATGATAAAATATGTATACGTTTTCAATATGTGCATTGACAATCACAGTGCTTGGAGTGCCTTCTAGTGGGAGGAGAGGAAATTACAATAGGAAAAAACACTAAGTGGTTAAAAACAGAGCATGATATTATCTTCTTTAAGGGACTAACTTATTCATTCCATTTCCGTAATAGTTTATTTGAATGTGACCTCTGGTTACGAGCAGATCACTAAAATGTATTTGTAATTAAGGTCAATTTGCAATACCACTTGCAGAAAATGTTTAATAATTAGACAAACTGTGGAGTTACACTAAATAACCTAAAAAAAAAAACTATAAAAAAAAGGGATCTCACTAACATATACAATCAAATTGTCAGTGTTAAAAATGTATTATGTCAAATTATACAGATATACCATTTGAATATGTCACAGTAAAAAAAATAAAGAGCTCTTAATTTAAATATTAGATATACAATTACTTACAGAATGGCTCCATTCTTTCCAGTGTCATTTTTAATTAATGTATTAATCTGAAAATGTGCCTCATTAAAAGTTTAAAGAATCATCCAATAAATAAATTACATCCAACTTCATGTGTTGTATAGACATAGTGCACTTTATGATTGTGAAATTAAGTGTGACAAGAGTTTTATATTATCTTAAATTTCAATGATCTTGTGATGAGGGCCATCGTGTGAACATTAAATTTTAGATTTAAACTTTAAATTCTCGTAGATGTTGAGTGCTTCTGTGTTCTGGTAAATTAAGTCCACGTTAGTTCCAGTTCTTGAGCTTATGATGTCAAAGACACACTGGTGGAGGTAAACATATTGCTCCTATCATAGAAAACAGAAAATAAAACATGACATATTTAAATGTATACAAGATTTAATTGCCAGTTTCTTTGTGTTTCTATTGAACCTAAATTTACAATATCAAAAGTCTAGGGTGGCACTGTTGGATTGTACCTTTAATTCTTGCAATCTCATGCAAAGACTAGTTCCCGATGTCCCTTACCTCAGTCTGCACCATGAGAGGTCTGTGTATGCGCATATCATTAACGATTCCATAAAGATCTACCATGCTTTCTCTCTCAATCTGTAAGATCAGGACATCGATGGCAATGAAGGTCCCTGTTCTACCCACACCAGCACTGAAAAAGTTAATGTAATGAAATAAAAGATAACTCAGATGTATTGATGCAATTAATCCCATAATAAAAATTCACGAATGCTTTGCCGGTTAAAGTTACCTGCAATGCACCACACTTGGAGAGTGGCGTGAATACTGGTCCATGTGTTCTCTCACCAGGTGTCTGAAGTCAATGAGAAGTTCAGTGGTCTGTGGAACTCCATGATCCGGCCACGCCGTGAAGTGAAAGTGACGTACAGCGCGAGTCTCAGCTGTCTTAACCTAAAATCAATCACATTACATTGAAAAAATCTAAAGTATTTCAACAACAGCATTCATCTCAGCTGTTTTGGATGTGCTTGTCAACTTTAAGATAAAATAAATGATAAAAATAATTTTCTTAGCTTTATTTTTTAGGTTTTAGGTTTTAACTGAACAAAGTTCAGTTTCAGGCTGCAGATGATGTTTTGACAACTCAACATGTTTGGCAGACATGTGACAATGATAATCAGTACATAGATTCAGAATTAATAAAGTATAATTGTATTTTAACATGGTTGGCAGTGATTGATTGATGCTGGCCATTTCTCTGAATCAGAACTATTTATGCTAATTTCTGATTTAATGTCTGTAACGTCTCAAAAATATGAATAACCAACACTCTTGAAAACATAATAAACTATTTGATAACAAATCTGATTATCTATAGCTTGGTATTACTTAAAATTTCACTTAAGAATAAAACTTAGCCCACATATGTGAACATACATTTTGAGGGTAACTATTTGGTCTAACAAAAAAACATTGCATGTTTCTTAATGGCTACAAGTTACAAATCATAAAGGGGGATGGAAAATGAACACATCAGTCATGCATGGGTCTCAATATATTTTGTTTAAATAACTTTACAATATATATTTTTCATTAACCACGAATGTATCATTTAGAGTGCAAAAATATTTTAACCCCTTAAACTCAACTGCATATTTTGGCTGCCACCTACAATTTTTCACCTTACACTCATATTTAATCATTTTTACAGAAACCCCTGCCAATTAATATTTTTTTTAATTATATAGTCATATCTATCTATCTATCTATCTATCTATATATATATAATACACAGCCCACAGCAAGGGAACTGAAAAGATGGCATCCCTTATACTCCAAACTACAGATGGGCCTGTTCATCTGATCAGCACGTATGCGCCCACTCTCTACTCCAACCAAGAGACAAAAGATGAGTTTTACGGAGAACTACATGAAATTATCCAAGGAATCCCTAGTAAAGAGCACCTGCTTCTGCTCGGGGACAACACAAGCGTTGGCGCCGACTACAACTCGTGGCCACATTGCTTAGGCCACCACAGCGTCGGCAGCATGAACGAGAACAGACAACACCCGCTGGAGCTGTACACACTCTATGAACTGTGCATCACCAACTCTTTCTTCCAGAATAAACCCCAGCACAAGGTATCCTTGAGGCATCCTTGCTCAAAGCACTGGCATCAACTGGACTGTGGAGTGGAGGGGGGCGGGGCCGGTCTAGAATGTAGCACGCCCAGTCCCCAATTGGCATGATGGGGTGCGCGAGGGTTAAAGGCGGCCGGTGACGACGGTTCGAGGGAGAGAGAAAATTATGGGTGGCTGCTCTGTATGTGTTTATGTTTGAGTGTTTTGGTTTAAGGTCTCATTAAACATTATTTATGTTGACAAGCCAGTTCTCGCCTCCTCCTTGCCCATCTTTACATTGGTGCCGAAACCCGGGAGGAAGGAGTGATGCCCGTTGCGGAGTCCTCGACACTGCCGTCCACCCAGGGGAGCACCACTGCCATCTGCCGGGTGACGGAGTAGCCCGACCGCCTGGACGCAGAGAAAGGCCGCTGTCCATGGGGCGAGTGGGGACTGGATTCCCCGACCGCCTGGAGTGAGGGAGCCGCTGCCGGGGCGGAGGAGCGCCCTGCCATCCCCAGAGACGTGGAGGGGTCGAGGGAAGACTGCCGTCCGCGAGGGGAGGAGGGAAGCAACTCCCCGACCGCCTGGAGCGGTAGGGCCGCTGCCAGGGGCGGAGATGTGACCCCACGTGCCGCCAGAAAAGCAGAAGGGCATTCTGTCCGCTGGGGGTCGGAGGTTTGACTCCGGTTCGCCCAGAGAGCAGCGGCTGTTGTCTGCCGGAGAGTGTGGAGGAGTGTTCAAGGACCACGCGACGGTACATCAGAGAACCGGTGAGTAAGTTTTTTTCTCTCTCTCCTCTCTCTCTCTCTTTTGCACCGTGTTGGCCTTTTCCCTCGCCTATTTAGTTTTTTTTGTTGTTGTTTTCCCCTCCTGTCTCTCAGGTCGAGGAAGGTGGGGATAACCAGCCGGCAGACGGGTTGCAAAGCACGCCCCTCCCCAGGGAAAGGGGGGGGGGGGGGGGTGTACGTCATGCCGGTGGCCAGGGTCTGAGGTAACGCCAGGAGGAGTGTGGAGTGAAGGGGGGCAGGGCCAGTCTAGAATGTTGCACGCCTGGTCCCCAATCGGCCTGATGGGGTGCGCGAGGGATAAAGGCAGCCGGTGAGCCAATGCCCACACCTGCCACGGCCAACAAGCCAACAACCACACCTGCCATGGCCAATGCCCAGGCCTGTCACGGCCAACGAGCTTGAAGCCTCGTCCATCCCTGAGTCAGAGTTCACAGCCACCTGGAAGCAGAGGAGGAAAAGAAGGGCTTCTGCTATCAAGTCTTTGCCCATGTCAACAACCACAGAGGTCGTTCCTGAGTCTCTGCCCATGCACACGACCACAGAGGTCATCCCCAAATCTCTGCCAGCGTTCACGACCACAGAGGTTGTCCCAGAATCTCTGCCAGCGTTCACGACCACAGAGGTCATTCCCGAGGCTCTGCCAGTGTTAATGATCACAGAGGTCATTCCTGAGTCTCTGCCAGTGTTCATGATGACAGAGGTCGTTCCCGGGTCTCTGCCCATGTCCAATACCACAGAGGTTGTTCCTAAGTCTCTGCCAGTGTTAATGACCACAGAGGTCATTCCTAAGTCTCTACCAGTGTTCACGACCACAGAGGTTGTTCCCGAGTCTTTGCCCATGCTCACGACCACAGAGGTTGTCCCCGAGTCTCTGCCAGCATTCACAACTACAGAGGTTGTTCCCAAGTCTCTGCCCATGTTCACAACCACAGAGGTCATTCCCGAGACTTTGCCATGCCCACAACCACAGAGGTTGTCCCAGAGTCTCTACCAGCGTTCACGACCACAGAGATCGTCCCCAAATCTCTGCCAGCGTTCAAAACCACAGAGGTTGTTCCCGAGTCTCTGCCAGCGTTCTTGACCACAGAGGACTTTCCTGAGTTTCTGCTAGTGTTCACGACCACAGAGGTCATTCCCAAGTCTCAGCCCATGCCCACGACCACAGAGGCTCCATCTTGGCCAGCCTTCCTTGGGCGTCAGGAGCCCCATTAGAGGGGGGGTTCTGTCATGATCCACTGTTGTGTTGCCTTGTGTTTATCCTCTTTCTTCTGTTTTTCTCAGACTACACTTCCCAAAATGCACTGCCCTCATCTCTGTCAGCTGTTCCCAATTGTTCTTACCTTTGTTCCATTCCCTCATTAGTCCTTGTGTATATAATGCCCTGATTTCTGTTCAGTCTTTGTCAGTTGTTGTTTTGATCCTGTTTCATGTACATTTGTTTTAGAACCCAGTTCCTAGTCATGCCGTGTTCCAGTGTTTACCCTGTTTTGTACTTTGTCTAATTTTCTATTAAATTCAAGCTGCATTTAGATTCTGCTCTCGTGACTTCCTTCAAACATAACAGTATCAAATATTTCCTTACATTTTTTATGGTGAAGTCTCTTGTGGTCCAGTTCTCCATTTGTATCTCTGAGGTTGTTGTTACTGAGATGTTATGATAATGATTAGTCCCAGATGGCCAGTACTTCTCACATTTCACCTACAGAAAATGACAACAATGACTTGAATGTAACAAAAACATATTTTTCCACATTCCAATTCCACCACTTTTCAGTGTGGCCAGCAATATTTTTTTATGCAATTATTGTACTCACTCGTCCTTGTTCATTGCATCTGGTCAGCATCACTATGGTGTAGACATTCTTCTCCCAGATCATTCTCCAGAACTCATTCACTGTGACGGGCAATGGACCTTGAGCAGCTATAAACTCTTTCCTTGAATTGTAGCCCTGACCAGAGATAATGTACAGTGCAAAACTGATAACATGCATATATACAATATATTGAACTCAGGAGCTGATAGTGGAATTTCCCAAATGTGTAACTATACTCACTGGGATGTAGTTGGCATTGATGTAATCATCAAAGGGGCTGCCACATATTGATAATTTTACTCTTGAAGCATCATCTCAAGAAAGCAAACATGATGCAGTTAGTATCTAATTTTAGCAATATAGTATATGATTTTGGAAAGATCTTGGCATTTTTGTCTGCAAAATGTAACACACGCTCCATGAATGGACACTTCTTGGGCATGTCATCTACTTACAAGGTAACACATTAGTGTAACGGTTCTTTGTCTTGTTTTCAATAGCAAGGGCAGCATTCTTAGGCTGTGCAGTTCCAACAGGTTTCAAGTCCTGCAACAATACGATACAAAAAGATCTCGAACAAAAAGGATCTCGACATTAATAGCATCATTATAACATTATTCTATTGACAAGTCATGGCCACAACTCTTTAAAACATAAAAATATTATCATAGTAAGTTGGGCATTTCACAAAAAACATTTTGTACCTCATACTCTTCAGCAAAACCACAGTTGGAGTCTGCATGTTTTCGTTTAAAGTACTCTTTATAATCTTCTATTCTCAAAGGCATACTCCTGCTTGTCATGAAAAGAACAAATCATTGAGAATAAAAAATAAACAAATATAAAAAGATGAAAGTAACATGTTGAAAGATTCTAAACAATGTTGATACCACAAAATAAAAAGATCCTTACATGTTACCTCTGGAAATAGAAAGAAAAATACAATTCAGTAACAATTTTAAGTTTTAACAAATAAATATTTAAATATGAATATTTAATAAAAATATCAAAAACAATACTACCTAATGGGGTGGACAGCGATTTCTGTACAATTTTCTTTTGTTTTCCTGGATCAGTGAGCAACAGAGAAACATTTAAGTAAATTAATAAGGACAACCTCTGTATCTGATTTTCTCTCCAATCATTGCTAACTGTGATATTCGTACATGTCATGATGGGATTAACAAGTTGTGATGACAACTCACCTTCTTAAATAGAAGAATATAATGAGAGTGACGATAAAGAGAATACATAATAAGCCAAGAACTATACCAACAATCATCGATGTTGAAGTTTGTTTTTCAAGAGAATCTGGTAAAATGAATAAACATCTCAACAAAAAGAAACAGCTGTTCAAATGCCACAAAGTATTTGTACAGTAACTCATTCCATATGACTATGTGATTGTTGTTGTTTTTTACTGGCTCTGAGAAGACTTAGCTATGTACACAATACATTCAACAAATTAATAAAGAAGAAAGCTTTCATGCATTAAACCTATAAGAACACATACAACTAGATGGCATACTAGTACTGGTGTGCAAAACAGTTTCACCTTAAAAATAAAATTAGCTGTTTTATTCTATTTGATGGCCCCGTTAAAAGTCACACTATTATTCTACTCTATAATAAAAGCTTTGATCCTTTAATGTCAGGTTTGCATGAGGACATTAATGATTTTCTTACCAAATTAATGCAAATTAATTTTGGTGAATAGTTGGGAAAATTATTGTGCATGTACAAAGAAAATTATTGGTGGGTTAGAAGTCAATTATTTTGAGTTTGTAAGTTATGGTAAGATATAACAAAAAAAAAGATATTTAAAAGTCTACATACATGTTGAATTACAGACAGCTTCGCCTTCAGTTTTTCTGTCTACTGCAACAGCAGTGACACAAAATGTGTAACTGACTCCAGCTGTAAGATCATTGATGCAATAGGAAGAGTCATCGGCTATGACATTTTTGGATGACTTATCATCATAGGATGTATCCTTGGTTACTATTTGGCTTGTATTAGTAAGCATCCATTTAATTATAAAGTAAGATCTATTTCCAGTTGGTTCATCCCATGTCAGCACTACAGATGATGTTGTAATTTCAGAAAATTTGAGATTCTTGATCACATCTGGCTCTGTGTTGGGGAGAAAGCAGGAAATATTTAGTGGTGGCAAAACAGGCCATTGAAACAGATATAGCAAATAAATAATTATAAATTCATTTAGCATTCATTGTAAGGCCAAAGCTAAAGTCAAAGCTAATTTACAAACTAACCAAATATTATTGGTGGGACTGAATTCAATTAGTGTGAACATGTATGATGTGAAAAGGGACAGATATTTTAAGTCTACATGCTAGTATATGCTGATTTACAGGCAGCTTTGCCTTCTGTTGAGGTATCAAAACCAACAGCAGTGACACAAAAAGTGTAACTGATGCCAGCTGTCAGATTTTTTATGTTATATGATATGTCATAAATGTATTCTTGGTTACTATTTTGTCTGTTTTATCATCTGTCCAGTTAATTTTAAAGTAAGATCTATTTCCAATTGGTTCATCCCATGTACTACAGATGATTTTGTAATCTAATGATGTTGTAATGTTAGACGCGTTCACATCAGGCTTGGGGATTGGGGAAAAAGCAGCGAATAATTTGTGGTGGCAAAACAGTCCATTGAAACAAAGCCAAAAAGGCCAAAGCTCATAAGATATAGCTGTATAGTTCAAGGTAATTTACGAAGTAACCACATATTATTGGTTGGTCAGAATTAAATTAGTTTGAACATGAACATTTTGTATAATATTTTTATTAACCCAGCCAATAATATACTAGCCACCAATTCATTACTTATTACATTATGGGCAATAAGTTATTAAATTATTGGTAAATTATTAAATTATTGGCAGTTATATCATTAATGGTAGTTATTACATAATTGGCTGCTACATAGATTTAGAAGTCTATACATAGTAGTATATGCTGATTTACAGAGAGCTTTGCCTTCTGTTAAGTTATTTGCTGCAAGAGCAGTGTCAAAAAATGTGTAATTGACTCCAGCTGACAGATCACTAATATTATAGGATGTGTCGATGGCAATTGCATTCATGGATGATTTATAATCATAGTATGCATCCTTGGTTACAATTTTGCCTGTGTTATCATCTGTCCAGTTAATTTTAATGTAAGATCTATTTGGTTCATCCAGTTGATTCATCCCTTGTAAGCAACACAGAGGATGTTGTGATGCCAGACACACTGAGATTCCTGATCACATCTGGCTGTGTTGCGGAGAGAGAAGCAAATTATTACTAGTGATGAAAGGGGTAACTGAAAGAGATGTAGAAATTATGCGATTTTTAATTCATATGTCTTCATTAATGTGAGGTGGCCTCAAATCTAGAGTTTCGTAAGATTGCTAATTTAAATAATAATTCTAAATAAATCTTCCCACACTATCAGTTGCAACTGCAGAAACTCTGATGTTAACTGTGTTCCAGAAATCAGATACTAACACAGCTGTTTTTATATTTTAAATTGTAATGGAAGCTTTGCCCTTTTAGTTCAGTCCAGTTTTATCTCAGCCTCAGACAGCATGCCCATGGACCGCCCCCAAACTTTGCTCTAACTGACTGATGCATATAGCACACAAAACTGGAAAACACTTATTTTGTCTAATAAGCACCTATTTGGGGTGCATTTTCCTTACATCTACGTAACTCACTGCTTAACTACCATAGTGTAATGCATCATTGGAGAGATATACTAGATAGTTTTCTGAAACCGTAGTAACTTGAACTATGTTGATAACAATGGAACTTGTGACAATAGTTGGTTAATTGTTTTGGGAAACACACCATGATTGGCTGGTGAGATCAGAATTTTGTAAATAAAAGTAGGTTCCGGATACATTAGATTCAACAAGAGGTTTTTAAAATGAAATTATCATTGAATTTGCCAAAGTTTTCCAGGTTAGTCACATTTAAACTTTTGTATACACTCAAATATTTTTTTCAATTGGTGGGTGGCGCTTGCCACCACTTTGCATGCACAATGCTACAATGCCAGAATTATTCGTCTGAAGGGAGGAAAGCACATCTCTCGGTCCCTTATCAGTGAGAAATCAGTAGTGTAGCAAAGTGCTACAAAACTACACAGTGTCTCCTTTTTGTCCTTTCAGGGAACCAACATAACTGTCATAACAGATACATTCCCTTTCAAGTCGGTCACTTCAATGCTGCGTCAGTAACTGATGCTATGGGAGCCATATACCATAAAGTCTTGCTGCTGATTTACATGCACACGACTATTCCTACTAGCCAATAGGCAGTGAAGAGCATTGCCATGACCTCGCCTTTCTCCATAAAATAGTTTAACTAAGAAAAGTTTTGGGAGTAACTTGTCAAGTTAGTCCTGTCAATCACAATGCAAGCACAAACTGTATAAGCAGCAGCTTCCCTCCCATAACTATTCTTTCGGCATCCTTCCACCACCCCAAATCCTCCTTAATTGATCATAAAGTTTCTTATCATTTCTCATCAACTACAATTAAGTAGTCCAAGGGGGAAACCCTTCTTTAAGAGATATTGGTTTACCTTTAACATTTTGTTTGCCATTTCTGCTTCAAGGACTAGGTGGACATGCAAACTCATGAAGCACTTACAGTAGAGAATTAGCAATTTACAGTAGGGAATAGGGAGTAATCGATCATTTCAGACTGTGCTGAAGGGAACACGAAAATAATAAAGTGATCCACTGCTTTCTTTAAAACTGAAGAAACGTGGCAGTTAAGAGGCTGCAAAACATCAAATGCATTTCAACACCAAAGGATAAGAACAGCAACCAATCAAACAAAAACATAGATACAATCTCTCAAAATTGTACCATACTAGTTTGCAGCCTACAACAGCAGCTTTGTGCACTTTCTTTTATTGTTATTCTTTTTTGGTTGTTGTGTCTGCTTTATTTGAACAACATTACAAACACAATGATGATCAGTAAGCAGCTTATCTAATTCTTTCTGATCATTGCACTACTTCTATTATTTGTTGTGCTGGACATTTATGGCGAGGGTCACAAGTTTATTGTTTACATGCGTGACCAGCGTGATCAGCAATAGCGAATCCTATTCTTCTCACCAACAATCCCAAAGGAGCTGAGGAGGAGATACCGTGGCTACAGGGCCAGAGCGCTATGGAGGACAAAAAGAAGGAGATTTAAACCTTATCTTCAGTCTATCATCATGAGGAATGTAAGATCCTTGGTGAATAAGATGGAAGTGTTGTGAGCACTAGCAAGGTGTCAGAGGGAATATAGGGAATGCAGTATAATATGCTTTACTGAGACGTGGATGCACAAACATATCTCAGACTCTAACGCTACAGTGAGTGGCTTTCAAACAGTGAGGGCAGACAGAGACACCGTCACGAGTGGTATGAGGAAAGGAGATGGGCTTGCGGTGCTTGTTATCAACAAATGGTGCAATCCTAGACATTTCCATATTAAGGAGTTCTTCTGTAGCACAGAGATTGAACTGATTGCCAAAGGAATGCATAAGTTTTATCTGCCGTGGTAGTTTACATTCACCATAATTTTTGCTGTTTACATTCCGACTACAGCAAGCGCGGAGGCAGCGTGTGACCTCATACACACAGTTACAGCTGAATTGCAAACACAACAACCAAACATCTTCCTTGCCATTTTGGGAGACTTTAATCGTGTATTTCTCTCATCAACTCTGCCTGCCTTTAAACAATCTGTGAAATGTTTAACCAGAGAGAAAAGAACACTTGATTTACTGTATGCTAATGATGAGAGGATATGGACTCAGGGGTTGAGGATCTGCATATCGCTCTGAGCATCACTGACTGGGATGCTTTATGCAAACCACACTGGGATGGCATTAACAGTATGGTAGACTGTGTAACTGACATCATCAACTTCTGTGTTGATAACACCATCCCACCAGTACAGTATGTTGCTTCCCAAAAAACAAACACTGGATTACCAGTGACTTGAAGGCTCTATTAAATGACAAGAAGAGATTATGACAGGGGACTTTAACAAAGCCAATCTGAAAACAATTGCGCCAAAATACCACCAACACATCAACTTCAACACACAAGGGGACTGGGTTTTGGACCATTGCTATTCTCCTTTCCGGGATGGCTACAAATCCCTGCCCTGTCCATCATTTGGCAAATCAGACCAGTCTTCTGTTCTGCTTTTGCCCACTTACAGGCAGAAACTGAAACAGGAAGCACCCACCCTCAGAATGATCCAGTGCTGGTCGGACCAATCAGACTCTATGCTAAAAGACTGTTTTGATCATGTGGACTGGGAGATGTTCCGGTCCGCCTCTGATGATGACATCGAGGTTTATGCTGATAGCGTAACGTGTTTCATCAGGAAGTGCGTAGAGGCCGTTGTTCCAACCAAAACAATACGGATCTACCCCAACCAGAAACCATGGGTTAACAGTGATGTTCGCGCGACACTTAATGCGCGGACCTCCGCTTTTAATTCCGGGAACACGGAGGAGCAAAAACAAGCCAGTTATCCCCTCTGTAAAACTATCAGAGCAGCCAAACGCCAGTACAGGAACAAGATTGAAGGACAGTTCAACACCACCGACTCTAAAAGTATGTGGCAGGGAATTAACATCATCGCGGACTACAAATGGAATAAAAGCTCCACTGTGAACACCACTGCGTCTCTCCCGGACGAGCTAAATCCATTTTATGCTCTCGCGGAGAGAACACTTGTGGCCGATACTACGGAGGTTGGTTCACTCTCCGTCTCTGTTGCGGATGTAACCCGATCCCTCCGACGGGTGAACATCCGTAAAGCTGCGTGTCCAGACAGCATTCCAGGCTGCGTCATCAATGCATGCGCGAGCCAACTGGCTGGTGTTTTTACAGACATTTTCAACCTGTCCCTCTCCTTCTCTGTAGTCCTCACATGCTTCAAAACGTCCACCATTGTGCCTGTACCAAAGTAATCAAAAATCACTTGTTCAAATGACTGGTGTCCTGTTGCTCTGACCCCCATCATCAGCAAATGCTTTGAGAGGCTAATCAGAGATTACATCTTCTCTGTGCTGCACACATTACTGGACCCATTGCAGTTTGCCTACCGCAACAACCGCTCCACTGATGATGCCATTGCATCTACAATACACACTGCTCTCTCCCACCTGGAAAAAAAGAACACATATGTGAGAATGCTCTTTGTAGACTACAGCTCAGCATTCAACACCATAGTGCCCTCCAAGCTTGATGTGAAACTCCGGGAGCACAGGAGCACAACTTCTCCCTCAACGTCAGAAAGACCAAGGAGCTTAAAGTGGACTTCAGGAGGAAAGACAGAGAACACAGCCCCATCACCATTAATGGAGCACCGGTAGAGAGAGTCAGCAGCTTCAAGTTCCTCTGTGTCCACATCACTGAGGAACTCACATGGTCCGTCCACACTGAGGCCATTGTGAAGAAGGCTCACCAGCGCTACTTCGTCCTGAGACGGCTGAGGAATTTTGGAATGAACCACCACATCCTCACACGGTTCTACACCAGCACTGTAGAGAGCATCCTGACTGGCTGCATCACCGCCTGGTACGGCAATAGCACCGGCCACAACCGCAAAGCCCTGCAAAGTGTGGTGCGAATTGCCAGACACATCATCGGAGGTGAGCTTCCCTCCCTCCAGGACATCTACACCAGGTGGTGTGTGAAAAAAGCTCGGAGGATCATCAGAGATTCCAGCCACCCAAGCCATGGTCTGCTCTCACTGCTACCATCAGGCAGGCGGTATCGCAGCATCAGGACCCGCACCAGCCGCCTACATGACAGCTTCTTCCCCCAAGCAATCAGACTTTTGAACACTTGATCTCTCACGATGACTATACATCAGCACTGCACTTTATTAATCTTATTATCTCACATTGGACTGTCATAAATTATATTCACTTCACAATATTATGTAATATTAAATTTTTTATAATTTACATTTTTTTATACACTTTATATACTTTTTAATTTTTATTGTATGTGTATTCTAAATTATGTGTACATTTGATATGTAAATTGTGTTGTGTAAATGTGTTGTTTATTGTAAATTGGTATATGTCTCATCACTGTCATGACTGCTATGTTGCTCGGAAGACTTTCACCTACTGTTGCACTTGTGTATATGGTCGTGTGACAATAAAGTTATTTGATTTGAGGTATTCTGTTAGTGATCACACTTATCTTTGGCAGCATATCTACATTCTAGAGCATGTTTAAAAGAGAGGTACTGGATCCAAACTTTTTTTTAAATAAATTTTATTTTTAGGAAAACATTTGGAATGGATATGCTACATTTTTAGAGTTAGATTTTTTTGTACTATAGTGGGCTTCTAAATTGATGGGATGGGGGGATGCTTAATTGTAATTAAAATGTCACGAATTCAATGCAAATCAGATACCTTATTTTACTGTTTACCTCTTTAAAAAGTAATCACGTCACTAATTAAATTTCCCTTTTAAAACAATAAAAAAAATATATAATAATTTCCCACTCAAATATTTTCTTTTTGTATATTTAATCCTTGTATAGGTTGTGCATTCTTCAGCTTTCACATAAACACAGACAGAAAGATAACAGATGTTTATGTAAATATAATTCATGTTTTAAATATATTTTATATTAATATTAGAAAAGTAATCAGCTCCCTTAAAAGTGAGTAACTGTAATCTGATTATGAAAATGTTAGTCATTTGTTACACAATTATTATTATTATTTAAATAAAAAAGTAATTAGATTCCAGTAACGGATTACTTGGAATCAGATTACACCCAACACTGTATTGGTCAAAACAATATTGTGTGAGTATTGTGCACAAAAATAAATAAATAACAATCACTATATGATTGTATCAGCACAGACGTACAGTTTTCCACTGCAGTCTCAGAATAACAGACTCTCATGACGAAACGTCATTGGGGCAAATGTTTGCTTGCACCCTGGTGTGGCTCTAGGGACTATAGCCCATCATGGATTTGCACAGCACCGGCACATGACTGCCAATGATTTCCTAAGGATTTTTTTATAAACACAATCACTTTCATCAAAATATTTAAATAATAGACCTGAAAGTTATTAAAAGTGTAATTTTATATGTTGAAATGTGTTTGTATCAACTCTATAGTCTTGATTATATTAGTCAGGGGGAGGAGTCAATTAACCTATGTACACAGGTACAGCGCATTAGAGATCATTTGCAAATCAGTCAACTCAATCAACAGCATCTACAAAAATGGAACGCTATCTAATATCAAGCAGAAGACACAGATTTCAAATTTACCTCAAAATAGTTTAGAGGAGGACATAAACACAAATCTACAGCCTCCGTTTGTGTCTGAGGTTCAGGATTGAGAGGAAGAGCTGCTGTCTATTGACCCATGTGAGGAAAAGTTAGCTGTTGCTAGCTGTAGTACCGGTAAACCTAGTGGTACGACCACTTCCAGTGGCCTTACTTTACTCCTCGCCTCATGTAAAACAAGATCTTTATCGGATGATCTCAGAAATCCTTCCGCAGATCGCCGAGCCAGAAACCTTTGAGCTCGATCAATTTCCATGGTGTAAGTTTGAGCACGCAGGTGTCTTTTAATATTTCCAAAGCCTGAGGATTTAGAATTTTTTGACATATTGACCTCCTAAAACAGTTATGGAACAGAGTGTATTGAATCTCACCGGTTTATGTCATAAAAAGTATTAAAACTAGCAATGTGTGTAGAGCTCGCCGTTCACAACTCCGATCTGCACATGGCGTCACGTGACTCCACCTCATTTTATGTTCCTTAATATTCCAATTAATTATGCACTTGTAATGAACTTGTCTCAATGTAATGTTTAAATCACAATTAAATAATGTCATAAGGAGCTGTTTTTTTGAGACTCTTTTAGTTAGCGGTTTATCTGATCTCACATAGCTAAGTTTATGTGAATGCTTCAAGGCTAAATGCTCATTTCTAAATAGAGGTAATGGCAGCGTAAACTCTTTTTTTAAATCTTTTTTTTGTCATTTGTCAATTTAATTTCAAGAAAAATATTTGGAAAGATTTGGAACCTTATAGGCCAAATTTAATAGAGTTGGATTTGAATTATAACAGTGGCTAATGGCTATTGGGGATGAAGGTGGAATATGCTCAATTTAATGAAAGTACTGTCACAAATTCAATGCAAAAACAAAACAAAACAAAAAATCTTATTGTTCCTAAAAGTAGGGCTTGCTTTCTTCCTGATATTAACTGACAGTTTGCATCAAATTAATCCATACATTCAAAAAATTGTCTATATCAGAAAAAGTGAAATAGTAAACATACTTGTACATTTTGAGATGTTGATGGGTTTGCCTTCTGTTACATTATCTGTTCTAACAGCTGTGATGTTAAATGTGTAATTGACACCAGGAGTCAGATAAGTGATGCAATAAGAGCTATTCGTTGTTGTTATAGTGTTGGATGTTTTCTCATCTGTCCATTGAACTCTAAAGAAATATATTTTTTCAAGTGGTTTGTCCCATGTTAGACATATAGAAGATGTTGTGATGTTAGTCACTTGAAGATTCCTGATCACATCTGGTTCTGTGTTGGGGAGAAATAAGTAAATAATAAGTAGAGATTAAAGAAAAATTGTGATTATCACAAGATAAATAATCATGAACTATCGATATGATTTCATCAGCGAAACCCTACAGTGGGGACAGTGGTGCCTGTGAAATTTAAAGAAACAAATTTGCTAAATTTTTTTTTGACATGCACACAAAGACATTAAGCATACAATGAAATTCTGTTAAACAATTATTATATCAGGTATAATTGACTTATTTAGATGTATAGACAATTGTCTATGAATAACAATACTCACTTGTAGGAGTTGATGTTTGAGACTCAGTTGAAGGACTGATTGTAATGACAGTGGATTCTGATATATTTTGAGCTATAATGATATACAATCAAACACATGCATTAGGCAGTATCTGCCGACATGTTTACAAGATTTTGTTTAGCATTCAATTAAATTGTTTAACATTTATTAGAACAATGAACAACATTTAAAATAATCTAAATAAAATACAGCTATAATGTACTTACTGAGGTGTTTACACAATTGTCTGTGAATAACAATACTCACTTGTAGGAGTTGATGTTTGAGACTCAGTTGAAGAAGTGGTTGTAATGACAGTGGATTCTGAGATATTTTGAGGTATAATGATATACAATCAAACACATGTATTAGGCAGTATCTGCCGACATGCTTTCAAGATTTTGTTTAGCATTCAATGAAATTCTGTTTAACATTTATTAGAACAATGAACCACATTTACAATAATCCAAACAATATACAGATATAATTGACTTATTGAGGTGTGTGACAGGGCGGAGGGCGGGGACGGGTCGAGGTTAAACACACCAGGTCCCTTATCGGGCTAACTGAGCCTCGGAGAGGGATAAAGGCCGATTGCAGACGGTGGTGTGGGAGAGAGAGATCGTTTTACGGACAAGTCCGTCATCTGTGTGTTTGTGTCTTTTGTATTAGTTCATCATCAAGCCGGTTCTCGCCTTCCCATTGAACTGCTTTACACTGGTGCCGAAATCCGGGAAGGAGGAGGGATACGCCTTAGTAGATTTCTCGCCACCACTGTCCACACCAAAGGAGCAGTCGACCGCAAGGGGAGAGGGGACTCCTAACCGACAGCCTGGAGCGGTCAGGGCCGCTGCCAGGGGCGGAGGAGTCCCCTATCAGCCGCTGAAACGCAGGGGGGGTATGAGACCGCCGACCGCGAGCAGGGAGGGGCTCACTACCGACCGCATGGAGCGGGAGAACCGCTGCCAGCGGCGGGGGAGACCCTTTCTGTTCCCAGAGAATGCAGAGGGGCATTCCATTCGCCTGGGGCTGGAGGACAGCCTCCAATCCGCCCGGGGAGGCATGGCTGTCATCTGTCAGATGGAGGAGGAGTGGCCGGAGACCAAGCTACGGCGTATCGGAGAACTGGCGAGTAATTTTTTTATTTTTTTTATCTCTCTCTCTCTCACTGCCGCTCTGCGTTGGCCTTTTCCCTCGTTTAAATTTTTGTGTTTTTTTTGGGGTACTACACTGTTACAGGAAGTACCCCCACAGTTCAATTATTCCTGTTTCCCTCCCCTTGTCCCCTCCCTCATCCAGGTAGATGGGGATGACCTGCTGGCAGACGCGGCTTAGGGCACGCCCTCCCCCAGGGAAAGGGGGGGGGGGGGGGGGCGTGTACGTCATGCCGGGTGCTACCCAGCCTGAGAGAATGAAGGAGGAATGTGACAGGGCGGAGGGCGGGGCCGGGTCGTGATTATACACACCCGGTCCCTTATCGGGCTAATTGAGCCTCGGAGAGGGATAAAGGCCGATTGCGGACGGTGGTGCGGGAGAGAGAGATCGTTTACGGACATGTCCGTCATGTGTGTGTTTGTGTCTTTTGTTCCCCGTCTGTCACTCACTTCGACGTCGTGTCGAAGAAGCGACACTAGGGATCTCTCTTGAGTGCTGATAGATGCCTCTGATCTATGAAAAAAGGCCAATGAGAGTTGGCGAACAGTATTTGCATACCCCGCCCCCGGACATACGGGTATAAAGGCGAGGGAAATACGCTCGTTCATTCAGTCATTTTCTTCGGAGCCAATGGTCGTGTGTATGCAGCCAGCTGCGAATGGCACAACTGATCCTGCTTCTATCCTCTGACACTCTGCTTTCCTGTTGGATCTACGGTGCACTCCAGCTTTTTTCTTCACTGCACGGCGTGCAGCTTTGCTCCTGGGCGCTTCGACAGCGCAAAGTTGGAAAGAGTTGAAAGAGTGATTTTCTCTGTAAAAGAGTTTATATCTCTGAAAGAGCATTACACAGTGGCGTTGAACGTCCTTTTCAGGACATGGGCCATGCCCCGTCTGCTCGACGAGGGTGTCGTCCTGCAGCTACGAAACACCCTGCTCCGCCTTAACCTGGGCCCAGCTCTCAGCCCCAGCATCGAGCACTCCGCAGGAAGCAGACGCCCCCGTCTCACGGACCCCTTTGAGGACCCGGAAGGCTCCCAGGTGGTCTGTAGACGTTCGACCCAGGGACCAAGATGTTAGCTCCGGAGATGGTAAGACCGCTCCGTCCCCGGTGGAGGGCCGGGAGGAGAATTTTTTCTTTGTTGAATTAGTTTTCATATTCTCATATTCTCTGTAACGAGCTATTTCCTTTTGTCTCTGGGTCACCTGGCCCTCACGGCACTCTGCCGCCAGATCTCAACAGTCCCGGCATCCTGGATGCGGATCACCTGCCTCCAGCACCCACGACTGTTCCCCGGCTGGCCGGTTCCGACGAGTCTAGAGGACGCCAACCAAAAACTGGACCTCCTCATGCTCAGTCGCTAACCCGCCCCCTGCCGGGTGTACGGAGCAAGGTAAGCGCCTTGAGTCTTTTCTCAGCACCCCAGCTGCGGGTCGCCCTGTCGCGGCCAATGCTGCCCTACCTGCTCCGCCCCGCTGCTCCGTCCCGCCGGGTATGTCAAAATAGTCGTCCCCTTGGTGCCCCTAGCGCGGAGTTGGACGCGTGGCTCTCACTTCCCGTCTCGCTAGCTGGCAGCGGATTACGACCGATCTTGGACTTGTGAGTTCTCAACCAAGCGTTGCACTAACTCTCGTTCAAAATGCTCACGCTTAACCTGCGTCTGGCATCTAGATTGGTCCGCAGCGGTAGACCTGAAGGACGCGTACTCCCGCGTCTCAATTTTGCCTCGACACCACCCCTTTCTGTGGCTCATGTTCGATGGACAGGCGTATCAGTACAAGTCCTCCCCTTCGGCGTGTCTCTGTCCCCTCGCGTCTTCACGGAAGTCGCAGAGGCAGCTCTTGCCCCGCTCCGAGAAGCCGGCATCCGAATACTCAATTACCTATGCACTCACAGAGACCTGGTGCTCAAGCACCTAAGCCGTTTGGGGCTTCAGGTCAGCTGGGAAAAGAGTAAGCTTACTCCAGTTCAGAGCATCTCTTTTCTCAGCATGGAGTGGACTCAGTCTCAATGTTTGCACGTCTCCTCAACGAGCGTGCGCAGTCAGTGTTGAGGTGCCTCGCCGCTTTCAGGCCGGGCACAACGGTCCCCTTAAAACTTTCCCAAGGGCTCCTGGGGCATATGGCATCCTCCGCAGCGGACGCGCCGTTGGGATTGATGCATATGAGACCGCTTCAGCACTGGCTTCAGACTGTGGGGCAGACTGTGTGACAATCACCCCCGCCTGCTGCCAAACATCCAAACCCTGGACAGACCTCTGTTTCTTACAGGCTGGAGTACTCTTACAGCAGGTGTCCCGTAGCGTCCTGGTCACGACCGATGCCTCCAGATCGGGTTGGGGCGCTGTATGCAACGGGCACGCAGCCGCAGGCCGTTGGAGGGCCCAGCTGCGTTGGCACATCAACTGCCTCGAGTTGCTGACCGTCCTTCTGGCCCTGCGGAAGTTTATCCCGTTAGTTCGAGACGAACATATCCTGGTCAGGTAAAAGGATAGCACCACTGCGGTGGCGTACATAAATCGCCAAGGCGGCGTACGCTCCCGCCACATGTCACAACTCGCCCGTCGTCTCCTCCATTGGAGCCAGCAGCGACTCAAGTCGTGTGTGATAATGGACGTGCTGTCACGACAACGCTTGCCTGGTGGAGAGTGGAGGCTTCACCCCCACTCGGTTCAGCTGACCTGGGGACGGTTCGGCAAGGCCCAGGTAGACCTGTTTTCCTCCCGAGAGACCTCCCACTGACCTCCCTCTGGTACGCCCGCTCAGAGGCTCCCCTCGGGGCAGATGCACTGGCGCACAGCTGGCCAGTGGGGCAGCGCATTTCCCCCAGTGAGCCTTCTTGCACAGGTGCTGTGCAAGGTCAGGGAGGACGAGGATCAAGTCACTCTTATGGCTCCTTACTGACCCGGGCCTGGTTCTCGGACCTCGTACTCCTCGCTACAGCCCCTCCCTGGCGAATTCCCCTGAGGAAAGACCTTCTTTCTCGGGGATGGGGCACGCTCTGGCATCCGCATCCAGACCTCTGGAACCTCCATGTCTAGTCCCTGGACGGGACGCGGAAGATCTAGCTGGTCTACCACCCACGGTCGTAGCCACGATCAAACAAGCCAGAGCCCCTTCTACCAGGCAACTCTACGCCCTGAAATGGCGTCTGTTCATGAATTGGTGATCTTCCTGGGCAGAAGACCCACAGAGGTGCGCAGTTAGGTCAGTGCTCCTGTTCCTACAGGAGGGGTTGGAGGGGAGGCTGTCCCTGTCCACCTTGAAGGTGTATGTCGCCACTAGCATGGCTCACCACGACCCAGTAGACGGCAAGTCCCTGGGTGAGCACGACTTAATCGTCAGGTTCATAAGAGGTGCCCGGAGGCTAAATCCCTCCTGGCCAAACCTGTTCCCCTCCTGGGATCTCTCGGTGGCCCTCACCGGTCTTCAGAGATCCCCCTCCAAGCCGCTAGAATCAGTTGACTCAGGGCCCTCTCTTCAAAAGATGGCCCTGCTGATCACGCTCGCTTCCATCAAGATGGCTGGGGAATCTCTCAAGCGTTCTCTACTAACGACACTTGCCTGGAGTTCGGTCCGGTAGACACACATGTGATCCTAAGACCTCGACCGGGCTATGTGTCCAAGGTTCCTACCACACCCTTCAGAAGATCAGGTAGTGAACCTGCAAGCGCTGCCCCGGGAGGAGGCAGACCCAGCCCCCTCACTGCTGTGTCCGGTATGTGCTTTGCGTGCCTACCTGGAACGCACCCAGAGCTTCAGACGCTCTGAGCAGCTCTTTGTCTGCTTTGGGCAACAGCAGAAAGGGAACGCTGTCTCCAAACAGAGGCTGTCCCACTGGGTAGTGGACGCCATTCAGTTGGCCTATCACACCCAGGCCCTGCCCCCCCCAAAAGCGGGTCCAAGCCCAATCCACCAGGAGTGTGGCGTCCTCTGGGCACTGGCTAGGGGCACCTCCCTAGCAGACATTGGCAGAGCTGCGGGCTGGGCAACACCTAACACCTTTGCGAGATCTTACAATCTCAGGGTTGAATCAGTCTCGTCCCGTGTTTTCTCAGGTCCGAGCCCGTAGAACTCGGTACACGTCGACGGTCTGACCGGGTGAATCGCTTTTCCTCTGTTGAGGTAAAACAGTGCGCCTTCTTCCCAGGAGACCCCTTTTAGGTTCCTGTTCGATTCCTCCCTAGCCCTTTTGGGTCCGCAACAGTTCAGCGGAAAAACATGCCGGCCCAGTCCAAGGCCTCACAATAGGTTCGTGGGAATTTTCCCATTCATTTAAATTGCCAGCAATCGCATCACTGCTGCGAGGGACCAGAGCAGCTTCGTGGACCGCCGTCGAGTCTATAAGCTCAATTGCCGAACGGACTTTTTCGTTTTGAAAGGGTCCGTATGGACAAATTTCGAAGGGGTCGGTTTACATGGAAGAACGGACGCAGATAGGGGGCGACAGTAAGCTGTGGTGGCCTCTCCACTCCCCTCTGAGACCCCCAGAGTCCCACGATCCCACTATCTGCCACCTAACCACCTATTCTGCACAATCACCATAGTGAGAGGGTCAGGGCTGTCCACTGACAAGCTATCCTCCCCCTTCCCAATTGTTTTGTACACGGACCCATTATCATCCCCCTGACCAACTGTTTTTCCCAAATAGCGTTTTCACGCTCTGGGATTTCACGGGCCGCACGTTTGGTGGCCGCGGTGACCGCCCGCACCCTCGAAATTTGCACAAATTTTGCCCTTTGAGTTTTTTTGTGCGAAAATTTCGACTTCCTCAGATCTTTTTGAAATTCACAACATAGAAAGAGGAGGCTTGGAGAAGAACAGAAACATTAGTTTCAGCTTCCTAAGTCTGTCCAGAGCTGAGATCTGGACATCCCACGTACAATTTGTCCCATTCACAAAAATGAAGGGTTCGTGGTCAGTGAAATTTGTATGTTTTGATGGGTGCACTATCATCAGGGGGCTTCACTGAGTCACATAAATGTGATTATATGTCATAAATTTGATACAGGAGTTATACAAATAAAGTCCATTATGTGATGATTTTGGCCAATGCAAATAAATTGGAAGTGGGTATGTGATTGGAAGTGGGACTACCCACTACAGATATAATGTGCATACAGCAATACAATCACTGGCTATTGGACAGAGAGTCCTTTGGCCCATTAAATTGATTGGAAGTGGGACTACCCACTCAAGTTATTCTGTACCTAAAGCAATACAATCACTGGCTATTGGACAGAGAGTCCTTTGGCCCATTAAATTGATTGGAAGTGGGACTACCCACTACAGATATAATATGCATACAGCAATACAATCACTGGCTATTGGACAGAGAGTTCTTTGGCCCATTAAATTGATTGGAATTGGGACTACCCACTACAGATATTCTGTACACAGACCTGTACAATCACTTGCTTTTGGGTTTTGAGTCTGTTGGTGGACACATGCACCTGTGGATTCAATTGGAAATGGGAAGATAGTCAGTTTGTGTTTACACACCTATGTGTTTCAGGTCAAAGTGGGCAAAATAGGTGGTTTGGGTTCAGATAGCGTGTCTCTGGACAGCCCCAACAACTACAGTTGGTCCGGGGTTCTCATTGGACAAATTGTGAAAAATAGATGGTCAGCTGGCAGATAGCGGGTACGTGGACAGACCCGCCCCCTCTGGGCAGTCTGGGGGACTCACTTGTTAATTTGGGAAAAATATGTGGTCAGGGGCATGATAGCGGGTCCGTGGACAGCCCCGCTCCCTCTGTGCAGTCTGGGGGTCTCATTGGTCAATTTGGGAAAAATAAGTGCTCAGGGGCATGATAGTGGGTCCGTGGACAGCCCGGCCCCCTCTGGGCGGTCTGGGGTCTCATTGGTCCATTTTGAAAAAATAGTGGGTCAGGGGGATGATAATGGGTCCTTGGATAGCCCCGCCCCCCCGGGGCGGGCAGGGGGTCTCATTGGTCCATTTTGAAAAAATAGTGGGTCAGGGGGATGATAATGGGTCTGTGGATAGCCCCGCCCCCCCGGGGTGGGCAGGGGTCCCATTGGTCCATTTTTAAAAAATAGAGGGTCAGGGGGATGATAATGGGTCTGTGGACAGCCCCCCCCCCCCCCCCCCCCCCCAGGTTGGCAAGGGGGTCTTCACAGGGCACTGCGTCCCATTCCCCCTTTAAAAGAACACAATGAAACAAATTGAAAGTGGGACAGCAGTGCCCTCGAGAGGTGCCCACTTGCCATCGAAATGAATGGTGAAGGATCCCATTCTGGACGTGAGTTCGCCACCACCCTGACGAATGCTGAACTGCACTAGAAATTCAAATTCAGGGTGGCAACTTTGAATGCCCGTGGCGCGGGTCCGTGGCGCCCTGGGCGTGCCCCGACCACGCAGACCTCACCCCGGGGACCCCCCGGACGAACGGGCACCGGCCCCCGGCCCGTGAAAAATTCCGGGGGGGCAGCCGCAGTGTACAGGAACCCCCGTACAATCCCCCATTCCCCAACGCCTGAACGACCCCCGTTCGAAAGTGCTTCCCTTAGGTAGGGAATGAGACGTCGTGTCTTCCCGGCCACGTCGCTGAGCCGAGCCGCTGAGGTGCCCGGAACACTCCCGACTCCTCAGAAAAATCCTGAATGAACGAGCGTATTTCCCTCTCGGGTGGGGTATGCAAATACTGTTCGCCAACTCTCATTGGCCTTTTTTCATAGAACAGAGGCATCTTTCGGCGCTCAAGAGAGACCCCTAGTGTCGCTTCTTCGACATGACGTCTCGTTCCCTCCATCAGGGAACGGAGGTTACATACGTAATCGAGACGTTTTAGTTTATCATTAAAGTATTATTTACACTGTCAAGCTGGTTCTAGCCTCCTCATTCCCATTGAACTGCTTTACAAGGTGTTTAGACAATTGTCTGTGAACAAAAATACTCACTTGTAGGAGTTGATGTTTGAGACTCGGTTGAAGAAGTGGTTGTAATGACAGTGGATTCTGAGACATTTTGAGCTATTATGATATACAATCAAACACATGCATTAGGCAGTATCTGCCGACATGATTACAAGATTTTGTTTAGCATTCAATTAAATTCTGTTTAACATTTATTAGAACAATGAACCACATTTACAATAAACTGAATAAAATACAGCTATAATTGATTGTTTAGGTGTTTACACAATTGTCCATCAATAACAATACTCACTTGTAGGAGGAGTTGATGTTTGAGACTCAGTTGTAGAAGTAGTTGTAATGACAGTGGATTCTGAGACATTTTGAGCTATAATGATATACAGTCAAACACATGTATTAGGCAGTATCTGCAGACATGATTACAAGATTTTGTTTAGCATTCAATGAAATTCTGTTTAACAATTATAGAAAAATGAACCACATTTACAATAATCTAAATAAAATACAGATATAATTTACTTATTGAGGTGCTTAGACAATTGTCTGTGAATAACAATACTCACTTGTAGGAGTTGATGTTTGAGACTCAGTTGAAGAAGTGGTTGTAATGACAGTGGATTCTGAGACATTTTGAGCTATAATGATATACAATCAAACACATGTATTAGGCAGTACCTGCCGACATGATTACAAGATTTTGTTGAGCATTCAGTCAAATTCTGTTTAACAATTATTAGAACAATGAACCACATTTAAAATAATCTAAATAAAATACAGCTATAACTGACTTATTGAGGTGTTTACACAATTGTCCATCAATAACAATACTCACTTGTAGGAGTTGATGTTTGAGACTCAGTTGAAGAACTAATTGTAGTCACAGTAGATTCTGAGACATTTTGAGCTATAATGATATACAATCATACACATGCATTAGACAGTATCTGCCAACATGATTAGAAGATTTTGTTTAGCTTTCAATGAAATTCAGTTTAACATTTACTAGAACAATGAACCACATTTACAATAAACTGAATAAACATCTAGGTTACGTATGTAACCTCCGTTCCCTGATGGAGGGAACGAGATGTTGTGTCGAGGGAAGCAACACTAGGGGTCTCTCTTGAGCGCCGAATATGCCTCTGGTCTATGAAAAAAGGCCAATGAGATGTTGGCAGACAGTATTTGCATACCCCGCCCCGGACATACGGGTATAAAAACGGGGAAATAGTCGAGTTCATTCAGGATTTTTCTGAGGATCCGTAAATGGTCCGGCCACTGCAGTGGCTCGGCTCAGCGACGTGGCTAGGAGGACACGACGTCTCGTTCCCTCCATCAGGGAACGGAGGTTACATACGTAACCTAGACATTCCCCGTCTGTCGTTCACTTCGACGTTGTGTCGAAGAAGCGACACTAGGGGTCCAATTTAAATTATGCTATGCGGGCATGGGGGCATGGCCTGGGTGCGACAGGGCAATGAAATGGCATCCACCACCCAGTGGGAGAGCCTCTGTTTGGAGACAGTGTTCCCTTTCCGCTGTCCCCCAAAGCCGACAAAGAGCTGCTCAGAGCACCTAAAGCTCTGTGTGCAGTCCAAATAGGTACGCAAAGCACGTACTGGACACAGCAATGAAGGGGCTGGGTCTGCCTCCTCCCGGGGCAGCACTTGCAGGTTCACTACCTGGTCTCTGAAAGGCGTGGTAGGAACCTTGGGCACGTAGCCCGGTCGTGGTCTTAGGATCACATATGTGTCTGCCGGACCGAACTCCAGGCAGGTGTCGCTAACAGAGAACGCTTGCAGGTCCCCAACCCTCTTGATGGACGTGAGCGTGATCAGCAGGGCCATCTTTAGAGAGAGGGTCCTGAGTCCAACTGATTCTAGCGGCTTGAAGGGGGGTCTCTGGAGGCCCGCGAGGACCACTGAGAGATCCCAGGAGGGGAACAGGCTTGGCAGGGAGGGGTTCAACCTCTGGGTGTCTCTTTGGAACCTTATGATTAAGTCGTGCTTACCCAAGTACTTGCCGTCCACTGCATCGTGGTAGGCCACAATAGAGGCGACATACACCTTCAGGGTGGAAGGGGACAGCCTCCCTTCCAGCCTCTCTTGCAGAAATAAGAACACTGACCTAATTGCGGACCTCTGTGGGTCTTCAGCACGGGAAGAGCACCAATTCGCGAACAAGCGCCATTTTAGGGCATAAAGTTGCCTGGTAGAAGGGGCTCTGGCTTGGTTGATCGTGGCTACGACCGTGGGTGGTAGATCAGCTAGATCTTCCGCGTCCCGTCCAGGGGCCAGACGTGGAGGATCCAATGGTCTGTGTGCGGATGCCAGAGTGTGCACCATCCCTGAGAAAGAAGGTCTTTCCTCAGGGGAAAGGCGACAGGTCTACCTGGGCCTTGCCGAACTGTTCCCAAATCAGCTGGACCGAATGGGGGTGAAGCCTCCACTCTCCACTAGGCAAGCGCTGTCGTAACAACACGTCCGCTACCACATTTAGGTTGCTAAAAGAGGTTGCCGGGGATGTGAGTGGCGCGCAGCAACTTGAGTGGCTCCAAAGGAGGAGACGATGGGCAAGTGGTGACATGTGGCGGGAGCGTGCGCCGCCTTGGCGATTTACGTACACTACCGCAGTGGTGCTGTCTAACCTGATCAGGACATGTTTGTCTTGAACTAACGGGAGAAACTTCCACAGGGCAAAGAAGACAGTCAGCAATTCCAAGCAGTTGATGTGCCAGCGCAGCGGGGCCCCTTTCCAACGGCCTGCTACCGCGCGCCCGTTGCACGCGGTGCCCCAACCCAATCTGGAGGCGTCAGTCGTGACCAAGACGCATCGGGACACCTGCTGCAAGGGTACTCCTACCCGTAGAAAACAGAGGTCTGTCCAGGGTTTGAATGTTTGGCAGAAGGTGGGGGTGATCATCCAATCTAGATGCCGAATGCAGGTTAGGACGTGTTTCTGCGTGAGCATTTTGAACGGGAGTTTGTGCAAAGCTTGGTTGAAAACTCACAAGTCCAAGATCAGTCGTAAGCCGTCGCCTTTCTTGGATACGATGAAGTAAGGGCTGTAGAGACCCTTCTTCATCTTGGTTGGAGAGACAGTCTCTTTGAGTAAGAGAGTAGCGATTTCGGCGAGCAGGGATTTGGCATGTTTGCCGTGTACTGCGGAGAAGTGGACGACCGTGAAGGGGGGCGGAGGCCTGGCAAACTGAATTGCGTAAACTAAATGGATGGTCCGGGCCAGCCAGTGAGACGGGTTGGGAAGTGAAAGCCATGCCTCCAAACTCCATGCTAGAGGCACTAAGGGGACGATTATTATTGACGTACCCGGCGGGGCTTCGCAGCGGGGCGGAGCAGGTAAAACAGCGTCGGGAGGGGAAGACGGGCCCCGAGGCTCTGGTGCTGAGAAAAGACTCAAAGCACTTACCTTGCTCCACACACAGGGCAGGGGGCGGGTTAGCGACTGAGGAGGAGGTCCAACGTAGGCGTCCTCTAGACTCGTCGGAACCGGGCGTCTGGGGAACAGTCGTGGGGCTGAAGGACCACGTCCAGCGTGCTGGGACTGTTGAAATCTGGCGGTAGAGTGCCGTGAGAATGGCATTTGCGTGCCAGGTGACCCAGAGACAAAGGAAATAGCTCTTTTACTAAAAATGTGGGTACCGCAGCCCCGAGGGGGCAAATTAAATAAATCCAGCAAAAGATTCTCCTCCCGGCCCTCCACAGGGGGACAGAGTGGTCTTAACATCTCCGGAGCTAACGTCTCGGTCCCTGGGTCGGACGTCTCAGGAGCGCCTGGGAGCCTTACGGGTCAGTGAGACGGGGGGGGGCGTCTGCTTCCTTTGGTGTGCTCAACACTGGGGCTGAGAGCTGGGCCCAGGTTGAGGCAGAACAGGGTGTTTCATTGACGCAGGTGGACGCCCTCGGCGGGCAGACGAGGCATGGCCCATGGAGGCAGGCTTGCGGCAGGGGAGGATATGTGAGATGGCCTCTGTCTGCTTCTTCACCGCAGAGAACTGCTGGGCTAAGTCCTCGACGTTGTCGCCGAAGAGGCCGAACTGGGAGACAGGGGCGTTGAGAAAACGAGCCTTCTCGATCTCACGCATCTCAACCAAGTTCAGCCACAGATGAAGTTTCTGGACCACAAGCGTGGCCATCGTCTGCCCGAGTGACTGTGCTGTGACCTTCGTGGCCCACACTGGGATCAGGGCTACCCTCGTGCAGATCTTTGAGCGCCTTGGCCTGGTGGACTTCCATGGTGTGAAGGGCGGAAGCGGCCTGTCCAGCGCCGCTGTAGACTTTGGCAGTAAACGATGATGATGTACTGCAGGCCTTAGAAGGGAGCACAGGGCGACCCCGCCAGGTGGTAGAGTTTCTGGGGCATAGAAGGAGCGCAAAAGCCCTATTTACCTGGGGAATTGCCGTATATCCATGGGCCGCAACGCCGACAAGGGTAGCGAGAGCGGATGAGCAGGCTTTGTGACGAGTGGAGAGGGGTGCTCTCCACGAAGACATCAGCTCATTGTGCACCTCCGGGAAAAACGGGACCGGGGGGGCGAGGCTGTGAGCAGTGCGCAGCGCACAGACCCCAGGAACCAGTCATCCAACCATGATGGCTGTGGGGAGGATGAAGAATTCTAGTCCAACTCCACGCTGACGGTGGCACGGGCAAGCATGTCGGACATCTGTGCGTCAGCCTCAGCATGGGCGTGCTGGCACGAAGGTGGCAGCCCAGGGGAGGCATCAGCGTCAGACGACTCTCTGATGCAGCATCGAGCCCATCCACCTCGAGCTCTAGAGGATAGGCAGGCTGGCTGTGAGGCGAGACGCTGTTGCCTCGAGCACGGACGGGAGTCAACGAGCGGGCTGGTGGGCAGGTGGTCCGAGGGGGGGTACCCGGCGGAGCTACACCCGCTGCCGTCCCCTGATCGCCTCCAGAGGCATCGTCCTCAATCCCGTGGGAAGAAGGAGCGACGCGGGGGGCGGCTGGAGTGGCGTGCTTTCTGTTGAAAGCAAGCTGCGACCGCAAAGTTGCCATGGTCATGCCCTCGCAGTGAGAGCATGAGCCATCCACAAACGCTGACTCAGTGTGATCGCTGTCCAGACACACGAGACAACGCCTGTGGCCGTCTGAAGCGGAGAGCACTCTACCGCATCCAGGAATTACACAGGGGTGGAATAGCATCTTTAAAAAGACGCGTCCTGAAAAGGACGTTCAACGCCGCTGCGTAAAGCTCTTTCAGAGGAATATACTCTTTTATAAAGAACTCTTTTAAATCTCTTGCGCTGTCGAAGCACCCAGGGGCAAGATGCACTGCTGTGCAGAGAAGGAGAAAAGCAGCTGAAGTGCGCTGTAGATCCAACAGCAAGCAGAGCATCAGAGGAACAGGGCAGGAACTGGTGTGTAACTCGCAGCTGGCTGCATACACGACCATCGGCTCTGAAGAAAATGTCTGAATGAACTCTACGCATTTCCCCGTTTTTTTTCCAGTATGTCCGGGGCGGGGTATGCAAATACTGTCTGCCAACTTCTAATTGGCCTTTTTTCATTGACCATAAGCATATTCAGTGCTCAAGAGAGAACCCTAGTGTTGCTTCTTCGACACAACGTTGAAGTGAGCGACAGAAGGGGAAATACAGCTATAATGTACTTATTGAGGTGTTTACACAATTGTCCATCAATAACAATACTCACTAGTAGGAGGAGTTGATGTTTGAGACTCGGTTGAAGAGCTGATTGTAGTGACAGTGGATTCTGAGACATTTTGAGCAATAATGATATACAATCAAACACATCTCTTAGGCAGTATCTGCCGACATGTTTACAAGATTTTGTTTAGCATTCAATGAAATTCTGTTTAACAATTATTAGAACAATGAACCACATTTAAAATAATCTAAATAAAATACAGCTATAATGGACTTATTGTGGTGTTTACACAATTGACTGTGAATAACAATACTTACTTGCAGGAGGAGTTGATGTTTGAGACTCAGTTAAAGGACTGATTGTAGTTACAGTGAATTCTGAGACAATACGAGCAATAATGATATACAATCAAACACATCTCTTAGGCAGTATCTGCCGACATGTTTACAAGATTTTGTTTAGCATTCAATGAAATTCTGTTTAACACTTATTAGAACAATGAACCACATTTAAAATAATCTACATAAAATACAGCTATAATTGACTTATTGTGGTGTTTACACAATTGTCCATCAGTAACAATACTCACTTGTAGGAGGAGTTGATGTTTGAGACTCAGTTGAAGAAGTGGTTGTAATGAGAGTGGATTCTGAGACAATTTGAGTTATAATGATATACAATCAAACACATGTATTAGGCAGTATCTGCTAACATGTTTACAAGATTTTGTTTAGCATTCATTAAATTCTGTTTAACAATTTTAGAACAATGAACCACATTTAAATTAATCTAAATAAAATACAGCTATAATTGACTTATTGAGGAATTTACACAATTGACTGTGAATAACAATACTCACTTGCAGGAGGAGTTGATGTTTGAGACTCAGTTAAAGGACCGATTGTAGTTACAGTGGATTCTGAGACATTTTGAGCTATAATGATATACAATCAAACACCTGCATTAGGCAGTATCTGCCGACATGTTTACAAGATTTTGTTTAGCATTCAATGAAATTATGTTTCACAATTATTACTACAATGAACCACATTTACAATAATCTAAATAAAATACAGCTATAATTGACTTATTAAGGTGTTTACACAATTGACTGTGAATAACAATACTCACTTGTAGGAGTTGATGTTTGAGACTCAGTTAAAGGACTGATTGTAGTTACAGTGGATTCTGAGACAATATGAGCTATAATGATATACAATCAAACACATCTCTTAGGCAGTATCTGCCGACATGTTTACAAGATTTTGTTTAGCATTCAATGAAATTCTGTTTAACAATTATTAGAACAATGAACCACATTTAAAATAATCTACATAAAATACAGCTATAGTTGACTTATTGAGGTGATTACACAATTGTCCATCAGTAACAATACTCACTTGTAGGAGGAGTTGATGTTTGAGACTCGGTTGAAGGACTGATTGTGGTTACAGTGGATTCTGAGACAATTTGAGCAATAATGATATACAATCAAACACATGCATTAGGCAGTATCTGCCGACATGTTTACAAGATTTTGTTTAGCATTCAATGAAATTCTGTTTAACAATTATTAGAACAATGAACCACATTTATAATAATCTAAATAAAATACAGCTATAATTGACTTATTGAGGTGTTTAGACAATTGTCTGTGAATAACAATACTCACTTGTAGGAGGAGTTGATGTTTGAGACTCAGTTGAAGAAGTGGTTGTAATGACAGTGGATTCTGAGACAATTTGAGCTATAATGATATACAATCAAACACATGCATTAGGCAGTATCTGCCGACATGTTTACAAGATTTTGTTTAGCATTCATTAAATTCAGTTTAACAATTATTAGAACAATGAACCAAATTTAAAATAATCTAAATAAAATACAGCTATAATTGACTTATTGTGGTGTTTACACAATTGACTGTGAATAACAATACTCACTTGTAGGAGGAGTTGATGTTTGAGACTCAGTTGAAGGACTGATTGTAGTTACAGTGGATTCTGAGACAATTTGAGCAATAATGATATACAATCAAACACATGCATTAGGCAGTATCTGCCGACATGTTTACAAGATTTTGTTTAGCATTCAATGAAATTCTGTTTAACAATTATTAGAACAATGAACCACATTTAAATTAATCTAAATAAAATACAGCTATAATTGACTTATTGAGGAATTTACACAATTGACTGTGAATAACAATACTCACTTGTAGGAGGAGTTGATGTTTGAGACTCAGTTGAAGGACTGATTGTAGTTACAGTGGATTCTGAGACAATATGAGCTATAATGACATACAATCAAACACATCTCTTAGGCAGTATCTGCCGACATGTATACAAGATTTTGTTTAGCATTCAATGAAATTCTGCTTAACACTTATTAGAACAATGAACCACATTTAAAATAATCTACATAAAATACAGCTATAATTGACTTCTTGAGGTGTTTACACAATTGTCCATCAGTAACAATACTCACTTGTAGGAGGAGTTGATGTTTGAGACTCAGTTGAAGGACTGATTGTGGTTACAGTGGATTCTGAGACAATTTGAGCAATAATGATATACAATCAAACACATGCATTAGGCAGTATCTGCCGACATGTTTACAAGATTTTGTTTAGCATTCAATGAAATTCTGTTTAACAATTATTAGAACAATGAACCAAATTTAAAATAATCTAAATAAAATACAGCTATAATTGACTTATTGAGGTGTTTAGACAATTGTCTGTGAATAACAACACTCACTTGTAGGAGGAGTTGATGTTTGAGACTCAGTTGAAGGACTGATTGTAGTTACAGTGGATTCTGAGACAATTTGAGCTATAATGATATACAATCAAACACATGCATTAGGCAGTATCTGCCGACATGATTACAAGATTTTGTTTAGCATTCATTAAATTCAGTTTAACATTTATTAGAACAATGAACCACATTTAAAATAATCTAAATAAAATACAGCTATAATTGACTTATTGAGGTGTTTACACAATTGTCCATCAATAACAACACTCACTTGTAGGAGGAGTTGATGTTTGAGACTCAGTTGAAGGACTGATTGTAATGACAGTGGATTCTGAGACAATTTGAGCTATAATCATATACAATCAAACACATGCATTAGGCAGTATCTGCCGACATGTTTACAAGATTTTGTTTAGCATTCAATGAAATTCTGTTTAACAATTATTAGAACAATGAACCACATTTAAATTAATCTAAATAAAATACAGCTATAATTGACTTATTGAGGAATTTACACAATTGACTGTGAATAACAATACTCACTTGTAGGAGGAGTTGATGTTTGAGACTCAGTTGAAGGACTGATTGTAGTTACAGTGGATTCTGAGACAATATGAGCTATAATGACATACAATCAAACACATCTCTTAGGCAGTATCTGCCGACATGTATACAAGATTTTGTTTAGCATTCAATGAAATTCTGCTTAACACTTATTAGAACAATGAACCACATTTAAAATAATCTACATAAAATACAGCTATAATTGACTTCTTGAGGTGTTTACACAATTGTCCATCAGTAACAATACTCACTTGTAGGAGGAGTTGATGTTTGAGACTCAGTTGAAGGACTGATTGTGGTTACAGTGGATTCTGAGACAATTTGAGCAATAATGATATACAATCAAACACATGCATTAGGCAGTATCTGCCGACATGTTTACAAGATTTTGTTTAGCATTCAATGAAATTCAGTTTAACAATTATTAGAACAATGAACCAAATTTAAAATAATCTAAATAAAATACAGCTATAATTGACTTATTGTGGTGTTTACACAATTGACTGTGAATAACAATACTCACTTGTAGGAGGAGTTGATGTTTGAGACTCAGTTGAAGGACTGATTGTAGTTACAGTGGATTCTGAGACAATTTGAGCAATAATGATATACAATCAAACACATGCATTAGGCAGTATCTGCCGACATGTTTACAAGATTTTGTTTAGCATTCAATGAAATTCTGTTTAACAATTATTAGAACAATGAACCACATTTAAATTAATCTAAATAAAATACAGCTATAATTGACTTATTGAGGAATTTACACAATTGACTGTGAATAACAATACTCACTTGTAGGAGGAGTTGATGTTTGAGACTCAGTTGAAGGACTGATTGTAGTTACAGTGGATTCTGAGACAATATGAGCTATAATGACATACAATCAAACACATCTCTTAGGCAGTATCTGCCGACATGTATACAAGATTTTGTTTAGCATTCAATGAAATTCTGCTTAACACTTATTAGAACAATGAACCACATTTAAAATAATCTACATAAAATACAGCTATAATTGACTTCTTGAGGTGTTTACACAATTGTCCATCAGTAACAATACTCACTTGTAGGAGGAGTTGATGTTTGAGACTCAGTTGAAGGACTGATTGTGGTTACAGTGGATTCTGAGACAATTTGAGCAATAATGATATACAATCAAACACATGCATTAGGCAGTATCTGCCGACATGTTTACAAGATTTTGTTTAGCATTCAATGAAATTCTGTTTAACAATTATTAGAACAATGAACCAAATTTAAAATAATCTAAATAAAATACAGCTATAATTGACTTATTGAGGTGTTTAGACAATTGTCTGTGAATAACAACACTCACTTGTAGGAGGAGTTGATGTTTGAGACTCAGTTGAAGGACTGATTGTAGTTACAGTGGATTCTGAGACAATTTGAGCTATAATGATATACAATCAAACACATGCATTAGGCAGTATCTGCCGACATGATTACAAGATTTTGTTTAGCATTCATTAAATTCAGTTTAACATTTATTAGAACAATGAACCACATTTAAAATAATCTAAATAAAATACAGCTATAATTGACTTATTGAGGTGTTTACACAATTGTCCATCAATAACAACACTCACTTGTAGGAGGAGTTGATGTTTGAGACTCAGTTGAAGGACTGATTGTAATGACAGTGGATTCTGAGACAATTTGAGCTATAATCATATACAATCAAACACATGCATTAGGCAGTATCTGCCGACATGTTTACAAGATTTTGTTTAGCATTCAATGAAATTCTGTTTAACAATTATTAGAACAATGAACCACATTTAAATTAATCTAAATAAAATACAGCTATAATTGACTTATTGAGGAATTTACACAATTGACTGTGAATAACAATACTCACTTGTAGGAGGAGTTGATGTTTGAGACTCAGTTGAAGGACTGATTGTAGTTACAGTGGATTCTGAGACAATATGAGCTATAATGACATACAATCAAACACATCTCTTAGGCAGTATCTGCCGACATGTATACAAGATTTTGTTTAGCATTCAATGAAATTCTGCTTAACACTTATTAGAACAATGAACCACATTTAAAATAATCTACATAAAATACAGCTATAATTGACTTCTTGAGGTGTTTACACAATTGTCCATCAGTAACAATACTCACTTGTAGGAGGAGTTGATGTTTGAGACTCAGTTGAAGGACTGATTGTGGTTACAGTGGATTCTGAGACAATTTGAGCAATAATGATATACAATCAAACACATGCATTAGGCAGTATCTGCCGACATGTTTACAAGATTTTGTTTAGCATTCAATGAAATTCTGTTTAACAATTATTAGAACAATGAACCAAATTTAAAATAATCTAAATAAAATACAGCTATAATTGACTTATTGAGGTGTTTAGACAATTGTCTGTGAATAACAACACTCACTTGTAGGAGGAGTTGATGTTTGAGACTCAGTTGAAGGACTGATTGTAGTTACAGTGGATTCTGAGACAATTTGAGCTATAATGATATACAATCAAACACATGCATTAGGCAGTATCTGCCGACATGATTACAAGATTTTGTTTAGCATTCATTAAATTCAGTTTAACATTTATTAGAACAATGAACCACATTTAAAATAATCTAAATAAAATACAGCTATAATTGACTTATTGAGGTGTTTACACAATTGTCCATCAATAACAACACTCACTTGTAGGAGGAGTTGATGTTTGAGACTCAGTTGAAGGACTGATTGTAATGACAGTGGATTCTGAGACAATTTGAGCTATAATCATATACAATCAAACACATGCATTAGGCAGTATCTGCCGACATGTTTACAAGATTTTGTTTAGCATTCAATGAAATTCTGTTTAACAATTATTAGAACAATGAACCAAATTTAAAATACTCTAAATAAAATACAGCTATAATTGACTTATTGAGGTGTTTAGACAATTGTCTGTGAATAACAACACTGACTTGTAGGAGGAGTTGATGTTTGAGACTCAGTTAAAGGACCGATGGTAGTTACAGTGGATTCTGAGACAACATGAGCTATAATGATATACAATCAAACACATGCATTAGGCAGTATCTGCCGACATGTTTACAAGATTTTGTTTAGCATTCAAGTCAATTCAGTTTAACAATTATTAGAACAATGAACCAAATTTAAAATAATCTAAATAAAATACAGCTATAATTGACTTATTGAGGTGTTTAGACAATTGTCTGTGAATAACAATACTCACTTGTAGGACGAGTTGATGTTTGAGACTCAGTTAAAGGACCGATTGTAGTTACAGTGGATTCTGAGACAACATGAGCTATAATGATATACAATCAAACACATGCATTAGGCAGTATCTGCCGACATGATTACAAGATTTTGTTTAGCATTCAAGTCAATTCAGTTTAACAATTATTAGAACAATGAACCAAATTTAAAATAATCTAAATAAAATACAGCTATAATTGACTTATTGAGGTGTTTAGACAATTGTCTGTGAATAACAATACTCACTTGTAGGAAGAGTTGATGTTTGAGACTCAGTTAAAGGACCGATTGTAGTTACAGTGGATTCTGAGACAACATGAGCTATAATGATATACAATCAAACACATGCATTAGGCAGTATCTGCCGACATGTTTACAAGATTTTGTTTAGCATTCAATGAAATTCTGTTTAACAATTATTAGAACAATGAACCAAATTTAAAATACTCTAAATAAAATACAGCTATAATTGACTTATTGAGGTGTTTACAAAATTGTCTGTGAATAACAATACTCACTTGTAGGAGGAGTTGACGTTTGAGACTCAGTTGAAGAAGTGGTTGTAATGACAGTGGATTCTGAGACAATTTGAGCTATAATGATATACAATCAAACACATGCATTAGGCAGTATCTGCCGACATGATTACAAGATTTTGTTTAGCATTCAAGTCAATTCAGTTTAACAATTATTAGAACAATGAACCAAATTTAAAATAATCTAAATAAAATACAGCTATAATTGACTTATTGAGGTGTTTAGACAATTGTCTGTGAATAACAATACTCACTTGTAGGAGGAGTTGATGTTTGAGACTCAGTTAAAGGACCGATTGTAGTTCCAGTGGATTCTGAGACAACATGAGCTATAATGATATACAATCAAACACATGCATTAGGCAGTATCTGCCGACATGTTTACAAGATTTTGTTTAGCATTCATTGAAATTCAGTTTAACAATTATTAGAACAATGAACCACATTTAAAATAATCGAAATAAAATACAGCTATAATTGACTTATTGAGGTGTTTACAAAATTGTCTGTGAATAACAATACTCACTTGTAGGAGGAGTTGATGTTTGAGACTCAGTTGAAGAAGTGGTTGTAATGACAGTGGATTCTGAGACAATTTGAGCTATAATGATATACAATCAAACACATGCATTAGGCAGTATCTGCCGACATGTTTACAAGATTTTGTTTAGCATTCAAGTCAATTCAGTTTAACAATTATTAGAACAATGAACCAAATTTAAAATAATCTAAATAAAATACAGCTATAATTGACTTATTGAGGTGTTTAGACAATTGTCTGTGAATAACAATACTCACTTGTAGGAGGAGTTGATGTTTGAGACTCAGTTAAAGGACCGATGGTAGTTACAGTGGATTCTGAGACAACATGAGCTATAATGATATACAATCAAACACATGCATTAGGCAGTATCTGCCGACATGTTTACAAGATTTTGTTTAGCATTCAATGAAATTCAGTTTAACAATTATTAGAACAATGAACCACATTTAAAATAATCGAAATAAAATACAGCTATAATTGACTTATTGAGGTGTTTACAAAATTGTCTGTGAATAACAATACTCACTTGTAGGAGGAGTTGATGTTTGAGACTCAGTTGAAGAAGTGGTTGTAATGACAGTGGATTCTGAGACAATTTGAGCTATAATGATATACAATCAAACACATGCATTAGGCAGTATCTGCCGACATGTTTACAAGATTTTGTTTAGCATTCAAGTCAATTCAGTTTAACAATTATTAGAACAATGAACCAAATTTAAAATAATCTAAATAAAATACAGCTATAATTGACTTATTGAGGTGTTTAGACAATTGTCTGTGAATAACAATACTCACTTGTAGGACGAGTTGATGTTTGAGACTCAGTTAAAGGACCGATTGTAGTTACAGTGGATTCTGAGACAACATGAGCTATAATGATATACAATCAAACACATGCATTAGGCAGTATCTGCCGACATGTTTGCAAGATTTTGTTTAACATTCAATGAAATTCTGTTTAACAATTATTAGAACAATGAACCAAATTTAAAATACTCTAAATAAAATACAGCTATAATTGACTTATTGAGGTGTTTACAAAATTGTCTGTGAATAACAATACTCACTTGTAGGAGGAGTTGACGTTTGAGACTCAGTTGAAGAAGTGGTTGTAATGACAGTGGATTCTGAGACAATTTGAGCTATAATGATATACAATCAAACACATGCATTAGGCAGTATCTGCCGACATGATTACAAGATTTTGTTTAGCATTCAAGTCAATTCAGTTTAACAATTATTAGAACAATGAACCAAATTTAAAATAATCTAAATAAAATACAGCTATAATTGACTTATTGAGGTGTTTAGACAATTGTCTGTGAATAACAATACTCACTTGTAGGAAGAGTTGATGTTTGAGACTCAGTTAAAGGACCGATTGTAGTTCCAGTGGATTCTGAGACAACATGAGCTATAATGATATACAATCAAACACATGCATTAGGCAGTATCTGCCGACATGTTTACAAGATTTTGTTTAGCATTCAATGAAATTCTGTTTAACAATTATTAGAACAATGAACCAAATTTAAAATACTCTAAATAAAATACAGCTATAATTGACTTATTGAGGTGTTTAGACAATTGTCTGTGAATAACAATACTCACTTGTAGGAGGAGTTGATGTTTGAGACTCAGTTGAAGAAGTGGTTGTAATGACAGTGGATTCTGAGACAATTTGAGCTATAATGATATACAATCAAACACATGCATTAGGCAGTATCTGCCGACATGATTACAAGATTTTGTTTAGCATTCAAGTCAATTCAGTTTAACAGTTATTAGAACAATGAACCAAATTTAAAATAATCTAAATAAAATACAGCTATAATTGACTTATTGAGGTGTTTACACAATTGTCTGTGAATAACAATACTCACTTGTAGGAGGAGTTGATGTTTGAGACTCAGTTAAAGGACCGATTGTAGTTACAGTGGATTCTGAGACAACATGAGCTATAATGATATACAATCAAACACATGCATTAGGCAGTATCTGCCGACATGTTTACAAGATTTTGTTTAGCATTCAATGAAATTCTGTTTAACAATTATTAGAACAATGAACCAAATTTAAAATACTCTAAATAAAATACAGCTATAATTGACTTATTGAGGTGTTTAGACAATTGTCTGTGAATAACAACACTGACTTGTAGGAGGAGTTGATGTTTGAGACTCAGTTAAAGGACCGATGGTAGTTACAGTGGATTCTGAGACAACATGAGCTATAATGATATACAATCAAACACATGCATTAGGCAGTATCTGCCGACATGTTTACAAGATTTTGTTTAGCATTCAATGAAATTCAGTTTAACAATTATTAGAACAATGAACCACATTTAAAATAATCGAAATAAAATACAGCTATAATTGACTTATTGAGGTGTTTACAAAATTGTCTGTGAATAACAATACTCACTTGTAGGAGGAGTTGATGTTTGAGACTCAGTTGAAGAAGTGGTTGTAATGACAGTGGATTCTGAGACAATTTGAGCTATAATGATATACAATCAAACACATGCATTAGGCAGTATCTGCCGACATGTTTACAAGATTTTGTTTAGCATTCAAGTCAATTCAGTTTAACAATTATTAGAACAATGAACCAAATTTAAAATAATCTAAATAAAATACAGCTATAATTGACTTATTGAGGTGTTTAGACAATTGTCTGTGAATAACAATACTCACTTGTAGGAGGAGTTGATGTTTGAGACTCAGTTAAAGGACCGATTGTAGTTACAGTGGATTCTGAGACAACATGAGCTATAATGATATACAATCAAACACATGCATTAGGCAGTATCTGCCGACATGTTTACAAGATTTTGTTTAGCATTCAATGAAATTCTGTTTAACAATTATTAGAACAATGAACCAAATTTAAAATACTCTAAATAAAATACAGCTATAATTGACTTATTGAGGTGTTTACAAAATTGTCTGTGAATAACAATACTCACTTGTAGGAGGAGTTGACGTTTGAGACTCAGTTGAAGAAGTGGTTGTAATGACAGTGGATTCTGAGACAATTTGAGCTATAATCATATACAATCAAACACATGCATTAGGCAGTATCTGCCGACATGTTTACAAGATTTTGTTTAGCATTCAATGAAATTCTGTTTAACAATTATTAGAACAATGAACCAAATTTAAAATACTCTAAATAAAATACAGCTATAATTGACTTATTGAGGTGTTTAGACAATTGTCTGTGAATAACAACACTCACTTGTAGGAGGAGTTGATGTTTGAGACTCAGTTAAAGGACCGATGGTAGTTACAGTGGATTCTGAGACAACATGAGCTATAATGATATACAATCAAACACATGCATTAGGCAGTATCTGCCGACATGTTTACAAGATTTTGTTTAGCATTCAATGAAATTCAGTTTAACAATTATTAGAACAATGAACCACATTTAAAATAATCGAAATAAAATACAGCTATAATTGACTTATTGAGGTGTTTACAAAATTGTCTGTGAATAACAATACTCACTTGTAGGAGGAGTTGATGTTTGAGACTCAGTTGAAGAAGTGGTTGTAATGACAGTGGATTCTGAGACAATTTGAGCTATAATGATATACAATCAAACACATGCATTAGGCAGTATCTGCCGACATGATTACAAGATTTTGTTTAGCATTCAAGTCAATTCAGTTTAACAATTATTAGAACAATGAACCAAATTTAAAATAATCTAAATAAAATACAGCTATAATAGACTTATTGAGGTGTTTAGACAATTGTCTGTGAATAACAATACTCACTTGTAGGAGGAGTTGATGTTTGAGACTCAGTTAAAGGACCGATTGTAGTTACAGTGGATTCTGAGACAACATGAGCTATAATGATATACAATCAAACACATGCATTAGGCAGTATCTGCCGACATGTTTACAAGATTTTGTTTAGCATTCAATGAAATTCTGTTTAACAATTATTAGAACAATGAACCAAATTTAAAATACTCTAAATAAAATACAGCTATAATTGACTTATTGAGGTGTTTACAAAATTGTCTGTGAATAACAATACTCACTTGTAGGAGGAGTTGACGTTTGAGACTCAGTTGAAGAAGTGGTTGTAATGACAGTGGATTCTGAGACAATTTGAGCTATAATGATATACAATCAAACACATGCATTAGGCAGTATCTGCCGACATGATTACAAGATTTTGTTTAGCATTCAAGTCAATTTAGTTTAACAATTATTAGAACAATGAACCAAATTTAAAATAATCTAAATAAAATACAGCTATAATTGACTTATTGAGGTGTTTAGACAATTGTCTGTGAATAACAACACTCACTTGTAGGAGGAGTTGATGTTTGAGACTCAGTTAAAGGACCGATTGTAGTTCCAGTGGATTCTGAGACAACATGAGCTATAATGATATACAATCAAACACATGCATTAGGCAGTATCTGCCGACATGTTTACAAGATTTTGTTTAGCATTCAATGAAATTCTGTTTAACAATTATTAGAACAATGAACCAAATTTAAAATACTCTAAATAAAATACAGCTATAATTGACTTATTGAGGTGTTTAGACAATTGTCTGTGAATAACAACACTCACTTGTAGGAGTTGATGTTTGAGACTCAGTTAAAGGACCGATGGTAGTTACAGTGGATTCTGAGACAACATGAGCTATAATGATATACAATCAAACACATGCATTAGGCAGTATCTGCCGACATGTTTACAAGATTTTGTTTAGCATTCAATGAAATTCAGTTTAACAATTATTAGAACAATGAACCACATTTAAAATAATCGAAATAAAATACAGCTATAATTGACTTCTTGAGGTGTTTACACAATTGTCCATCAGTAACAATACTCACTTGTAGGAGGAGTTGATGTTTGAGACTCAGTTAAAGGACCGATTGTAGTTCCAGTGGATTCTGAGACAATTTGAGCTATAATGATATACAATCAAACACATGCATTAGGCAGTATCTGCCGACATGTTTACAAGATTTTGTTTAGCATTCAATGAAATTCTGTTTAACAATTATTAGAACAATGAACCACATTTACAATAATCTAAATAAAATACAGCTATAATTGACTTATTAAGGTGTTTACACAATTGACTGTGAATAACAATACTCACTTGCAGGAGGAGTTGATGTTTGAGAATCAGTTGAAGAAGTGGTTGTAATGACAGTGGATTCTGAGACAATTTGATCTATAATGATATACAGTCAAACACATGTATTAGGCAGTATCTGCCGACATGATTACAAGATTTTGTTTAGCATTCAAGTCAATACAGTTTAACAATTATTAGAACAATGAACCAAATTTAAAATAATCGAAATAAAATACAGCTATAATTGACTTATTGAGGTGTTTACACAATTGTCTGTGAATAACAATACTCACTTGTAGGAGGAGTTGATGTCTGAGACTCAGTTGAAGAAGTGGTTGTAATGACAGTGGATTCTGAGACAATTTGAGCTATAATGATATACAATCAAACACATGCATTAGGCAGTATCTGCCGACATGTTTACAAGATTTTGTTTAGCATTCAATGAAATTCTGTTTAACAATTATTAGAACAATGAACCACATTTAAAATAATCTACATAAAATACAGCTATAATTGACTTCTTGAGGTGTTTACACAATTGTCCATCAGTAACAATACTCACTTGTAGGAGGAGTTGATGTTTGAGACTCAGTTGAAGAAGTGGTTGTAATGACAGTGGATTCTGAGACAATTTGATCTATAATGATATACAGTCAAACACATGTATTAGGCAGTATCTGCCGACATGATTACAAGATTTTGTTTAGCATTCAAGTCAATACGGTTTAACAATTATTAGAACAATGAACGAAATTTAAAATAATCGAAATAAAATACAGCTATAATTGACTTATTGAGGTGTTTACACAATTGTCTGTGAATAACAATACTCACTTGTAGGAGGAGTTGATGTTTGAGACTCAGTTGAAGAAGTGGTTGTAATGACAGTGGATTCTGAGACAATTTGATCTATAATGATATACAATCAAACACATGCATTAGGCAGTATCTGCCGACATGTTTACAAGATTTTGTTTAGCATTCAATGAAATTCTGTTTAACAATTATTAGAACAATGATCCACATTTACAATAATCTAAATAAAATACAGCTATAATTGACTTATTAAGGTGTTTACACAATTGACTGTGAATAACAATACTCACTTGCAGGAGGAGTTGATGTTTGAGACTCAGTTGAAGAAGTGGTTGTAATGACAGTGGATTCTGAGACAATTTGAGCTATAATGATATACAATCAAACACATGTATAAGGCAGTATCTGCCGACATGATTACAAGATTTTGTTATGCATTCAAGTCAATTCAGTTTAACAATTATTAGAACAATGAACCACATTTAAAATAATCGAAATAAAATACAGCTATAATTGACTTCTTGAGGTGTTTACACAATTGTCCATCAGTAACAATACTCACTTGTAGGAGGAGTTGATGTTTGAGACTCAGTTGAAGGACTGATTGTAATGAGATTGGATTCTGAGACAATTTGAGCTATAATGATATACAATCAATCACATGTCTCATGAGTCAAGATGGCGCCGAGTATGGCTGCTGCATCGCGAGCTCCGTCAAAACACTGCAGTTTATTGTTTGTTTTGTTTACAGTTCTGTGTTTTTTTGTCTTGGATGTTGTCTGCCTTATTGTGTACGACAGACAAACGCTTTTGGTCATTGGTTCGGCAATCACACACCGAAAACCGGACTTCACATTCCTCAATGCCGACCCGCGGTTTACAAACACGCCAGCGGAGCCCTTTATTTGGGCTGCCCGGCCGCGGAAACGCAGAAGGAAAAGAGGAAAAAGAGCCGGCGTTCTCATCAGATTAAGACGTCGCGCAAATCGCCCCCCGCTACCCAGTATACTACTGGCAAATGTTCAGTCTCTGGACAACAAGCTCTGCGAGCTGAGAGCGCGGATCTCCTTCCAACGAGAGACAAGAGAATGCTGCGTTATCTGTCTTACGGAAACCTGGATGTCCGCGGAGATTCCAGACTCGGCCATCGAACCCACGGGTTTCTCCGTGCACCGAGCGGACAGAGCGAAAGACCTCTCAGGTAAAAGCAGAGGTGGAGGTGTATGTTTTATGATCAACAAATCATGGTGTGATCAGAGGAATGTACATTTTATCAGGTCTTTCTTCTCTCCTGATTTGGAATATCTCATGCTTCTGTGTCGACCATTCTGGCTACCGAGGGAATTCACAGCGGTCATTATCACTGCTGTGTACATCCCCCCACAAGCCGACACAGACCGGGCACTTAGGGAACTGTATGGCAGTATAAGTGAGCAGGAAACCGCGCACCCTGAGGCTGCGTTCATTGTTGCCGGGGACTTCAACAAAGCCAACTTCAAAACAATAGCACCAAAATACCACCAACATATCAGATTCAACACACGAGGGGACCGGGTTTTGGATCATTGCTATTCTCCTTTCCGGGATGGCTACAAATCCCTCCCCCGCCCACCATTTGGCAAATCCGACCACTCTTCCGTTCTGCTTCTGCCCGCTTACAGGCAGAAACTGAAACGGGAAGCACCCGCCCTCAGAATGATCCAGTGCTGGTCGGACCAATCAGACTCTGCGCTACAGGACTGTTTTGATCACGCGGACTGGGAGATGTTCCGGTCTGCCTCCGATGACGACATCGAGGTTTACGCTGATAGCGTAACGTGTTTCATCAGGAAGTGCGTAGAGGACGTTGTTCCGACGAAAACTATACGGATCTACCCCAACCAGAAACCCTGGGTTAACGGCGATGTTCGCGCGGCACTTACTGCGCGGACCACCGCTTTTAATTCCGGGAACGCGGAGGAGCGTAAACAAGCCAGTTATGCCCTCCGTAACTCCATCAGTACAGCCAAACGCCAGTACAGGCACAAAATTGAAGGACAGTTCAACACCACTGACTCCAGAAGTATGTGGCAGGGAATTAACACCATCACGGACTATAAACAGAATAAAAACTCCGCCATGAACACTGCTGCCTCTCTCCCGGACGAGCTTAATACTTTTTATGCTCGTTTCGAGGATAACAACAACACCGCCCTAACGGAGAGAGCACTTGCGGCCGATACTACAGATGATGGTTCACTCTCCGTCTCTGTTGCGGATGTAACCCGATCCTTTCGACGGGTGAACATTCGCAAAGCCGCGGGTCCAGACGGCATTCCGGGCCGCGTCATCAGAGCATGCGCGAACCAACTGGCTGGTGTTTTTACGGACATTTTCAACCTGTCCCTCTCCCTGTCTGTAGTCCCCACATGCTTCAAAACATCAACTATTGTGCCTGTACCGAAGCAATCAAAAATCACTTGCTTAAATGACTGGCGTCCTGTTGCCCTCACCCCCATCATCAGCAAATGCTTTGAGAGGTTGATCAGAGATCACATCTGCTCTGTTCTGCCCACCTCTTTGGACCCATTACAGTTTGCCTACCGTAACAACCGCTCCACTGATGATGCTATTGCATCTACAACACACACTGTTCTATCCCACCTGAAAAAAAGGAACACGTATGTGAGAATGCTCCAGGATATATATAACAGACGGTGTGTGAATAAAGCTCGGAGGATTATCAAAGACTCCAGCCACCCGAGTCATGGGCTGCTCTCACTGCTGCCATCAGGCAGGCGGTATCGCAGCATCAGGACCCGCACCACCCGACTACATGACAGCTTCTTCCCACAAGCAATAAGACTTTTGAACACATGATCTCTCACGATCTACAATCAGCACTGCACTTTATTAATCCTCATTCTGTCAATATATTCTCGCTCCCAATTCAGTTAGTGTATATATATATTTATACCCTTATCTAGTGTATGTGTATTCTACATTGTGTGTATTGTGTACATTTGATATGTAAATTGTTGTGTAGGTATGTGTACATTTGTTATGTAAATTGTGTTGTGTAAATGTTGTTATTGTAAAGTGGTTTATGTCTGGTCACTGTCATTTCTGCAATGTTGCTCGGAACTGCACACAAGAATTTCACCTGCTGTTGCACTCGTGTACACAGTAGTGTGACAATAAAGTGATTTGATTGATTGATTTGATGTATTAGGCAGTATCTGCCGACATGATTACAAGATTTTGTTTAGCATTCAAGTCAATTCAGTTTAACAATTATTAGAACAATGAACCAAATTTAAAATAATATAAATAAAATACAGCTATAATGTACTTATTGAGGTGTTTAGACATTTGTCTGTGAATAACAATACTCACTTGTAGGAGGAGTTGATGTTTGAGACTCAGTTGAAGAAGTGGTTGTAATGACAGTGGATTCTGAGACAATTTGAGCTATAATGATATACAATCAAACACATGTATTAGGCAGTATCTGCCGACATGTTTACAAGATTTTGTTTAGCATTCAATTAAATTCTGTTTAACAATTATAAGAACAATGAACCACATTTACAATTAACTGAATAAAATATGGATATAATGTACTTATTGAGGTGTTTACACAATTGTCTGTGAATAACAATACTCACTTGTAGGAGTTGATGTTTGAGACTCAGTTGAAGAACTGATTGTAGTTACAGTGGATTCTGAGACATTTTGAGCTATAATAATATACAATCAAACATATGTATTAGGCAGTATCAGCACACATGTCACAGATTCCCTGTTGACTTTTGTTCTGTGCTTTTATGTTGATATTCCTGTTTAGTTCCTGTTTCCTGTTTGGTTTTTGTAGTCTTTTGTAGTTCCATTTTTTGATTGGTTTTCCCCTGATTGTCTCCCATTCCCTGATTGTTTCCCCAGGTTTTCCTTGTTTTCCCTTGTATATTTAAGCCCTTGTTTCCCCCTGTCTATTTGTCTGTTATTGCATGTTTAACTTTAAGTTCGCTGTAGATTTTGTTATTCCTAGTATTCCTGTTTTTTGTTATTTAAAAGCTGCACTTAGATCTTCCCTCTTTGCCTGCCTCGTTACAGAATAACTGACCTTAGATGGATCTAGTAGCAGTCTTCGTCCAGTTGAGCCGAGCTAACCTCCCTTTAATTGAATACTCATGTCTGTTCAGCACCATTGCCAGATGCACTGGATTTGCAGATAGATACCTGAAGTCCATCTACCGTACAGGTCTCCTTGCCCATGTATGGGAGGAATTGCCGGAGATAGGTAATTACATGTGGGAGGAGTACGTGGACTTGGTTTTGGTGATGTTTGCTTCTGAGGGTACTTCCAACGAGCCAACGCCCACGCCTGCCACGGCCAACGAGCCAACGCCCACGTTTGCCATGGTCAACGAGCCAACGCCCACGCCTGCCACGGCCAACGAGCCAACGCCCATGCCTGCCACGGCCAACGAGCCAACGCCCACGCCTGCCACGGCCAACGAGCTGGCAGCCTTGTCCGTCCCAGAGCCAGCATTGCCAGCCTCGTCCATCCGGAGGAGGAGAAGAAGAAGTGCTTCTGCTTCTCAGTCTCTGCCCTCCACGGCTCCGCGTCCCGAGCCTCCCAGGGCTCCGTGTCCCGAGCCATCCAGAGCTCCGCCTCCCGAGTCTCCCAGGGCTCCGCCTCCCAGGGCTCTGCCTCCCGAGCCTCCCAGGGCTCTGCCTCCCGAGCCTCCCAGGGCTCTGCCTCCCGAGCCTCCCAGGGCTCTGCCTCCCGAGCCTTCCACGTCTTTTGAGCCTTCCATGTCTCCACGTCCTGAGCCTTCCACGGCTCCGCCTTCCACGTCTCCACCTCCGGAGCCTTCCACGGCTCCGCCTTCCAGGGCTCCGCCCCTGAGTCTTCCACGTCTCCTAAGCCTCCCACGGCACTGTCTCCTGAGCCTTCCATGGCTCTGCCTCTTGAGCCCTCCACGCCTCTTGAGCCTTCCACGGCTCCGCCCCCTGAGTCCTCCATGGCTCCGCCTTCCATGGCTCCGCCCCCTGAGTCCTCCATGGCTCCACCTTCTACGGCTCCACCCCCTGAGTCCTCCATGACTCCGCCTTCCACGGCTCCGCAGCCAGAGTCTGCCCCTGTCCCTGTCCTGTGGCCTCCTCCCAGGCCTTCTGACCCAGTCCCTGTCCTGTGGCCTCCACCCAGGCCTTCTGACCCAATCCCTGTCCGGTGGCCTCCTCCCACGTTCCCTGTCCTGTGGCCTCCTCCCAGGCCTCCTGCCCCGTTCCCTAAACTGTGGCCTCCTCCCAGGCCTCCTGACCCGTTCCCTTTCCAGTGGCCTCCTCCCAGGCCTCCTGACCCAGTCCCTGTCCTGTGGCCTTCTCCCAGGCCTCCTGACACATTTCCTGTCCAGTGGCCTCCTCCCTAGCCTCCTGACCCGGTCCCTGTCCTGTGGCCTCCTCCCTGGCCTCCTGACCCGGTCCCTGTTCTGTGGCCTCCTCCCTAGCCTCCTGACCCGGTCCCTGTCCTGTGGCCTCCTCCCTGGCCTCCTGACCCGGTCCCTGTTCTGTGGCCTCCTCCCTGGCCTCCTGACCCGGTCCCTGTCCTGTGGCCTCCTCCCTGGCCTCCTGACCCGGTCCCTGTCCTGTGGCCTCCTCCCTGGCCTCCTGACCCGGTCCCTGTCCTGTGGCCTCCTCCCTGGCCTCCTGACCCGGTCCCTGTCCTGTGGCCACCTGACCCGGTCCCTGTCTCGTGGCCTCCTCCCAGGCCTCCTGACCCGGTCCCTGTCCCATGGCCTCCTGACCCGGTCCCTGTCCTGTGGCTATCTCCCAGGCCCCCTTACCTTCTCTCGTCCCTGTGGCCCCCTCCTGACCCAGTCCCTGTCCTACGGCCACTTCCCAGACTCCCTGACCCAGTCTTGGCCCTGCGGCCACCTCCCAAACCTCCTGACCCGGTCCCCACCTTGAGGTTATCCCCTTGTTCTCCTGGTCGCCTGCCTGATCTTCCTTGGTCTCCTAGCCGCCCGCCTGATCTGCTATGGTCTCCTTGACCTTACCTTGTTCCTCTGCTCCCCTTGTGCCCCCTTGTACTGCCTATTTGCCCCTGGTACCCCTTGAACTACCTGTTTGCCTCTGTGCTCCAAGGACTATTTTTTTATTTTTTTTGGTTGTTTTTTGTTTTGAGCATCTGGAATCTGCTCCTTAAAGGGGGGGGGGGGGGGGGGGGGGGGGCTCTGTCACAGATTCCCTGTTGACTTTTGTTCTGTGCTTTTATGTTGAAATTCCTGTTTAGTTCCTGTTTCCTGTTTGGTTTTTGTAGTCCTTTGTAGTTCCATTTTTTTGATTGGTTTTCCCCTGATTGTCTCCCATTCCCTGATTGTTTCCCCAGGTGTTACTTGTTTTCCCTTGTATATTTAAGCCCTTGCTTCCCTCTGTCTATTTGTCTGTTATTGCATGTTTAGTGTTAAGTTCTCCGTGGATTTTGTTATTCCTAGTGTTCCTGTTTTTTGTTATTAAAAAGCTGCACTTAGATATTCCCTCTTTGCCTGCCTCGTTACAACACATGATTACAAGATTTTGTTTAGCATTAAATGAAATTCTGATTAACAAATATTAGAACAATGAACCACATTTAAATTAATCTAAATAAAATACAGATATAATTGACTTATTTAGATGTTTACACAATTGTCCATCAATAACAACACTCACTCGTAGGAGGAGTTGATGTTTGAGACTCGGTTGAAGGACTGATTGTAATGACAGTGGATTCTGAGACAATTTGAGCTATAATGATATACAATCACACACATGCATTAGGCAGTATCTGCCGACATGATTACAAGATTTTGTTTAGCATTCAATTAAATTCTGTTTAACAATTATAAGAACAATGAACCACATGTACAATAAACTGAATACAATATGGATATAATTGACTTATTGAGGTGTTTACACAATTGTCCATCAATAACAACACTCACTTGTAGGAGGAGTTGATGTTTGAGACTCGGTTGAAGAGCTGATTGTAGTGACAGTGGATTCTGAGACATTTTGATCTATAATGATATACAATCACACACATTCATTAGGCAGTATCTGCCGACATGCTTACAAGATTTTGTTAAGCATTCAATGAAATTCTGTTTAACAATAATTAGAACAATACTGCCAACTGCTGCCTTTTCTCTATATATTTTCTCTCCAGGGAGTATTAGATTCGGCTGGGGCCATCTAATGCTATCATACGCATTGGGGAAGGTGTTCTTTTCCTTTCCTATTCTTTCAGAAGGAAAAGACCCCATGGAGACCACATCCTACCCAAAAGGGGAGGTCAACATGTGGCAATACGATACATGGGCTCAGCAGCCACACATGGAAGAGGCGCTGTGGTAGGTCCCGGTGGGGAACTCTACAAACACAGTGACCGGGGGCAGAGAGAGCTCTGCCCAAGGGAGATGTGGGTCCGCAGACAAGGAGACCGTAGCGCAGAATATACATCACATGGGTTACCAGAGTAATCAGCACCTGTGGAGCACCTATCACAGTACAGGGCATATGAGACACCGTAGTGTGGATGGCTGCGAACTCCTCCGGCGAGTTCGCGAACCATAGGGCTAGGGAGGAAGGACATCCTGGGTCCTTCGACTGGGGGTAAAAGCACACGTTTTCGCCTCAAGGGAGGGGAAATGTGCTATATGCAAGTGATATACTTGGCCAGCTGTTCCATATTACTGAACTCTTCCTGTTTGTACCTGAAAGAACAAGGACAAAACCGACTCAACCCGGAGATTGTAAAATCTAGTGAAGGTACTGGGTGTTGCCCAGCCAGCTGCTCTGCAGATGTCTGCTAGAGAGATGCCATTGGCCAGTGCCCATGAAAAAGCCACACTCCTTGTAGACTGTGCTCGAACCCGCAAGGGGACGGGCACAGCCTGGGTCTGGTAGGCCAATGCAATGGTGTCCACGATCCAGTGTGCAAGCCTCTCTTTAGAGACAGCATTCCCTATCCGCTGTCCACTATTGCAGACAAAGAGCTGCTCAGAGCGTCTAAAGTTCCAAGTAGTGATCCAAGTAGTTCTGCCCTACAAAACAAAAAGGCAGTAACTGCATTTGATCAAAAATGAGTTATTATCATTTTCATGACATTCAAGGCATCCTTTGTTATGTGATAAAACATTTTATCTCAAATGTGTGTCGTTTTGGAGAAAAATGGTAGTCGTTTGTACAGTAACTGCAAAAAGCCCTGACAGGATAACTTTAAAGTCATTTTTCTCAGTTCTGCACTCTGTGTAGTTACTGCCTTTTTGCTTTGTAGGGCAGAGTTGCGCAAAGCACGTACAGGACACAGCAATGACAGGGCTGGTCTGCCTCCTCCTGGGGCAGCGCTTGCAAGTTCACCACCTGATTCTTGAAGGGGGTCATGGAAACCTTGGGCACATAGCCCGGTTGGGGTCTCAGTATCACTTGAGAATCTGCCAAACCGAACTCCAGGCAAGAGTTGCTGACAGAGAACACTTGCAGGTTGACTGACTCTAGCGGCTGAAATGGGGCTCTCCGAAGGCCCAAGAGGAACACGGAGAGATCCCATGAGATCAAATGAGCAAGATATAATTTACTTATTGTGGTGTGCGGCATGGGGGGTATGTGGTCATGTGTCTGTCTGCGGGAGAGGGAGAACGGTAAGGCTCGTCACCTGGGTTGTGATTACTCTAAAATCTGTCTCTCATTATATTGATTGTGGAGGGAGATAAGGCACACCAGAGCCATCAGTGTGGGAGAGAAACAGCAAAGCAAGACAGCAGTGGTGTGTTCTTCAGTGTGTTCAAAGATCTATTGAGTGTTTTCAAAGCCTTTTACGTTTATGTTGAAAGTGAATTATTGCCTCAGTGAAAAAATATCAAAAAGTAACTATGCTGTATACAAAAGTGTAACAGCAAGAAAATAAAAGACTCATGCTGAGAGTTCGCTGCCTCCTGACTCCTTCATTGCCACAAAGTTGAACATATCACAGTTGTGCCGAAAACCTGGCTTTGGAGGATTATACCGTTATGGAGTCTTCACCGCTGGGCAAAGTTGTGAAGTTCCTTGCCAGGATCCAGGAAAACCAACACTGGGCCCTGATGGAGTTACGCCTGGAGCAGGAACAGTGTTTTCAAATCCTACTCCAGGCACAAGTATAGGACCGGCAGGTGTTCTGGAGCCTGATCGCCAGTCAGGGGGCTGGCACTGCAACCTTCCAGGAGCCCACCCCACCCGTGACTCAGATGAAAATGTGTCCAAATGATAATCCGAAGGCCTTCCTTGACCTGTTTGAGAAGACAGCCGAGGTATGGAAGTGGCCTCCCGACCAGTGGATGGTCCGCTTATTGCCCTAACTCTTGGGGGAGGCTCAGCTAGCGGCATAGCAACTTCCCACTGTCAGCCTCCTGAACTATCAACACCTCAACAAAGTCATCCAGCAGGGAGTCATGTGACGCCATGCAAGGTTTGGATGTGAGAACAATGAGATCTGTGCACTTTGCTAGTTTTGATATTTTTTGTGCCATAAACCGGTGAGATTTGATGCACCCTGATCCATAACTGCTCTAGGAAGACAATATGTCAACGAATTAAAAATCCTCAGGCTCTGTAGACATTAAAAGACACTTACGTGCTCAAGCTGATGCCCCCTCCAGAGGCCTCGAGCCAGGGAGTTGATTTGGACGGAGAGATGAAAGAAATTCGCCGAGAATTGCTGAAAGCATCGGTAATGCTGACGAAGGTTGTTACTGACTAGGAGGATCTTGATGCAATACGTCGATCGATGATGGCTATGGAGATGAAATTCAATGAGATGATTACAAGTGTGGGGGATGTGGAGAAACGGATCGATTATCTGGAGTCATCGGAGAGGGAATTAGCTGCTAATCCGCAAGCGACCAAGGCAGATTTGGAGGACGTCTGGGATATGGTGAAATTCCTGGACGGGCTCTTTCCGAGTCTGCTCAACATAACAGGCTATAAGCTGGAAATCGAGCGAGCTCACAGGGTTCCAGTGTGGATATCCACGGAAGGAGACAGACTCAATCAATTCTGGCAAAAATTCTGAGATCATCCGATAAAGATCTTGTGTTACGCGAGGTGTAAAGGAAGGCTTTCTTAGAAGAACCACAGCAATTTCTTGTTCCCAGACTTTGCAAATTCGACAGGAGAGAACCGTGATAGATTCAAGGAATGCAAGAAACTGTTAAATCAATGGAAGGTCACTTTTGCACTGATGTTCCTGGCCAAATTGAGAATAGATACTAAGGAAGGCTGTAAAGTATTTACATGTCCCCAGCAAGCAATGTCCTTTATAAAGTCAATGGAGTAAGTTATCTTGTGCCTTTTTTGTTTCTTTTTGTGCTGGTTCCACCAAGTGGTTGGAGTTTGTTTAGTGTAGCAGCACTCCTTCGGTACAGTGTTGTGGATGAATCTGCACATTCTTTGTGTTTATGCCTCCTATTGGTTGGAATTTGTTTTGTGGAGTATTTCTTGAAGGACATTGGAGTGATTGGGACATTTGTTGCACTCATGAAGCAGTTCAATGGGCCGGCTCACTTACCATTTGTTTGACTGTCTGAGGAAAATGAAAAGCCTTTTTGTGTCTGTGTGTGTGTGTGTGTGCTGGTTCCGCTAGAGGCTCCAATTTGAGAGAATTGGCATGGACCTCATCGGGCCATTAGAGCGGATTGTATGCGGCCATCACTTTGTATTAGTTCTGGTGGACTATGAAACGCGATATCCAGTGCCTCTACGCAACATCTTTGCAACGTTGTAATGCAGAGGCACTTTTCAAAATTATCTTATGAGTGGGGATTCCAAAGGTAATCCTCACTGACCAAGGCTTATGCAAAATCTGAGGGCAGTCCTGAGAGCGCTGCGACAGGCAGGACACATGACCAACCCGAAGAAGTGCGCAATTGGGCGGGTTGGCAGGTGCGTCCGCAGGTTGACAAAACCGCTATGTTAGCGACCTGCCTGATGTCCAAGACCAAATAGAAAGTAAGGCAGTTTCTGGCTGGCTACTACTGGAGGTTTGTGCCTAGCTATTCTGATGTCACCAGCCCGCTGACTGACCTTACAGGGGGCCCCCGCTCTAACCCAGTGGACAGAGTCATGTCAACAGGCTTTCCTTAAGGTAAAATCCACTCTTTGTGGGGGGCAGATTTGACATGCTCCTGACTTCTCTCTCCCCGATATTTTGCAGATGGATGCATCTGACAGGAGGCTGGAGGTGGTGCTGTCGTAGGAGGTGGGAGGGAAGGAAAAGCCGGTGCTGTTTATTAGTCACAAGCTCTACTTCAGGGAGACAAAGTACAGTACCATCAAGAAGGTGTCTTGCGATTAAGTGGGCTGTACTTACCCTCCGCTACTAAATGCTGGGGTGCGCCTTCACCATCTGTTATGATCACACTCCTCTGCAATGGCTCCACTGCATGAAGGATACTAATGCATAAACTATCTGGCTCTTCAACCCTTTAAGTTATCCACAGACCAGGGGCACAGATGGATGTTCCCCCTGCCTGAGTCAGTGGTGGGGGTATGTGGCACGGGAGGCATGGTCATGTGTCTGTCTGCGGGAGAGGGAGAGCGGTAAGGCTTGTCACCTGGGTTGTGATTACTCTTAACACCTGTCTCATTATAGTGATGGCGGAGGGAGACCTGATAAGGCACGCCAGAGCATCAGTGTGGGAGAGAAACAGCAGAAAGAGACTGAGTGTACAGCAGTGGTGTTCTTCATAGTGTTCAAAGATCTAATGAGGGTTTTCAAAGCCTTTTATGTTTATATTGAAAGTGAATTATTATCTGAGTGAAAAATAACAAAATTAACTACACTGTACAAAAAAGTGAAAGCAAGAAAATAAAAGACTCACAATGACAGTTCGCTGACTCCTCCATTGCCCACAAACTTGAACAAATCACAAGGTGTATACACAATTGTCTATGAATAACAATACTCACTTGTAGGCGTTGATGTCTGAGACTCAGTTGAATAAGTGATTGTAATGACAGTGAATTCTGAGACATTGTCAGCTATAATAATATAGAAACATACAAATGCATTAAGCAGTATTTGTTGACATGGTAAGAAGATTTTTTCGATGATGCATACATGAAATGTATGTATTCCAAGATCTATTAATAGATTATATGACAATAACTTAAAACTGTAAACATTATTCCTATTAAAAACTGTTATAACTTACAGTATATAACAATTCTAACAGCTGATGTTTGATACTCAAGATGTGATTTGAAATGACACTACTCACTTGTACTAGAATTATGTGCATTCAACCCCTGAGGAAGAAAGAGATGAAAAATAATTTGAGACCATTTGAGTTATACTGTTCTTTAACAGTCTTTAAATGTTCTTAAGACTTCAGACTTTCAGGTTTTTCCTGAATATCGCTATTTAACAGCGTGCGGGCATTCACCACTGCTACCTCTATTTGAATATTTACATGGAATAAAGCCATTAAATGACAGACAAGTACAGCACATATGACAGCACATGGCCTCTATTTTTAAAAATGGCTTGTCCTTCTATAAAAACTCTATAAAATAAAGCATACAGTACTAGAAATAAAGTCACTTTAAAATCTGCTAATGTACAGTTCGTGTCTACCACACACGACAGTGGTTAGTAATCCTGTGTAATGTTTGAAGAAAGTCACGAGAGCAGGATCTAGATACAGCTTAATTTAACAAAAAATAAATCAAAAAAACAAAAACAGGGTAAGCACAGGTACAAGACAAGACTAGGAACTGGGAAACAAAGATAGCATCCGGTGCCGATAAATTCACCAAGTAAAATCAAAAGATAGCCTTCATAAATATTAAAAAGGTATTGTCAAGATAGATTAAAATTAATAGCTTAATGGATCATAGTCCATCTTAATAGACCGTAGCTTTATGGCATTATAAGAGTATTAAATGTCATAAACTAATGCATATCATGCGGAAACGCATCCATGTACCATTTGCAAAAGTCACTCCACTCGCATGCAGATTTTCTTAGTTCACACACAAAACTGAATACGCGCTTTCACAAACGTGTCCTGTGCACTCACAAATCTATTATAAAGCCACATATCTTTAATCGGTCATTATCTCTCCACTTCCGACAGCCATGGGCGCTGCCTCACATGTCTGGGCAGAGATCACACTAGGCAGCATTTGTGGATGTTTCATGTTCTTATTGCGATAAACCCCCCCGCTGCGCCATCTACCCACGGATGTGAGGTCAGCCCGGCTGGCGCTGGACACGATTTGGGGAGTTCAATGGGTTTGGTCTCACCGGGTAATTCCACGCGGACCACCTGTTCCCCGGCATGCTCCGAAATAAGACCAACCGGCCTCACGGCCAGCATGACGTCTCTTTTGGTGCCTACGAGCAGGATGAGTCTACAATCACTGCATCGGAGTGTGCACAGGCAATGTTGGACAGTGATGACTCAACTGGGCTGCCACCTTTGGATCTGCCCACCCAGTCTGAGACTGATCGGAGCTGACCGCATACTTGCCAGGGCCGCAGCTAGCATCGGGTTGAACTGGAACACTCCACCCTCCCCTGAGAGCTCAAGGCTTGATGATTGGTTCCTGGGTTCGGGGGGCCGCTCACAGCCACGCCCTTGGTTCCTTTTTTCCCAAAGGTGCTCTCACTACCCTTGAATGTGCGGGTACACGGAGATCTCTCAGGTGGATAAGGCGGTTGCAATAAGGTCACTCGGGCAGGCGATGTCCTCCTTGGTGGTCCAGGAGCACCACCAGTGGCTGAATCTGGTCAAGATGAGGGATGCCGACAAAGACTCATTCTCACGGCCATCTCCCAGATCAGACTTTCCGGCAACATGTTAAGGACTTTGGCCAGCAGTTCTCGGTGGTAAAGAAGTTGACGGAGGCAATCCAGCACATCTTGCTCCGGCGCAGCTCAAGATCCCGCTCCCCGTCAACTTGCCGAGGGCGCCCCACTGTTGTGGCAAAAGCCCAGTTCTCGAGCCCAGCATAGAGCCCCTCGCAGGAAGCTGATGCCCCCGTCTCTTGGGCCGGCATGAGGACACGGAAGTCTCCTCAGAGTCTGTGAGATGGATGACACAGGGAGCAAGATGTTTGCTATGGAGATGGTATCCAGACCATTTCATACCCCACTGGAGGGCCGGGAGGTAAATCCTTTGTTTCCTTTTCTCTTTTGTTTGCCACACACCGAACAGGCTGCAGTACCCACATTGTCAAAAGACAGCGATTTTCTTACTCCCTGGGTCACATAATCGGTGTTCACGACCAGCGTTTTCATGGCGACGAGACACCAAGCATGCCCAGCCAGGGCTGCGCGAATGCACCCCAACCTGCGAGTTCTGAATCGAGCCTTACACAGACTCCCGTTCAAGATACTGACACAGAAACACATTTTGACATGCGTCTGGCATCAAGATGTGTACTTTCACATTGCGGTTCTACCTCGACACAGACGCTTCCTGCGGTTTGCTTTTGATGGCCAGGTGTATCAGAACAAGGTTCTCCCCTTCGGCCTGTCCCTGTCCCCTCTTGTCTTCACGAAAGTTGGAGAGGCAGCTCTTGCCCCGTTAAGGGAAGTGGATCCACATACTCAACATATTCAAAGAGGAGGAAAAAACTAATATAATAACAATAATGATATGATTTAATAATTCATGTGAAATTGACATCAGTTCCTGTATAGTATGGAGTTTAACTATGGTATTAGTAAAATGATGGTGATCACAGGTAAAACCATGCTCTTCATTACCAGATGCAATTATGGTTTCCAAAAAACAGACTAATCTGTGTTATGTAATCTGTTGTGAAAAACAATATCCATTTAGAAACCATAAAAACAATGTTTTCCTGTTTACCAATTTAATGCCATTTAGAATGTCAGGGTGGTTTAATCTGGTTTCAACATGCTTTGCTTGGAGCCTTTGAGGTTTCAATATCTCAGGCTGTGTTTACCCCTGGACTGCATGGCACGAACACATAGCACTGCAGGTTCGTCTGTGTTGCAGGGGTGGGCAGTGGATGCGCAACATGTTTTTATCAGGTAGCACCACTGTTCCCTCACACTTTTGTAGTATTTGGTGCTTTCCATGCACAGCAGTAAATGGCAGTGCTTAATAAATATTAGTAGGGCAATTTTGAAGTTGCACGGGTGGGAAAAAACTGTCACAAAATGTGACTATTTAGTTGCAACAGCCTGTTCGATTCACCCACTACCTAACCAGCCCACCTGGAAAAGTCCAAGATCTACTGATGGCCAGTCCATTGCTGATTTGCACCATTCATATAAAAATGTTCACATGAACACAAGACAGTCTGCACAGTCTGTCATTTACAATCGACAACTGTGTAAAATACATCAACAACTCTTTTTAGTCCCTTCAAATTTCAAAGTAATTTTCAGTCACAATTGGGTGGGGTTAAATTGGTTATTAGAAGAATGAATTTAAGTGCTAAAATTATAAACTTAAGTTTTCTACTTTTAAGCCCTTCAAAATCCCCATTCACTTCCATTGTAAATGCCTCACTGAAACATCAAATTATGCATTTTATTTCAAGAAAAGGAGGGATGAGTCAAAAATATGTTTTGTGGTAATCAATATTATGCTACAAATGCCTTCGATTGAGCTATGTAGTGAACCTAAAATATTCCTTTAAGGTTTTGTGATCATGTCATTAGTTGCTAAACTTTTGAATGGCTCATAGGAAATTTACGGTTTCACCACTAGATAGAGACATTTGTATTAGGATCTTTAGATCACTCATTTAACAAAAAGCCCTGGCAAAATATTTAGGCATTGCAAATTTGTCTTGATTTTTCCAAGTGCTGTCTTTTCATTACACTTATGTGATGTTTAGTTTCAGCAACAGATACTATTTTTTATTGTATTTATTTGTAAAACATTTAATTCAAATATCATTCAACTATATGGCCTTAGCCAAGACTAACAATATTTGCTATAAAAAATACAAAATAAAAACACACACAACATTGTAACATCTACACTTTCAAAATTAGAGTTTATTTACTGTCCACTACATATATATAGCTCTGGAAAAATAAGAGACCTCAGGTGATTAAGAGACCACTCCGAATGTTTCTTAAACCAGTATCTGTATATTTATGGCAGTCATTCCATTCCAGTGTCTGTTGTGTAGTGTCAGTGAATTTTGTGCCAGGAGTGGCATAAAGTCACCCAACAGCAATGTGAAGGATCGGTGGAAAGCATGCAAAGATGCGCTTTTGTGTTATTTAGGCCATGTTGTCATTTTCCGCAAATATATGCTCTGAATGACAATATTTTTATTTGGAATTTGGGAGAAATGTTGTCAGTAGTTTATAGAAAAAAAACTAAAATGTACATTTTACTAAAACACATACCTATAAACAGTAAATCCAGGGAAACTGAACACTTGGAGTGGTCTCTTAATTTTTTCCAGAGCTGGATATACAGTATATACACTATTACCTCCCTGCATACACAAGATTTACACATTTTAATTTCAAATTAAATTAATAAAACAAAAACAAAAAAATACATTTTATTGCATTAAAGATTACTCCATTTAGCTTTATGGAATTTTATTATGAAGCTTAAATTCATAAATCGTCTAGGTTACTGTTGTAACCTCCGTTCCCTGATGGAGGGAACGAGACGTTGTGTCGAAGAATAGACACTAGGGGTCTCTCTTGAGAGCATCGCGCATCTATGAACTTGAGAAAAGGCCATGAGGTTCAGCCATAACAGTGGCTTGGTTCAGCGTCGTCACTTCGTTGGCTTAGTTCAGCGTTGCCCATCAGGGAACAGAGTAACCTAGACGTTCCCTGTCTGTTGCTCACTTCGACGTTGTGTCGAAGAAGCGACACAAGGGGTCCATATTCAATCACACCTTGCACCAAACCGTGTACGTCCACTGCTGATGCAGATGCGGACAGGCAGGCAGTTGCGTGCCAAAGCGACAGGCTGTGTCAGACTGTATGTACCCTTCCCTAAAGCCCCATAAAATCGTAATAAACCTTTTAGGTTCCTGGCACCCCGAAGGGGGGAACAAAGTGACGTGCCAAGCATGGGACCAGGCCGTGCCAGCCGCGCCTTTTCTCTCTCTCATTCTTGCATAGAGTAAATGCGGCTGGGGCCATCTTAACGCAATAACATGCATTGGGGAAGGCATTCTTTTCCAACTCCTATTCTTTCAGGGGGAAAATACCCCACGGAGACCACCACCTGCCCAGGCTGGGAGGAGGTAAAGAGTGGCAGAATACATCACTTGAGATTTCAGGCCACATGTGGAAAAGGTCGGGTGGTAGGTCCTACCTGCTGCGAGGGAGGAGTTGCTACAAACATGGCTACCGGGGGGCAGCGGGGACTGCACAAGGGATACGCGGGTCTGCCCGTAGGGGGATCATACCATGGAAAATACACACAGGGGGAATAATCCACACAAGGGCCCGTCCTGTGGAGCACCTATTCCAGTACAGAGTAGTTTTAGTACCCGTAGTGGGTCTGGTCGGGTAATTCCTCTACTGAATTCATGAACCAGAGGGCTAGGGAGGAGTCATCCAGGGAGCCGAGTTAGTGCGATCTCCTGGGATAAGAGCGCACTTGATTGCCTCAGTGGAGGGGAAAGGCGCTAGGTGCAAGCGGTACACCCTGTCAGATGTTAAGTGTTACCGAGTTCTACCGGCTCAGACCTGAGAACGACGAGACAGAGTCAACCCTGAGATTGTAAAATCTCATAAATGTATTGGGTGTTGCCCAGCCCGCTGCTCTGCATATGTCTGCTAGGGCAGTGCCGTTGGCCAATGCCCACGAGGATGCCACACTTCTTGTCGAGTGTGTTTGAACCCGCAAGGGGGCGGGAACGGCCTGGGTGTGATAGGCCAATGCGATGGCATCAATGACCCAGTGGGAAAGCCTCTGTCAGTGTTCCCTTTCCGGTGTCCACCAAAGCAGACAAAGAGATGCTCAGAATATCTAAAGCTCTGCATACAGTCCACATAAGTACGCAAAGCACGCACCGGACACAGCAACGAAAAGGTTGGTTCTGTCTCCTCCCGGGGAAGCTTTGCTTGCAGGTTCACTACTTGGTCCCTGAAGGGGGTCGTAGGAACCTTAGGCACGTAGCCTGGTCGCGGTCATAGGATGACATGGGTGTCTGCCAGAACGAACTCCAGGCAGGTGTCTCTGACAGAGAACACTTGCAGGTTCCCAACTCTCTTGATGGAAGCGAGCACGTTCAGGAGGGCTGTCTTCTAGGAGAGGGCCTTGAAGGGGGGTCTCTGAAGGCCTGAGAGGACCATTGAGAGATCCTAGGAGGGGAACAGGCTTGGATGGGGAGGATTCAGCCTCTGGAGCCTCTAAGGAACCTGATAATCAAGTCGTGCTTGCCCAAGGACTTGCCATCCACTGCGTTGTGGTGGGCCATGATAGCGGCTATATACACCTTCAAGGTGGAGGGGGACAGCCTCCCCGCCAACCTCTCTTGCACGAATGAGAGTGCTGACCGAACTGCACATCTCTGCGGGTTTTCAGACCGGGAAGAACACCAATTTGTGAACAAGCGGCACTTTAGTGTGTAAAGTTGCCTGGTAGAGGGAGCTCTGGCTTGGTTGATCGTGTCTATGACCGCAGGTGGTATGTCACTCAGATATTCCACGTCCCGTCCAGGGGCCAGAAGCGAAGGTTCCAGAGGTCTGGGCATGGATGTCAGAGGATGCCCCTTCCCTGAGAAAGCAGGTCCTTCCTCAGGGGAATTTGCCAGGGAGGAGCATGAGATCCAAGAACCCAGTCCGAGTGGGCCAGTAAGGAGCCACTAAGGTGACTTTATCTCCTTTTTCTCCTTTTTTCTCCTCCCTGACCTTGCACAGCACCAGTGCAAGAAGGCTCACTGGGGGAAATGCATACTTTCACAGCCAGCACATCTGTCCCGAGGGGGCCCCCGTTATGGAGCATCAGAGTGGGCAGTGGGAGTTGTCTTGGGAGGCAAAGAGATCTATCTATGCCATACCGCACGGGTCCCAAATCAGCTGGGCCGCCTGGGGGTTGAGCCTCCTCTCTCCACAGAGCGAAACCTGTTGTGACAGCACGTCTGCTGTCATGTTGAGTTTGCCCGGAATATGAGTGGCATGCAGCGACCTGAGGAGATGGTGGGCGAGTTGAGTGACATATGACATTTATGTATGCTACCGTCGCAGTGCTGTCTGAACGGATCAAGATGTGCTTGCCCCGAATCACCGGAAGAAACCTCCCCAAGACAAGGAATACAGCCAGCAACTCTAGGCGGTTGATGTGCCAACGCAGCGGGGGCCCTCTCTAGGAGCTGTTACACACAGCACCCCAACCCAGTTGAGAGGCATCTGTGGGGACCACGACACTTCTGGACACCTGCTGTAGGGCAACTCCTGTCTGCAGAAAACAGAGGTCTGTCCAAGGGTTGAAAGTCTGATGGCAGGAAGTGGTGATTAACACACTTGCCGTGGCACCATGCCCATTTCGGGACTCCATATGCCCCAGGAGCCTCTGGAATTGTTTTAGAGTAACCACTGTGCCGAGCTCAAAGAGAGCAAGGCACCTAAGCACCAACTGCATGTGCTCGTTCGTGAGGTGCGCTGTCATTAAGACTGAGTCTAACTCCAAGCAGAGAAGAGATGCTCTGAACCGGGGAGATCTTGCTCTTTTCCCAGTTGACCTGAAGCCCTAGACGGCTAAGGTGCCTGAGCACCTGGTTCCTGTCGAGGGGACAGGGACAGGCTGAAGGGGAGGACCTTGCACTGAAACGCCTCGCTGTTGAACGCAAACCTTAGGAAGGGTCGATGTCGAGACATGGAAGTACGCGTCCTTCAGGTCTACCACTGCGAACCAATCTTGATGCTGGACACAAGTTAGAATGTGTCTTTGCAAGTGCATTTTGATTGGGAGTTTGTGTAAGGCCCGGTTGAAGACTTTTAAATCTAAGATCGGTTGTAAGCCGCCGCCTTGATTGGGTACGATGAAGTAAGGGCTGTAGAAACTCTTCTTCATCTCGGCTGGAGGGACATGCTCTATCATGTCTTTGTTAGTAAAAGGATTGTGATCTCTGCATGCTCCGTGCAAGGGGCACTAAAGGGACAATCGATTTTGCCATACCTGGCGAGGCCTCACAGCGGTGCGGAGCAGGTAGTGTGGTGTCAGGAGGCAAAAAGCGTGTCCCGAGGCTTTGGTGGTGAGAGAAGGCTCGAAGCAATTACCTTGCTCCGCACACCCGGCAGGGGCGGGTTAGTGACTGAGGAGGAGGTCCCGTGTAGGAGTCCTCTGGACTCGTCAGAACAGAGTTGAGGGGGGATGGAGGGCTCTCCGATGCAGCGGCAAAATCATCATCCAGCTCTCACCTCAAGCCCAAATGGAAGCAAACGAGCATGCTGGGGGGTGGGTGGTTCGTGGGGATTTACCCGGCGAAACCGAGCCCATTCTATGCCCTCATTGCCAGCCAAACCAGCCCAATCCCATAGGAAGGAGGAGTGGGGGCGACTGAAGTGGCTTTCTCGCACTGAGAACATGAACCATTCATAAAATGTGCCATCGTGTGATCGCAGCCCAGGCACGCGAGACAGCTCTAATGACCATCAGAAGCGGAGAGAAATTGGACGCATCGTTGCGTCTTCGTCAACGTCAAAGTTAGCGAGAGATGGGTAACTTGTGCATGCGGGGGGGGGGGGGGAGTGATTGAGCACTGAAACACACCTGAACTTGGCTTTAACCAGTTACATCTAAGGTGCTGTACGTGCAGAAATCTAATATTTTGTTATTTTGGGTAAACTGCAACTAGCTTATTCTGAAAGCTGGATTCAATGAGGAGCTATCATGAACACATTCACCACAAGGCGGCCACATCGATTAAGCATGAACTGATAACTTGGTAAAACCTACAAAATCAAGGTGTTTTGATTTACCGTCAAGTACAACAACATATATGAATTCTCTCAGGTTCACTATCTCTGCAAATGATTTATCAAATAAATGATCAACTATGTATGCTAACAGTTTACTTAGTTTACTGGGGAGTTTGCCTGAAGAGGAAACTAAACCGTGGAGCCCGACACGAGTACAGAGCACCTGTGACTCGTAGTGGGTCTGGATGTGAATTGCTCCACTGAATTTGCAGGCCAGAAGGCTAGGGAGGAGAACATCCAGGGAGTGATGCTTAGTGGCTAACCTGGGATAGAAGGCACACTGGATCAACTTGGTGAAGGGAGCTGTGTGCAAGTGAAACACCTGGTCGGTTGTGTGGCGTTACCGAGTTCTACCGGCTCTGACCTGACTAAACAAGGATCGAGGCCGTCTCAACCCTGAGAGTGTAAAATCTGGGGTGTTGCCCAGCCTGCTGCTCTGCAGATGTCTGCTAGGGAAGTGCCGTTGGCCAGTGCCCACAAGGATGCCACACTTCTTGTCGAGTGTGCTCGGACCCGCAAGGGGACGGGCATGGCCTGGGTCTGGTAGGCCAATGAGATGGAGTCAATGACCCAATGAGCTAACCTCTGTTTGGAGACAGCGTTCCCTTTCCTCTGTCCGCCGAGTTAGAGAAAGAGCTGCTCAGAACGTCTAAAGCTCTGCGTGTGGTCCAAGTAGATACGCAAACACTTACCAGACACATCAACAAAAAGGCTGGGTCTGCCTCCTCCCGAGGCAGCACTTGCAGGTTCACGACCTGTTCCCTGAAGGGGGTCGTAGGAACCTTGGGCACGTAGCCCGGTCGCGGCCTCAGGATACCGTGAGAATGTGCCACTCGAAGGGGGGTCTCTGAAGGCAAGTGAGGACCACTTAGAGGTCCAAGGAGGGAAACAGGCTTGGCCAGGGAGGGTTCAACCTCCGGGCGCCTTTGAGGAACCTTATGATCAGGTCAACTGCGTCGTGGTGGGCTGCGATAGCAGCAACATAGACCTTCAAGGTGGAGGGGTACAGCCTCCCCTCCAGCCTCTCATGCAGGAATGAAAGCACTGACCAAACTGCGCACCTCTGCGGGTCTGGTAGATCACTTCGTCCTGTCCAGGGCCAGACCTGGAGGTTCCAGAAGTCTGGGCGTGGGTGCCAGAGGGTGCCCTGTCCCTGAGAAAGAAGGTCCTTCTCAGGGGAATTTTCCAGGGAGGTGCTGTCACGAGGAGTGCAAAATCCGAGAGCCAGGTCCGGGAGGGCCAGTAAGGAGCCACCAAGGTGACCTGTCCCTCATCCTCCCTGATCTTGCACAGCACCAGTGCAAGGAGGCTCACTAGGGGAAATGCGTACTTGCTCAGCCCCCGGGGCCAGCTGTGTGCCTGCGCGTATGTCCCGAGAGGAGTTTCTGTCAGGGAGTTTCTGTTGTCACAACAGTGCGTCTGTCATCATGTTGCGGTTGCCAGGGATGTGAGTGGCGTGCAGTGCCCTGAGTCATGGCTGACTACAAAGGAGGATATGGCAGGCGAGTTGTGACATATGACGAGAGCGCACGCCGCCTTGGCAATTTACGTACGCTACATTTGTGGATCAAGACGTGCCTGCCTCGAATTAGTGTGCCCATTGCACGTGGTGCCCCAACCCTGTTGAGAGACATCACTGGTGACCACGACACATCTGGATACCTGCTGCAAGGGGACTCTGGTCCGCAGAAAGCAGAGGTATCTCCAAGGGTTGAAAGTCTGACGACAAGAGGGGGTGATTGTGTGCCGTGGCGCCATGCCCATCTCGGGACTCGAGTCTGTAGCCAGTGCTGAAGCGGACTCATATGCACCAACCCGAGTGGCGCGACCACGGCTGAGGATGCCATATGCCCAAGGAGCCTCTGGAATTGTTTTAGAGGAACCGCAGTGCCGGGCTTGAAGAGAGTGAGGCACCTGAGCACTGACTGGGTGCGGTCATTGGTGAGGCGCACCATCATTGAGACTGAGTCTAACTCCATGCCGAGAAAAGAGATGCTCTGAACCGGGACAAGCTTGCTCTTTTCCCAGTTGACCTGAAGCCCTAGACGGCTGAGGTGCCGGAGCACCTGGTCCCTGTGCACGCATAGTAATTCTCGAGAGTGAGCCAGGATGAGCAAATCGTCGGAGTAGCTGAGTATGCGGATGCCCACTTCCCTTAGCATGTCCGCAGTGAGTGCATGAACCGTCCACGAACGCCGCCTCAGTGTGATCGCTGCCCAGGCACACAAGACAGCATTCTGTGGTCGTTGTTCTTGGAGAGATATCGGCCGCATCCAGGAACTACACAGGGCGGTAGGGCATCTTGAAAAATAAGCATACTAAAAAGGATGTTCAACACCTGCTGTGTATTGCTCTTTCATGAGTGGAACTCAAACTCTTTAAGTTTTGAAAATAAACTTTTAGGATGAGAAAACACTCTTTTAGGCAATGAAGCGCTGTTGAAGCCCCTAGGGGTGTGGACTGCACAGCGTGCAGAGAGAGAGAACGCCAGCTGGAATCACGACCTTGTAATATGACCTTGTAACTTTAGCTACTCTTTCCAAATCTACCCTCTCATATAACTGTGACTGCACTGCCCAAGTGTCTGAATTAAAACTTTTACTCGGTAAATTGAATATGGCCACTCGAGTTCTCCAGAAGATTTCATTTTTCACTAGCCGTTTATGCAACATAATTTCAATAGATGATCTTTTTTAACTGGGGAGTAAGTTTTGAGTTCTGACAGTTACGGTTTGCAAATCACAATGAACAATTATCACAAAATATCAAGGTAAAAATTAAATCCTCCTGATATGACCCCTTTAACCTTTTTGCATACGAGTTTCTCCTGTACTGACGGATCCTCCAGTGTGAGTTCTTTAATGCACACTGTAATTAAAAATAAACTTACCTTAGCTCCAGATGCACTGGAGGACAGCTTATATCACTGCAGGTGCACTGAATGTCAGATTATATATATTATCAAACATATAATGTTTGAAGTTATATGTTATAAAGTGGTTTTTAGATGTTTAGAATGATTGATTATGATAGATAAGATGTGAATGTGCTTGTTGGCTATGCGCGCCGCCATATTGTTTACACTGCAATGCAGCATGGAATTGTTGTTTCATCATAGAAGCATATAAAGTTCTAAAAACCTAGCCCTTCCACTTTCCCAGCACCAGAAATGTTGAGAATGTGTGACGGACGGAATGGGAGAAGACTCGAGTCGACTAATTAGATTGTATATTGTTAGTTTGACATCAGAAAACAGCCTGCTCCAACGGTAACGGCTTTAAACTTTTATTTAGTTATTTTCTGAATGTAACATAACAATAAATAAATTGTGATCTTGAAAAGACAATTTGAGCTGCTGGTTCATTATGATAAACACTAAGTCTCTCTCTGCTAGAAGTAAGGGTCTCTACGGAACAATAATGGGTGTATTCCAATCTGTGGATGTTTTCAAACCAGGATGGGCGTTTCTAATCTACCTAAAATTGAAAATGTCTGCAGATTGGGAAAATCCCATTTTTATTCTGCAGCATGAATGCAGATCACACCGGTTTGATCGCACGTGTGAAAGGGTTAATATTTTTGCTGTTAATCCAATCAGCATAGTATGATATTGGACTAAATGCCTGGAAATTAATTTGAAGTAAAAATAAATGAGTTACAAAGACATGCTCAGAAGGGTTTTGGCACTTTAGGGAAAGGAAGAGCTGCACCCAAAGCCAATAGATGCCATTTCCCATCATGCCCTTCACAATGCAATTCCTATATACAATTTCTACCTTCAGCCAAGGTCACAGTTTACCAGTTTGAAATGGTGTTTTTGTATCGAGGTGCTATTTTTGGTCTAAAAATACAGTTGCTGAATCTCAATGGGTTCTCACTCCCAATACTGCTGTTCATATAAGAGCCCAGAGAATCACAATGTAGATGCCTAAAATTCTCCTTGGGATCTTATTTTCAGTGGGAAACATTTGGAATCAAGATGCAAATGCCATAATATTTTCAACATAAAATTATATGTTGTATAATTTTGGGTGTAACTTTGCCATGTGACATGACATGTTGGAGTATGATTTTCAATTTGAAATGAGCCACATTTATCAGATCGCAGTGGTTAATGTTTAATCTGTTGTCTTTTTTGATTTTTGATTGTTTACATTCTGTTTAACGGAAGTTTCGTTTCAGTTTTCTTTTTGTGGTTGACTGACTTAAATGGAACTCTGAGTGATGCTTCCAATTTAACAGTAACCACAGGAAGTATCTTTAATGAAAGTGGATAAAGGTGAGGTTAATGTTGTAGTCCACCGACCGGAACAAAAAAAATAAAAAGGTATTGGGTGTTGCCCAACCCGAAGCTCTGCATATGTCTGCCAGAGAGGCGCCCCTAGCCAGTGCCCACAAGGACGCAACACTCCTTGTTGAGTGTGCTTCGACCCGCGGGGGGGGGGGGGTCACGGCCTGGGTGTGGTAGGCCAACAGGATGGCATCCACCAGCCAGTGGGAGAGCCTCTGTTTGGTGACAGCGTTCCCTTTCCATTGTCCGCCAAATAAGACAAAGAGCTGCTCAGAAAGCCTGAAGTCATGCGTGCGGTCCACATAGGTGCGTAAGGCATGTACCAGGCACAGTAACAAAGGGGTTGGGCCTGCCTCCTCCAGGGGCAGTGCTTGCAGGTTCACCACCTGGTCTCTAAAGGGTGTGGTAGGAACCTTGGGCACATAGCCCGGTCACGGTCTTAGGATCACATGTGTGTCTGCCGGACTGAACTTCAGGCAAGTGTCACTGACAGAGAACGCTTGCAGGTCGCCGACCCTCTTGATGGAGGCGAGTGCGATCAGCAGGGCCATCTTTAGGGAGAGGGCCCTGAGTCCGGCTGATTCTAGCGGCTAAAAGGGGGATCTCTGAAGACCGGCGAGGATCACCGAGATATCCCAGGAGGGGAACAGGCTTGGCCGGGAGGGATGCCTCTTAGGAACCTGATGACTAAGTCGTGCTTACCCAGAGACTTGCCGTCTACTGGTTGTGGTGAACTGCGATAGCGGAAATATACACCTTTAAGGTGGAAGGGGACAGCCTCTCTTCCAACTTCTCCTGTAGGAATAAGAGCACTAACCTCACTGCGCACCTCTGTGGGTCTTCAGTCCGGGAAGAACACCAATTTGCAAACAGGCACCACTTTAGGGAGTAAAGTTGCCTGGTAGAAGGGGCCCTGGCTTGGTTGATCGTGTCTACGACGGTTGGTGGTAGACCAGCTAGATCTTCTGCGTCCCGTCCAGGGGTCAGACATGGAGGTTCCAGTGGTCTGGGCACGGATGCCAGAGCGTGCCCCATCCCTAAGAAAGAAGGTCCTTCCTCAGGGGAATTCGCCAGGGAGGGGCTGTCGCGAGGAGTACGACGTCCGAGAACCAGGCCCAGGTGGGCCAGTAAGGAGCCACAAGGGTGACTTGTTCATCGTCCTCCCTGACCTTGCACAGCACCTGTGCAAGAAGGCTCACTGGGGAAAATGCGTACTTGCGCAGCCCCGAGGGCCAGCTGTGCGCCAGTGCGTCTGCCCCGAGGGGAGCCTCTGTTCGGGCATACCAGAGCAGGCAGTGGGAGGTCTCTCGGGAGGCAAACAGGTCTACCTGGGCATTGCCGAACCGATCCCAAATCAGCTGTATCGCCTGGGGGTGGAGCCTCCACTCTCTGCCAGGCAAGCGTTGTCGTGACAGCGTATCCGCTACCGCATTGAGGTTGCCGGGGATGTGAGTAGTGCGCAGTGACCTGTGTCGGAGCTGGCTCCAAAGGAGGAGACGACAGGCGAGTCGTGATATGTGGCAGGAGCGTATGCCGCCTTGGCGATTTTTGTACGCTACCGCGGTGGTGCTGTCTGACCTGATTAAGACATGTTTGTCCCGAACTAACAGGAGAAACTTCTGCAGGGCAAAGAAAACAGTCAGCAACTCTAGGCAATTGATATGCCAGCGCAGTGGGGCCCCTTTCCAATGGCCCGCAGCTGCGTGCCCATTGCACCAATTTGGAGGCGTCGGTCGTGACCAGGACGCATTGGGACACCTGCTGCAAGGGTACTCCTGCCTGAAGAAAGCAGAGGTCTGTCCAGGGTTTGAGTGTTCGGCGGCAGGCGGGGGTGCAACCGCCGCGGAGGATGCCATATGCCCCAGGAGCCTCTGGAAAAGTTTTACAGGAACCGCTGTGCCCGGCCTGAAGGAGGCGAGGCATTTCAACACTGACTGGGCACACTCGTTAGTGAGTCGTGCCGACATTGAGACTGAGTCTATCTCCATGCCGAGAAGAGAGATGCTCTGAACCGGGGTGAGCTAGCTCTTTTCCCAGTTGACCTGAAGCCCCAAACGGCTGAGTTGCCTGAGCACCAGGTCTCTGTGAGTGCATAATAACTCTCGGGAGTGGGCCAGGATGAGCCAGTCGTCGTGGTAATTGAGTATGCGGATGCCGGCTTCTCGGAGCGGGGCAAGGGCTGCCTCTGCGACTGGTGAAGACGCGAGGTGACAGAGACATGCCGAAGGGGAGGACCTTGAACTGATACGCCTGGCCTTTGAAAGCGAACCGAAGGAAGGATCGGTGTCGAGGCAATATTGAGATGTGGAAGTACGCGTCCTTCAGGTCTACCTCTGCAAACCATTCTAGATGTTGTACGCAAGTTAAGATGTGTTTTGCGTGAGCATTTTGAACGGGAGTTTGTGTAAAGCCCGGTTGAAAACTCTCAAGTCCAAGATCGGTCTTAAGCCACCGCCTTTCTTGGGTACAATGAAGGGCTGTAGAGACCCTTCTTCATTTTGGTTGGAGGGACAGGCAAGTTCGCCGTGTACTGCGGTAAAGCGGACGCGGTGAAGGTGGGCGTAGGCTTGGCAAACTGAATTGCGTAACCTAGACGGATGGTCCGGGCCAGCCAGTGTGACGGATTGGGAAGTGAAAGCCATGCATCCAAGCTCTGTGCTATGGGCACTAAGTGGACTATTATTTTCGATGTACCCGGCGGGGCTTCGCAGCGGGGTGGAGCAGGTGTTATGGTGTCGGGAGGCGATGACGCGTCCTGAGGCTCTGGTGCTGAGAAAAGACTCGAAGCACTTACCTTGCTCTGCGCTCCAGGCAGGGGGTGTGTTCGTGACTGAGGAGGAGGGCTGGTAGAGGCGTCCTCTGGACTCATCCGAACTGGCCAGCCAGGGAACAGTCGTGGGGCTGAGGGCGGAGGGTCCGAATCCAGCGTGCCGGGACAGTTGAAGTGTGGTGGCAGAGTGCTGTGAGAATGGCATTTGCGGGCCAGGTGACCCAGAGACAAAGGAAATAGCTCTGATATTGAGAATGTGGGTACCGCAGCCCCGACTAGGGGCTGAAAATTAAAATTTCTCTGAAAATTAGAAATAAATTCAACAAAGGATTCTCCTCTGGCCCTCCACTGGGGAACGGAGTGGTCTGCTTATCAGCTCTATGGTGTTTCTTCTTAGGGGAATGCCCTCGGCGAGCAGACAGGGCATGGCCCCTGGCGGCAGGCTTGCGGCGGGGCAGGATGTGAGAGATTGCCTCCGTCTGTTACTTCCACGGAGAACTGCTGGGTAAAGTCCTCGACGGTGTCACCGAAAAAGGCCGAACTGGGAGACAGGGGCGTTGAGAAAGCGAGTCTTGTCGGTTCCTGGACCACGAGTGTGGCCATCGCCTGCCCGAAAGACTGCGCTCAGTGACCGACCTCGCCCTCAGGGCCATGAAGGTCACAGCGCAGTCTGCAGCACTTCCTGCAGCACATCGGGATCAGGGCTACCCACGTGATGCCCTCCACGTAGACGTCAGCTCATCATGCACTTCCGGGAAAAATGGGACCGGGGCTATGCGCGGCTGTGAGCGGCACGGTGTTCCCAGGAACCAATCATCCAGCCACGGTGGCTATGGGGAGTACTGCGGGTACCAGTCCAGCCCCATGCTAGCGGCAGCCAGGGCAAGCATGTCAGACATCTGCGTGTCCGCCTCAGCCTAGCCGTGCTGGCCCGAAGGTGGCAGCCCAGGGGAGTCGTCTTCGTCAGACGCCGCGCTCTCCGATGCAGTGGCAAGCTCATCCACTTCTAGCTCTAGAGGATAGGCAGGCTGGCCGTGAGGCAAGCTGCTGTTGCCTCGAGCACGGACGGGAGTCAAAAAGCGTGCCGGGGGGCATACACGGCGGAGCTGCACCCGCTGCTGTCCCCAGATCGCCTCCAGCGCCAGCGGCATTGTCCTCAATCCAGTGGGAAGGAGGAGCGATGCGGGGGGCGGCTGGAGTGACATGCTTTCTGTTGAACGCGAGCCACGACCGCAACGTTGACATGGTCATGCTCTCGCAGTGAGAGCATGAGCCATCCACAAACGCTGCCTCGGTGTGATCGCAACCCAGACACACGAGACAACACTTGTGTCCATCTGAAACAGAGAGCACTCTACCACATCCAGGAACTACACAGGGGTGGAATGGCATCTTTATAAAGACGCGTCCTGAAAAGGACGTTCAACGCTGCTGTGTATTGCTCTTTTAGAGAAAAATACTCTTTTACAGAGAAAATGACTCTTTTAAGAATTTAAAACTCTTTTAAATTTGCGCTGTCGAAGCGCCCAGGGGCAAACTGCACTGCTGTGCAGAGAAGGAGAAAAACCACTGATGTGCGCTGTAGATCCAACAGCAAGCAAAGCGTCAGAGGAACAGGAACAGGTGTGTAACTCGCAGCTGACTGCTGACACAACCAACGCTCCGAAGAAAATTTCTCAATGAACTCAGTAATTCCTCGTCTTTATACCCGTATGTCCGGGGGCGGGGTATGCAAATACTGTCTGCCAACTTCTCATTGGCCTTTTTTCATGCATCAGAGGCATATTCAGTGCTCAAGAGAGACCCCTAGTGTCGCTTCTTCGACACGACGTCGAAGTGAGCGACAGACGGGGAACTATAGTTTAAAACACTGTGCTAATTAATGTTGCTAAGTTTAAACTGAAAATGAAACCTTGTCATCTTCTACTTTTTCAAAACAAGGAATAGTTGATTAAATGTATAGAGTTAAATGCTTAATCAATGTATAAGACAGCTTTCTTTAGAAATAAACATTCAGAATTACATCCGTGGACACATTTTTTTATATTTTCATCACCCAGCAAAATTATCACTTTTTTAGGAACACTATGGTTCTAATAAAATGCCCGATGTAGTCTTCTGCTGTTGTAGCCCATTCGACGATTCGACATGTGCATTCTGAGATGCTACTCTGCTCACTTCAATTGTACAGAACGGTTGTCTGAGTTACTGTAGCCTTTCTGTCAGCTCAAACCAGTCTGGCCATTCTCCATTGACCTCTCTCATCAACAAGGTGTTTAAGTCTGCAGAACTGCCGCTAACTGGATGTTTTTTGTTTTTTTACACCATTCTGAGTAAATTCAAGAGATCAGCAGTTACAAAAATACTCAAACTGGCACCAACAATCATGCCACGGTCATGCAACTGAGATCACACTTTTTCCCCATACTGATGGTTGTGTGAATGTGAACATTAACTGAAGCTCCTGACCCGTATCTGTATGATTTTATGCATTGCACTGCTGCCACACAATTGGCTGATTACATAATCACATGAATAAGTAGGTGTACAGGTGTTCCTTATGAAGTGCTCATTGAGTGTAGATTTATAATCATAAAATAACAATGCCCTTCTATCGACATAGGTCTATTGCAGAGGTACTCAACTTTGGAAAGAGGGGGGCTGGAAAGCAGGATCCCTTTAGCCTCGAGGGCTGCAATCTTTTTTAAACATTTTATTAAAACATATTTTAATTACTTTTTTATATTAATGATGTGAGCAGACTATGCTATTTAATACATAATGAAACATGTAATTAACATGAGAAAAATATAGATATACAGCAAAATTCTTGTAAAAGTGTGGTTCTTTAAAAAATGAAAAACTGTGATATATTACTATTCTAATGATCATATATAGGCCAATATGTTTTTGGTTGTTTGTTTTAAAAGATCCACACTTTGACAAGTGCTTATACTGCTGCGGAATAAACCACTCTAAAAAATGAAAATGCAAATGTCAACTTGTTTTGCCATATATAAAAATGTTGTCACTGTCAAAGAGTGTCATGACACACTGGCAACCTATTGAAAATACGCACACACTCAACTCCTTATTGAAGGATTATCTTTTTTCCCCTGTTATTACTGTTCGTGACAAGCATATATCTCTGTTGAGTTTTTTTGTCACCCGACACTCGGTTGATTTGCGCCATGGCAGTGATAAGCAGGTGTAGAAGAGACTCAGCGCGTGCCTGCTTAAAGTGACTGAGAGCATGCACTAACTGTTATCAACACATGCATACAGACTGACAGACTGTTTTATAACGTGGCTTATAATCAGATTTATATTCACGGAATTGTAGTTTAATTCATTATTCTTATCCGTCTGCCATTTCTTTTCCTCTTTAACGGTTCAGCAGTTATCGATACTGAGAATTACCGTAAATGTTCTAAAAAATTGACACTACAAAATTAGGGATGTGCGGAATGACTAATTTCACTGACGTTTAAACAAACATTTTGGAGTCAATTAGTCTAAAAAGGAAGAAACCCTCAGAAAACACAAAAAACACATTGTGTTTATGCGACCTATTTAAATACTTCCAACAGCCAAATCCTATGCTAAATTCAGCAGAAAAGGATGCATTCATTTGCAACGTGCTTGACTTGCATTATCATCATCATTGTAGGCTACATTAAATATAGAACATGACATGCATTTTTTGAATCAACGTTAGCGAATACAGGCATAATTATTGAAAACAATTGAATAAATAGTGCAAAAGAGCAACCCTAATAGCATGTTCTAAACAGATATCAGCAAGTAAAAGTAATTTAACATATTAAAACAGTCAGGACATTTTTGTTCACAGGTAATACAAATCTACGAGAGGGAAAAAATGCAGAAAAGTTGCGCGTATTTCATGATGTGCATTAGCCTATGATCTAATATTAGAGTTTGGTTAAGAACATTAACCAACAACAGTTATGATGGCTAGGATTGAAAAAACAGACCAGTTAGAAATGTACAATAAACCTAATGTAGTGTTCTAAACATGATGTGCACACATAATAAAAGGGTTTAACCAGTTAATCAGTTGGCACACCTTTGAAAATAGCCTTCTTGATCTGCAGGGTAAAAAAATGTGCATACCTAGCCTAAAATAGTCTTTTTCTAGAATACTTCCTCAAAAACATACATTTTTTTATTAAGGAAATTTACATGTCAGGATGGTCTGGTGAAAGATGGGGCCTGTCACACCTGAGGCGATTATCATGCGCTTGAAAAAGCCAACTTGGCGGGAAAATAACTTTCTAGCATGCACAGTTTCAAAGACTCAAATTTGAAAACATCCATAGTGACTTGCAAGCCAACGTTTTGGAAATCCACTTCCCACAGCACCACCAACGTGATCTCTATAGCTACTTTGCAGGTCTTGCAAGAGGAATTTTTTCTAAGTGCGCCACTAGTGAGAGGGGGAAGAAACTTTGTATGCATCTGCTCCAGATATAGTCTTTTTTAATAATATTTGTATCATTAATTATATTTAAAATGTGTAACATTAACATTACAGTAATTTGGGGCCTGGGTAGCTCAGCAAGGAAAAGACGCTGACTACCACACCTGGAGTTGCAAGTTCGTATCCAGGGCGTGCCGCGTAACTCCAGTCAGGCATCCTAAGCAACCAATTGGCCCGGTTGCTAGGGTGGGTAGAGTCTCGTTGGGTTAATCTCCTCATGGTCGCTATAATGTGATTAGATCTCGGTGGGGTGCACGGTGAGTTGTGCGTGGATGCCGCAGAGAAAAGTGTGAGCCTTTACACGCTCTACGTCTCCGCGGTAACATGCTTAAGCCACATGATAAAATGCGCAGATTGGCTGTCTCAGATGTGGAGGCAACTGAGATTCATCCTCCGCCACCCAGATTGAAGAGTCACTACGCCAGCACGAGGAATTAGAGCGCATTGGGAATTGGGCATTCCAAATTGGAAAAAAAAAAAAAAAACATTACAGTAATTTAAACATAGCCTTTGTAGTTATTTAAAGCTAAACGTAAATGTGTAAAAATGCTGAACAGTGTAATAATGGGGGAAACTAGGAGCATCAGAACTGTTTAGTCAGGCCACAAAAGAATGGTTTGTGGGCCAGGTGCAGCCCACGGGCTGCCGGTTGAGTACCATGGATCTTTTGACATCAACAAAAAGATACTAAGGGGTTCTTTTGATGTCTATATAGTGACACGCACGCTCTTGCACATGCGGAAGTAGTTGATGCCTTGTAAGAGAGAATGGGTTGGTAATCCATCACTTTGTTTAAGAAAATAGTTCCACTGTATACACCTAATATGGTGGTGTAAGTCAGCATTTGAGTGAAATGAATCGGACAATGGCATATACAGTACAACTAACTTCAAATGTTGGTCACTGTGTTTTGTCGTCAAATGTATGGGGGAAAAAATAAACATTAACATGGCAAGGAGGATTGACACATGATAAAATTCCACTCACTGTGTTAGAAAAGAATAGGAGTAGAAAATATTATTTTATTTTTTTTGGCAAAGAAAAAAATAAAAAGGGGGCACCTGCAGTACCCTCAGATACTATTTTGAAAAGGTATCATGATGAACATCATTGTATTTTATTCTTTCAAATTTCAATTATTCTTTTCCTCAATGCATGTTGTCATTACTTGTCATATAAAGTACTCACAAACTGTTACACATAGACTTTGATGCAAACAAAGAATTTGTTTTTCCATATGTTATTTGCATAGCATGTGCTTTCAGTATTATGGAAAACATTTTTGGTTTCTTTTGAAGCATGATAAAAATCAGCTTAGAGGAAAATATTTGACTATGCTGATTAAGGAGTACTAAATTATTTTATTGCTTATTCTTCTGGTTAACTACCTACGTCATCACTGACAGCTTCACCCAGACAGCAATTTTATATTTTAACCTTAAATACTATTTTATTTCACAACAATGATAGTTCCGGATGCTGACTTGTCAATACAGTATTCCAGGACAATTAAAGTAAGCTCAACACACTAAAGCATTGCAAGATTAAAGGTAGCTCTTCAATGACTTCCATGTGCCAGAGTTTTTGTCCTAACCGAAGTGACAAGCATTATCTAACTATTTCCCCCTTAATTTCCTTTCGCATATTTCTGATAAACCTGCAGCATTGCACATAAGCTGCACCTGTCACAAAAACATTAACAAACATTGTGATTTTGTTCCATATACATTTGGATTTACTGCATATGTGTTGCCACGTGGAGTTTTGGAGAGAATTGAAAAGTGTTATTTTAATGAAACAAAAAAAGACACCCAACACAAACGCACACACGGCAGCTGCGTGTGGCTCTCTCTCTCTCTCTCTTCTGCCATTCTGGCGAGCCTTATCAGGTCTCCCTCCGCCATCACTATAATAGGAGACAGGTGTTAGAGTAATTTCAGCCCAGGTGACGAGCCTTACCACTTTCCCTCTCCCGCAGACAGACACATGACCACGCCCCCCCCATGCCACACTGAGGTAAAAGCATTGCTCGAAGTGGGTCAGTACCCAATCTTGCTACTGCGAAATGATCAAGACTCCAACTGTTTGACGATAAAAATGTTACAGTGATTGTCATTTCTAAATATGTGTCAGGAGTTGGGGGAGACCTGGGTCAGTTGTAACGAGGGGTAAATCTCAGGTACCAAATAAGCAACAACACCAATTTCTTTGTCACAAAAGAGGTATATTTGTCTATTAATTACAACCAAATACACTACCTGGCCAAAAAAAGAAGTCGCATACTCTAATATTTTGTTTGATCGCCTTTAGCTTGGATTATAAAGCACATTCTTCGTGGCATTGTTTGGCAACCTTATGTAACATCACAAAAGTTATTTCCATCCAGAGTTGCATAAATTTTTGCCCCCACGTGAGCTTGACTCACTGAACATTCACTTGACTGTCTGAGGAAGCTAGGCACCTTTTTTGTTTCTTTTTGTGTTGGTTCCGCCTAGCGGCTGGAGTTTGTTTTGTGTAGAAACACTCTTTCAAGAAACTCTTGCATTGATGGAGCGTCACTTTTGCACTCATGTTCCTGGCAAAATTGAGAATAGATCCTAAGTATGACCGCAAAATAAATACATGCCCACAACAAGAGATGTCTTTCATAAAATCAATGGACCGAGGAAGTCATGGTGTGTTTCTCACGTTGCCAAGTGAGCTTGACTCACTGAACATTCACTTGATCGTCTGAGGAAGCTAGGCACTAGGGATGCATGATTATAGCAAAAATAATAATTGTCGATTATTGCTCTTTATATTGTAATCGCGATTATTAATGTCGATTAAAATTTTTAATTACCGCAACGTCACAAAGCAAGCAACCGTATGGTTCTTCAGAGTAGCAGATTTCAACGGTGGATATGAGCTGCCCTCTAGTTTCTTTTAAGCATCTTTTAAGCATTATATTGTATTGTATTTTATATTGTAATAATGTTTGTTAAAGTAAAGCAAATGAAAATTATTGTAAATTGATATCTATTGAATAGAATAAATTTAATTATTGCAAAATTACTGGTTAAATTATTAGTCCACATACAGTAAATAATATTGCATATTCAGTATTCAAACTTATTAACAGCTGATTTAAATTGACCAAGTTACTGCATTCAGTAAGCCCTTAGGTGGCTAGACAGGGGACCATTCATTCCGTTATATCTTCAACGGTGATCTTGTTTATGTAAGATCATCGTAAGATAATTTTTGGCCTCAGTGGTTGTACTTTGGAAATTAAAAACAGTCATTTGCGATCAGAGTTTGTGTGATTCATGAAAATGTTCAATCTACCAATACCAGCTGCGTGTGCAAATGGGTCTTGTAAGAGCAGACGCAATAACAATGACGGTGATTCCTGAAATATGCTATTCATGCCATATTTTTTATACATGGCTACACCTCCAAAACACATTTAGAACAGTTAAGCTGAATTATTTTAACGCTATTTGTACAAATCAAATTCACATAGGCCTACTTATTAACATGACAAAACAAAACTGTTATTACATTTTTAATTAATTGTACACAGAAATCGAGCAGCATGACAAATTCTCCCATTACAATGACTGCTGTCACTCACTGCAGGTTTATACCGTTTGAGACCTTCATCTCGACGCAAGCTCAGTGATGCTCCGCACAATGTTCTGCACTCTCACGAATGCTCTCATTAAAAACAAATCTGTCTAATCAGCATAACAACTCAATTATTTACACCGCGTCTGTGCCTTGATTAGAACAGGATAATTTTTGTTCCCCGTCTGTCGCTCAGTTCACGTCGTGTCGAAGAAGCGACACTAGGGGTCTCTCTTGAGCGCCGAATATGCCTCTGATCTATGAAAAAAGGCCAATGAGAGTTGGCGAACAGTATTTGCATACCCCGCCCCTGGACATACGGGTATAAAGGCGAGGGAAATATCCTCTGGAGCTCGAGGTGGATGAGCTCGCCACACCATCGGAGAGCGCGCCGCCTCACGCTGACGCCTCCCCTGGGCTGCCGCCTTCGGGCCAGCACGCCCAGGCTGAGGCTGATGCGTAGATGTCCGACATGCTTGCCCGGGCCACCGTTAGTGTGGGGTTGGATTGGAAACCTCCGTCCTCCCCACACCCGTCACGGTTGGATGACTGGTTCCTGGGGTCTGGGCGCCGCTCACAGCCACACCCCCCCCCCGGTCCCGTTTTTCCCAGAAGTGCATGACGAGCTGACGTCTTCATGGAGAGCCCCGCTTTCCCTTCATCAAAGCCCTGCTCGTCCGCTCTCGCTACCCTCGATGGCGGAGCGGCCCACAGGTATACGGCGATTCCCCAGGTGGATAGGGCCGGTGTGCTCCATCTATGTCCCGGTAACCCTACCACTTGGCGTGGGCACCCTATACTCCCTTCCAAGGCCTGTAGGATGACATCCTCGTTTAAAGCCTACAGCGCCGTGGGACAGGCCGCTTCCGCCTTGCACGCCATTTCCATCCTGCATGTCCACCAGGCCAAGGCGCTCAGGGATCTGCACGAGGGTAGCCCTGACCCCGATGTGCTGCAGGAACTGCGCTCAGCGACCTCACCCTCAGAGCCACGAAGGTCAATGCGCAGGCACTTGGGCAGGCGATGGCCACCCTTGTGGTCCAGGAACATCATCTATGGCTCAACCTGGTCGGGATGTGTGAGGCCGACAAAGTTCATGAGGACTTCGCCCAGCAGTTCTCTGTGGTGAAAAAGCAGACGGAGGCCATCTCACATATCCTGCCTCACCGCAAACCTGCCGCCACGGCCACTGCCACGTCTGCTCACCGAGGGCATCCCCCTGCGTCCAAGAAATCTGCTCCGCCTCAACCCGGGCCCAGCTCTCAGCCCCAGCGTTGAGCACACCGCAGGAAGCAGATGCCCCCCGTCTCTCGGACCCCCTCGAGGACCCGTAAGGCTGCCAGGCGCTCCTGAGAGGGACGACACAGCGACAGAGGTGTTAGCTCCGGAGAAGGTAAGACCACTCCATCCTCCAGTGGAGGGCTGGGAGGAGAATCTTTTGTTTTTAAACAATTTTAATTTTCTGCCCCGCCTTAGATGGGGTTGCGGTACCCACACTCTCAATAAAAGAGCTAATTCCTATGTCTATGGGTCAACTGGCCCGCAAATGCCATTCTCACGGCACTCTGCCATCAGATCTCAACATTCCCGGCTTCCTGGACACGGACCACCTGTCTCCAGCCCCACGACTGTTCCCCGGCCGGCCGGTTCCGACGAGTCTAGAGGACGCCTACCCTGGACCTCCTCCTCAGTCGCCAACCCGCCCCCTGCCGGGCGTGCGGAGCAAGGTAAGTGCTTTGAGTCTTTTCTCAGCACTCCAGCCTCGGGTTTCCCTGTCGCCACCCAACGCTGCCCTACCTGCTCCACCCCGCTGTGAAGCTCCGCCGGGTACGTCAAAATGATTCGTCCCTTTGGTGCCCCTAACGCAGAGGTTGGACACGTGGCTTTCACTTCCCAACCCATCTCGCTGGCTGGCCCGGACCATTCGACTCGGAGTTACGCAATTCAGTTTGCCAGGCCCCCACCCCCCCTTCATGGGCATCTGCTTTCCGCAGTACACGGTGAACATGCCCAGTCCCTGCCCACGGAAATCGCTACTCTTTTGTTCAAAAACGCGATAGAGCCTGTCCCTCCAACCGAGATGAAGAAGGGTTTCTACAGCCCTTACTTCATCATACCCAAGAAAGGCAGCGGCTTACAACCAATCTTGGACCTGCGAGTTCTCAACCAAGCGTTGCACAAACTCCCGTTCAAAATGCTCACGCAGAGACACATCTTAACCTGCATCCGGCATCTAGATTGGTTCGCAGCGGTAGTCCTGAAGGATGTGTACTTCCACGTCTCCATTCTGCCTCAACACCGCCCCTTCCTGCGGTTTGCGTTCGATGGCCAGGTGTATCAGTACAAAGTCATCCCATTCGGCCTGTCTCTGTCCCCTCGCGTCTTCATGAAAGTCGCAGAGTCAGCTCCTGCCCTGCTCCAAGAAGCCGGCATCCGCATACTCAATTACCTCGTCGAATGGCTTATTCTGGCCCACTCGCGAGAGTTACTATGCCCTCACAGAGATCAGGTGCTCAGGCACCTCAGCCATTTGGGGCTTCAGGTCAACTGGGAAAAGAGCAAGCTTACTCCAGTCCAGAGCATCTCTTTTCTCGGTATGGAGTTAGACTCGGTCTCAATGTCAGCACGCCTCACCAACGAGCGTGCCCAGTCAGTGTTGAGGTGCCTTGTCGCCTTTATGCCGGGCACAACGGTTCCTTTAAAACTTTTCCAGAGGCTCCTGGGGCATATGGCGTCCTTCGCGGCGGTCGCGCCGCTGGGGTTGATGCATATGAGACCGCTTCAACACTGGCTTCAGACACGAGTCCTGAGACGAGCATGGTGCCGCGGCACGCATCGTGTGACAATCACCTCCGCCTGCCGCCAAAACCTGGACAGACCTCTGTTTCTTACGGGCAGGAGTACCCTTACAGCAGGTGTCCCGATACGTCCTAGTCATGACCGACGCCTCCAGATCGGGTTGGGGCGCCGTTTGCAATGGGCACGCAGTAGCAGGCCATTGGAAAGGGGCCCAGCTGTGTTGGCACATCAACTGCCTTGAGTTGTTGACCGTCCTTTTGGCCCTGCAGGAGTTTCTCCCATTAGTTCGAGACAAACATATCCTGGTCAGGTCGGACAGCACCACTGCGGTGACGTACATAAATCGCCAAGGCGGCATATGCTCCCGCCACATGTCACAACTCAACTTTGAAGCCTGCGCTCCAGTAGCTGCGCGCCACTCACATCCCCGGCAACCTCAATATGATAGCAGACGCGCTGTCATTACAACGCTTGCCTGGCAGAGAGTGGAGGCTTCACCCCCACTCGGTTCAGCTTATCTGGGAACGGTTCGGCAAGGCCCAGGTAGACCTGTTTGCCTACTGAGAGACCTCCCACTGCCTGCTCTGGTACGCCCGCTCAGAGGCTTCCCTCTGGGCAGATGCATTGGCACACAGCTGGCCAGTGGGGCTGCGCAAGTACACATTTCCCCCAGTGAGCCTTCTTGCACAGGTGCTGTGCAAGGTCAGGGAGGACGAGGAACAAGTCACTCTTGTGGCTCCTTACTTGCCCACCCTGGCCTGGTTCTCGGACCTTGTACTCCTCACAACAGCCCCTCCCTGGCGAATTCCCCTGAGGAAGGACCTTCTTTCTCTGGGACGGGGCACACTCTGGCATCCGCACCCAGACCTTTGGAACCTCCACGCCTGGCCCCTGGACGGGACGCGGAAGATCTAGCTGATCTACCACCCACGGTCGTAGCCACGATCAACCAAGCCAGAGCCCCTTCTACCAGGCAACTCTACGCCCTGAAATGGCATCTGTTCGTGAATTGGTGTTCTTCCCAGGCAGAAGACACACAGAGGTGTGCAGTTAGGTCAGTGCTCCTGTTCCTACAGGAGAGATTGGAGGGGAGGCTGTCCCCTTCCACCTTGAAGGTGTATGTTGCCGCTATCGCAGCTCACCACGACCCAGTAGACGGCAAGTCTCTGGGTAAGCACGACTTAATTGTCAGTTTCCTAAGAGGTGCCCGGAGGTTAAATCCCTCCTGGCCAAACCTGTTCCCCTCCTGGGATCTCTCGGTGGTCCTCGCCGGTCTTCAGAGATCCCCCTTTGAGCCACTAGAATCAGCTGGACTCAGGGCCCTCTCCCTAAAGACAGCCCTGCTGATCGTGCTCGCCTCCATCAAGAGGGTCGAGGACCTGCAAGCGTTGTCTACTAACGACACTTGCCTGGAGTTCGGTCCGGCAGACACATATGTGATCCTAAGACCTAGACTGGGCTATGTGCCCAAGGTTCCTACCACGCCCTTCAGAGATCAGGTAGTGAACCTGCAAGCGCTGCCCCGGGAGGAGGCAGACCCAGCCCCCTCACTGCTGTGTCCGGTACGTGCCTACCTGGAATGCACCCAGAGCTTCAGGCACTCTGAGCAGCTCTTTGTCTGCTTTGGGGGACAGCAGAAAGGGAACGCTGTCTCCAAACAGAGGCTGTCCCACTGGGTGGTGGACGCCATTCTGTTGGCCTATCACACCCAGGCCGTGCCCCCCCCCCCACCCCCATGGGTACGAGCCCACTCTACCAGGACTGTGGCATCCAAATGGACACTGGCTACGGGCAAAGCCCTAGCAGACATTTGTAGAGCTGTGGGCTGGGCAACACCTAACACCTTTGCGAGATTTTACAATCTCAGGGTTGAGTCAGTCTCGTCCCGTGTTTTCTCAGGTTCGAGCCCGTAGAACTCGGTAAACACGTCGACGGTCTGACCGGGTGAATCGCTTGCGTCCAGCGCCCCTTTCCCTCTGCTGAGGTAAAACAGTGCCCCTTCTTCCCAGGAGACCCATTTAAGGCTCCTGGTTGATTCCTCCCTAGCCCTCTTGGGTCCGCAGTTCAGCGGAGGAACTCGCCGACCCAGTCCACTACGGGTACCTCAGGCTACCCCTACTGGAATAGGTGCTCCACAGGTCAGGCCTCATACGCGGACTCCTCCTGTGTGTACTTCCGCGGTATGGTCACCTTACGAGCTGACCCGTGTCTCCCTTATGCAGTCCTTCGCAGCCCTCCGGTCGCCGTGTTGTAGCAACTCCCCCCTTCTCGAGGCTGGATCTACCACCGCGCCATTCTTCCCACATGTGACCGAAGAGGCCATGTGATGTATTTTCGCCACCTTTACCTCCCCTTTCGGGCGGGTGTGGCCTCCGCAGGGTCTTTTCCCCCTGAAAGAATAGAAATTCGGGTAAGACCCCCTTCCCACGATGCGGTAAGGGCCCTGGCTGCTCTTGCTCTATGCCGAGAAAACATAGAGAGAAAAGAGGCCCAGCCAGGCTTGGCCCGTTCCCTAGTTGGAAGCGTCGCCTTGTTCCCCTCGAGGGTAACCAAAAGGATTCCGACAACTTTTTTGCGGCATTGGGGAGTACGTGCAGTCTGAAACACAGTTGGTCGCTTGTGCATGTGAAATACCTGCCCACTTCTGTGTCAGCAGTACACGTACACGGCTCAGCGCATGGCGTGATTTGAAGTGGACCCCTAGTGTCGCTTCTTCGACACGATGTCTCGTTCCCTCCACCAGGGAACGGAGGTTACATACGTAACCGAGACATTTTGTCATGTTGCTCATTTGCAGTGTATATAACATCTACGTTCAAAGTGAGCGGTGTAATACGCAATTAATCCAAAATATTTACAAAGTGCTTTTTCTCTTGTTCTACAGCTTCTTTTCAAGTGTCAGGTGATGTTACTTAAGTATTCATTTTCAAGTGCTGTGTGAACAGAGCAAGAACATAAAGCAAACTGGGCATTCAGATGGTTTAAATCTTGCGCATTAGGATCAGTTGTCATTACAGATAGGACAAAGGACTAATCTAAGTGGATCTGATTGTTTCATTGCTCAACGGACATGTTAGTGATTGGTTAGAACACTCAACCGCTGCAAAAACACGTTGTAAATAGAAAACATTGTCACAACAGGAGCAGACTTAAATTGAACGCTGTAATCGTCAATTTTCATGATTACATAATCGTGGCAGTCGTAATCGCAATTGCGATTCATTTTTCGATAAATTGTGCAGCCCTACTAGGCACCTTAATTGTTTCTTTTTGTGTAGGCTCTACCTATTTATTTTCTTAAAAGTAAAAAATATTATATAGTGTTTCTACAAGAAAAGCATCTTTCCCTGCAGGAAGCTGAAAATTTTTTCGAAGATATGGGGTGGACATGTTTTCTTTAGTGCTGGCTCAAGTAAGAGCAGGGGAGTACTTACATTGATAAGTAAACATCTACTATTCAAATGTCTCAAACAGAGTTAAAATAAATTAGGAAATAATAATTGTTTTAGCAGAAATCCAGGGGAAAATATTGATTTTGACTAATATTTACGCACCTAACTCAGATGATCAGGGCTTTTTATAGATCTTGAAGGGATCAGGCAAACGTTGGCACCCCTCATGATATAATATTGGGAGGAGACTTTAATCTATTGATGGACTTAATCATAGTGAAGCAAAAGTGTGTAAGCCCCCTAGAGCAACATTGATGCTTCACATGATGTGTACAAAATCTTGGTCTTACAGATACTGTATTTGGAGACTTTTTAACCCATCTGGGAGGGACTATACATTTTTTTCATCAGTCCATAAGATTTATTCTAGAATAGATGTTTTTTTTTTAGATATCTAAGTTCCTCATTTCAGCTTTTGTTGATTGCACAATTGGAAACATCTTAGTCTCAGATCACACCCTGGTGAGTTCAGAGGTGAGTTTTTTAGGTCTCATGCAACAGAACTCTGATGTGGCCAGGTAGGATTCATTACATTTATATATGATTGGGAAGGTTCATTTTTTTTATCTTGCATTTGCACATGGTATGGACAAAAGTGTGTCCATAGTGTTTAACTCGGACATTTATTTAAATGTTGCCTCGAACATATGGCAGAACCCAAAATAATGTATTAATAAGTCCCCTTTCTGCTGGTCAGAGTGGATTGTGAGGGAGGTTAATATGCTCAGTGACCTATATGAGAGTGGATTGTTGAGATCTTTAGAAAATTTGGTTCAACGTTTTGGGATTACAGATCTGTTTTATAGGTATTTACAACTGCGCCCCCTGCTCTGTACTATTTTTGGGAGCAGATTCTCTGGGAATGGTGATTACTGCTTTTGGAAAAGGTCATGAGGCATCAGTGTATTACTCCCTGCTAATTCAGAGTCTGGGGGAAGGAGCTTTAATTTCTATCAAGAGATTATGGGAGAAACATTTCAATTTATTGAAAGGAGGGGGGGAGTGTGGGCTAGGATTCTAAAAAACGTCAAGTCTGCATCTAGAGATGCAAGTGTGCACCTTATGCAATTCAAGATTATACACAGATTTTATTGGACACCTCTAGATTGTCTAGGTTTGGTATTAAAGACATACCCACCTGCTGGCAAGGCCAATAGGAGGATGGTGACATGGCCCATGTTTTTTGGTGGTGTATTGAGATCCAAGAATTCTGGTTGAAGGTTGAGAGTTTTGTGTATGACATGGTGGACACTCGGGTTCCGTTTTGCAACAGACTCTGTGTTTTGGGCGATGGGGTGGTCATCGCTGTGGGGAATAGTCACATAGAGAATTGGGTTCTGACCTGTGTGATGATCGCCAAGCAGATTATTTTGATTGGAGGTCAGCTGGTGCGCCCCCATTTCAGAGGTTTTGGAGGGCTCTCGGGGTGGGGCGTGGAGAGAGTAGTATAGTTTTAATTGAGTATAATTATTATATATACATTTTTTGTGTGTGTTTGTTTGCTATTTTCTGTACATGTATTCATGTGTGACCAATTAATTGATAATCAAATAAACAAACCCAAAAATATTCATTTTTAAACGTTTTTAATAGGCCTTAAAAACAAGTCAACTTACACAAATTATTCTCTACATAGCCTTAAAAAGTATTAGGCTTAGTTTCAAACTGAAGTAGAACTAATAACCGATAGGTGTGCATACACTTAATGATTATGTGACAGATATGGTTATTTATTAATTGTCACTATTTCATTTAACTATTGTTCATCATTATTATTTTATTTATATAGTATTTATTTTTTAAACATATTTATTGCATCATATTATAGTATTTAAATAATTTATATTGAATTATTTTATTCCTACCAACTTTCCTTGCCATTGGATTGGATGTTGGTAATATTAGTTCTGCTTTTACTGGTTTCTGCTGGAGCTTTAATGAGTGGAACACACACACTCTTCTGTGATGGAAGAGAAGATAGCAGAGAGAGAGTGCCTATTTGCGGACTGAACAGATGCTGCTGTTAGTGCCGTTTGCTCAGAAGTTATCAAATAAAGATGTTTAAATTAAACGTCATATTGTCGCCTGCGTTATTATTATAAGACCTATGCCTACAGCCACTATAGACAAAAATAAAGACTGCATGGATTTCCTGTGTGAAATGCCATATACTATTCATGTGTTTTTCATATTCGCCACACCTCTAACAATGTATTGCTCTTAAAAGCTAAATCAAGTTTGTTGACTTACAAAATTCAACTAGTGTTTCCCACACACCTGTGATGACAAAATAGTGACGTTGAAGTCTTAATGAAGCCACGCATCTTTTGCAATGTGGGCGATCAGTTGATATAATCTGCCAAATTATGAGACCACCAATCTTAGCATCCCTAATTTATGTTGGCTTTCATGTCTCCTTCTATAGTAAGGAATGATTCTATGATGCAATATTGATGTTTTCAAGTCAAAAATTAATCTTTGTATAAATAAAATGTCATACTGTTCACCACTTACAGTGTATTATTGTTAGCGATTAGTTGATGTTAATTAATTAACGTCAAAGATTGCCGATTAAGTATATTTCTCAAAATATGCAACCCTAATACAATCATTTGTCAGCGCTATAAAAGGTCTTGAAGTTCAATACCTGCATGTGCAGCTGCATGTGAACTCCAACCAAGAGAGTATCAAACACTAACAGTTCCAAAAGCATTACCATGTTTCTTTGAAGTACTGTCACCCTGAATATGAATATGCATCAAAGTACCATGTACTACTACAGCAGGCTACTTTTTTAAAGGTAACTTTGAGAAACTACACATAATTGCAAAACAATATACAAACAAATAAAAAATAAGTGTAAAATGCTCTTAAAGTTACAATAATTAAATCCTTTGATGCTGTTTTGCAAAAATATTTCTCACAAGAGAGTATGCCCCCAGACCCCCCTACTAAGTAAGACTACACTATATTACATGATGCAGATTCTGTGTTTCATAACTAATAAATGGCCAACAACAATTCAGGATATTTTAAACTATTTTACTGTTGAATGACTGCCAAGTAAAATACAATTTGGCGGAAAATGTCACTACAATATTATTCTTTATGCAACTAGTGGGGGCTATTACAATATGTGAATAGGTTCTATAAGGCCAACCTGTATTTGAAAATATGTATTTATATAGTTTATTATATATACTTATTTAAATATGACAATTTAAAATCATTAAGAGTAATGTAACATTACGGTAATTTTAATTCAAATGTTATATTCCAGTTTTATATGTAGGCCTATAAGAATTTTATGCAATTGTGATAAATTGTGTTATAATTTGCATTGCCATTTTTAAATTATTAATTTATATTTATCCCTCTTATTTTTTTTTTTTTTTACAAGCTAAGTGGATGTTGAGCACATGTTTATTGTACATATTTCCCTTTATACACTACCAGTCAAAAGTTTTGAAACTCTTGACTGAAATGTTTCTCATGATCTTAAAAATCTTTTGATCTGAAGGCGTATGCTTAAATGTTTGAAATTAGTTTTGTTGACAAAAATATAATTGTGCCAACATATGAATTTATTTCATTATAAAAACAAATATGTAATTGAAAAAAGTTTTTGAAATTTATGACTTGGACCAAATAATAAAGGAAAGCAGCCAATAAGTGCCCAACATAGAGGGGAACTCCTTCAATACTGTTTAAAAAGCATCCCAGGGTGATTCCTCAAGAAGTTGGTTGAGAAAATGTCAAGAGTTCATGTCTGCAAATTCTAGGCAAATGGTGACTACTTTGAAGATACTAAAATATAACACAGTTTTCATTTATTTTGGATTTTGTTTAGTCACAACATAATTCCCATAGTTCCATTTATATTATTCCATAATTTGTATGACTTTAAAATTTAAAATTATAATAAAGAATGAGTGTTTCAAAACTTTTGACCACTAATCTTTAAATGTCCTTTATATGTTTTAGTGTTGATATACCGTATAATTCCATACATACACATAAAACCTATTTTAAAGATTTACGCATTTCAGTTTTTATAACCAAATTCCATCTAATTTAATTGTATAATTTTTAACAATTAAACAATTAAATTAATAATAATAAATGTATTATTATAATATTTAGGGTTTTTTTATATTTTGAATTAAAATTATTTCATTATGAAATTGAAATTCATACATTTTAAAATACTTTTTGAGTGTGTTGCTGTAGTATGGTGAAACTAAATTTTTAATGCTTTATTTGGTCAAATAGTTTGTGTAAATCATGTGTTTGTAGCCTTCTCTCCATATAACAGACCATCATTTAACACTTAGTGTTGGTCCCTACCAACCTTTCAGACTCGACATCCTGGACTGATGGTCCATGGCACATTTTCTGTGTGCGGCTTCGGCTACTGATATGACTGGTGCCTTTATCTAATGCCAGAGCACATGATTGTCAACATATTTATCAAAGGTACTATTAATTTCTCTACGTTTTTTGGTGAGGAAAAAAATTGGTAGCATTTTATTTTACAGTACTGTTCTACATTTGCATTCTATATAATTACAACTATAGTAATTACTAGGAACTTGGTACTTTCTTGGGTAAGTACACTGTAAGTATACTGAAAGATCATGTACTGTAAAGCGCAACCAAAAAATGACTCATTGGAAAACAGAAAAATTTACATTTTCTCAAAGGTAATTGTGCAAACATGAAGTACATTCATTACATATGCTATAGGAATATGATAGCTGTCTGTGCTGCAACAGATTCATATACATGGATGCAAATATAATATGATCAATGTGAAAAGTATGGTCTAATTCTCACATTTGCCTGTGAATGCTCATTTAAAACCACAGTCACATTTCCCTGTGTTAATGATGTTTAAATGCGTCGACCATGCAAAGCAGTATGACCAGTATACAGTATGTCTTACTTATCAAGCCAAACACACAATGGATTACTGAATAACACAGGACTATCCTAAAATGATATCACGAAAAGCAAACAAATAACTTTTTTATTTATTCTAAAATAACTTGTTTAAATTTTGAGCCATCTTGTGTCACCCTTGAATATTTGCTGATCCCCCCCTAGGTGGACCTGGGCTCCTTGTTGAAAACCACTGATCTATTGTGAGCTAAAATATCAAGTGAAAAGCTAAAACATCAAATCAAATGCTGAATTTTGGTATTATAGTATTTAATTTGCTGACCCTTCAAAGGATACTGTTGCAACTGTGCTGTGCAAAAACCATTGGTCAGCACTACATGTCTTAAAGCAGGGAACTTCCTGTTTGGTGGGGGAAAGGGGTGGTGAAGCAATTGAGTGGTGAGAATAACAAGAAAAGAATGATGTAAATTTCTTTAGGTTGGGTTTTCCACCACCATGACCCCAGACAGTTTGGCCTGAGTCTGGGGTTCAACTCAAACTCTGTTTAATTGTTCTTTGATTCTGACACAAGGCCACTTTGCTGTTCTTTTTCAAGAGGTTACTGTTTGAATCGCAGGAGATAAGACTGTAAAGGAATATTATAGGTTTGATGAAAGTTAAGCTTAATAGACAGCATTTGTAGCATAATGTTGATTACCACAAACTTTAATTACAACTTGTCCTTCCTTTTCTTGAAAAAAAAAACAGTAAAAATGGAGGTTAATGGAGGTGCTTATAAGGCACTCATATAAATAAAGGTTCTTTATCAGCATGTATGGTTCAATGAAGAACCTTTAACATATGTGGAACCTTCCCTATGCACAAGGTTCTTAGTAATGGGGAAAAGGTTCTTTAGACTGGAAAAAAGGATTTTTCAAAATGGTTCTTTTAAGAACCTTTTACTGAAAGGTTCTTGGGAAACCAAAAATGGTTCTTCTATGGCATTGCTGCGAAACACCATTTTTGGAACCTCTATTTTGAAGTGTGTGGAATTGGATGGGGACAACTTTTGGAGGGTTTGAAGAGGGAAATGTGAAGCATATAATTTAATAAAAGCACACATCATTTTTCTTTTAAAAATTGTGAATTATTTTAGCTGTTAAGGGGTTTAAAATCAAAGTGTTTGCAGGATTTACAGCGTTGCATCGTCATGGCAACAGGGTTGTAAAATTCTTATTGATATAACTTTACACAGAAAAAGTTTGTAAGTGATTTTGGCACACTAAAATCATGTTAACACACATTTTGCACGGCTCCAGACTAAAAATATGACTAAGGAGCCATTGGCTCCTAAACTGAAACAGCCGCAGGAAACTGGACAGGCTGTGCAGCAACCACTGCGGTCGGGAACACTGGCAGTGCCTGGGAAATGGCAACCGTGGCCGGGAACGCTGGCAGTGATTGGGGAACGGCCTCCGTGGCAAAGCTCAAAAATTGTTTGCGGGTATGTTCTGATATTGTTGAGGACAGAAGAAAAAAAACTATGCTAAATGCAAACACTAAAATCTAGCTAACCACATAATCAAATATAGACAAAAATAGGCTTATCAACTTTTGAAATGGTGGACAAAGTGCTTCCTATATCTTATGCTGTTGACGTCAAAGTCTGTGCATCCAATCAAACTACGATATTTTACACAAATTCATCTCTTGACTTTTTTTTCATCGACATCCTGCAGTTATGCATCCATAAACATCAGAGGGATTTAACATACAATTGCATGTGTTCGATCTAATTCCTCCTTATTGCTTTGCATTCAGGTCTGCCATGTCCAAAATAATTTTCTAAATGGATGTAGTCATTAAAATGTGAAGAGGATTTAAAATCATGGTCATTGGTCTATAAACATTTGGATTGCCTTGGAGTATTTAATACCATATGAGGTGTGCTTTATTTAATTATTTATTTATTTATTCTTTTAAAAAATGTTGTGAATTTCAAATTCATAAAAAATATAGGCTACCATAAATTACATTAAATTAAAAAAACAAATGACAATAGAAAATACAAACTAAATAAAGTATAGATTAATTATTAAAAATAATCTGGCTGTGTTACAATACTGTACAAAACTATGGTACAAAAAAATATTAAAACTGCTACAGAGTTACAACCTTGGTGAAGTCTAAGTGGGGCTAGGGGGTGATGTGAAGAAAGTAAGCTGCTCTCTGAAGGTGATTTATTTGGACATGCAAAATGCATTATACCACAATAATTGCGATGCCAATTATACATTAAGTGCCAATTGGTTAACTTCTGCGATTTGGTCCAGTTGTGTTCATATCAGCAGCAAACCATACAGAGTTCAAATGAACAGTACCCCAGACCACTTTTTCAAGTGGACTCAGGTCCGGTTCGCAGGCACGCGCCGAGTTCGGAACATAGCATTCACATTGTCAAAACAAACCAAACATTGCACCAAAAGTGTTAGTGTGGAAGCACCCTTACAGTATAGTTTTTTCAAATACAAAAGGGAACAGTTAGGGCAGGACGTGTACATGACATCATACACAGTGTGCAGTAGTGCCTGCAGCTATTTCTGAATTTAAATGCAGTGAGACGTCATGATGGACAAATTTCCTGTTGTCCATCCTCTCTTTTCACTTGACAATACACTTACAATTATAACTATTGGCTGAGCCCCACAGCCACCACCATTGTGTCCTTGAGCAAGGCACTTAACTCCAGGTTGCTCCAGGGGAATTGTCCCTGTAATAAGGGCTCTGTAAGTCGCTTTGGATAAAAGCGTCTGCCAAATGCATAAATGTAAATGTAAAATGTAAACTAAAAGTGTTCTTAACTCTACAACTGGGACCTAAATCTACGGCCAGTGGTTTGGAATTGAGATTTGAGATAAAGATGCTTCTCCTACATTAATAAAGCAAATTGAGCTTTGGTTTTTGCTTGTGCTGCCGGTGTTGTGAATAGAAATACATTTTCATAGATTTTGGCTTGACTTAATATAATTTATTTTTACTCGTGTTATAGACTTCAGGTAATCTTCTTAAATTCACTAGAGTGAAGCTACAGGAAATCCCAAAGACACTGACACACAATTTGTCAGCCTTTTTGTTAATATACAGTGGAAGTAAAAAATATTTTGACTTAAATCACAATTAAAAATGTATGAATGTTATAGCATTTCATAAAAAAATATCAAACACAGTTGCAGAAGTGTCAACAAATGATACTAGACCCTTTCTCAGAATTGACTTCACTTTCTGAGTTTTTGCAAAAGCTTTTAATCAACATAATACAATAACAACAATGAATCTCTTTAGCAAATATTGTCTGCCTTGGGCATAAACCAATATATATTTATGACAAATCTATGAGGATGAAAGGATGCTTCTTGTCATATCCTCAGTCCAGAACACAAGTGAGATCACATTAGCCTTTTCTGTCATCAATAGTGTGACCAATTGTCCCAGTTTACCTGGGATAGTCATGGTTTTAAGAGGTGTGTCCCGGTGTCCTAACAATTCTCTAAAAAAATCTCATTATGTCCTGGTTTCAGCTGGAAGGCACACTGATTTTCTTCTTCCTACATTAAATATCCTTATTGTCCTTCTCGTTATTGTCTCTGGTATCGTTTGCAGAGAAGAGAAGCAATTTCGATGCGTCGCACGTTGATTTGACCATATTTTTTCTAGTCTTTCAGCAAATCAGCTGAAATGTATCTGGTTACCATGGTGATGATGCCATGCGCTTGGCACTCACACTCAATAAAAATGAGTTATCAACAATGAGCTGAAAGAAGCTGATCCATTTTTTCATGCAATGCGTGAACATGTAAACTATGTGTTTTGCTATCACTGTGGATGTTCATTTCCCCATAACCATGGAGATAAATCAGACAATGTCACATTTAGACAGGCACACTGCACTTTTTACATAGTATAAGTAGTTAAATGTTGAGATATTAGATTGTGTTTTGAAGTTTAGGTTCCAGTGTTATGAACTTTGTGTTAAAAAGTGTACCTGACCTGACATGACAAGTAATTTCATAATTACACTTGCACTATTACATCATATGGATAGAATAGGCTAAATCTTAAATCTTGAAAAACAAAATATACAATAAAATCAAACTATATATAGTTAAGTGCAGACGTTTGCATGCCCCTTTTGTTGTATATATTTTCACACCCCTTTCATAAGAGATAAAAGATAATAGTATATCACAACCTTTTAGAATCTACACAACACATCATTTACTCTAATTTACACAAATCTTCCTGTTCAAAAGTTTGCACCCCCTTGGTTCTTCTTGTGTCCCTTTCTTGAGCATAAGTGAAAGTTTGCACCTTTTGAGTATTAGTCCCTCAATTGTCCGAAGTGTGAAAAGCTAGATCTCAACATCATATAGTCATTGAATAACTCAAATGTGCAGAAGATGCTGGGAAACCAAATAATGTTTTTTTTTTTTTTTTTTTTTTCTCATGGGATTTAAGTGGGTTATGTTGGCACCATATGGGCATGGGGTAAGATTGGGCACTTTGATGGGCTGAAAGCTAGGTTAAGGTTGTGGGACCCCAGTTAGGCTGCCCAATATTGTTTTATTGAGGGTCCTGTTTTGGCCCCATTTGGGCTGCCCATTTAGGTCCCAAGTGACAGCCCATCAAAAACCCACATGGGGCCCACATGGAAATGTTGGCTGGGCAGGAACTCATTTATTAGTAATAATGAACAATTATTACTCAAAAAGTCACTGATCATTGAGAAAGCAACACATCCATCATTTTAAAAACCAATGGAGTGTAAACTTTTGAACAGGATAATTTGTGTAAATTCAGTTACTATTTTTGTCTTGTGGGATATATGCCAGTATCTGTTATGTCAAATAGCTTCTTCAGGGCACTACTACATAAAAAACTAAGTGCAATTTGTTGCAACAAACCAGGTGTCCCTGTTTGAGACTTTAATAATCTGGTCACCCTAGTCATCAGTCTCATAAATGCAAAATAAAGAAGTGGCTTACCTGAAGAATGACAAAGAAGAGTAGGGCAGTGCCTTTACATAAAGTTTTGAAAGAAATATATCCCATTTTATTTTACTGGTCGTGATTGTACGGTCCTAATATCATGTTACGTTTAAGTTTCCCGCAACTTATCTAAACTATTATAAACTTCGTTCAACTTGATGCTTCTCGTCAAACAGCAGGTCGCATTGATGGGAGAAGTCTGAGCTCTTGCCTGGGGTGGAGTTGACTATTGTCACCCGTGTTCAAATTTGCACTATGTTATCCGTGTAAATGTTCCGCCTCTGGTTCCCTCAGCGCTACGAAACTCATCGGTGCACTAACCGCTGCACTGCGTCTCACGTAATGACCGCTATTTCGCCTCCTCTATCTAAACAGGAAGTTATAATATTCATATTTTTAAAACATGCCACTGTAGCTCACTTTAAGAGAGTATGTGAGACAGACACATTTTGTTTTAGGCTGCTTGTGTTAATATCCATTAGAGATCCTGTATGAAGTGTTTTTGTTTGTTTTTTGAATAATAATGTTTAGTGAAGAAGAAACATATTACAAAGAATTGGAAAGGCGTTCTCAACACATCATTGTGATTAGAAAGTTAAGCTGAAATTACTATAACCTTCAGAACATGTTTGTCAATACACCCCCACAGACAGACTGATAGATAGATAGATAGATAGATAGATAGATAGATAGATAGATAGATAGATAGATAGATAGATAGATAGATAGATAGATAGATAGATAGATAGATAGATAGATAGATAGATAGATAGATAGATAGATAGATAGATTTTGTTCAAATTAATTGAGGTCACATTAAATCAATCAAATTTAATACTAAAATCGTATTTATTTATTCATGCATACATTCATTAATTTAGCCAAAATCAAACTTGTGTTTTAATTGTAGTGCCGACATTAGCATTCTCACTCTGTGAAAATGCATGTGCTAACTTTTAACTTGTTGTTTTTTCAGATTTATCTTTAATTATGCAATGATTATATCCTTATCTAGTTAAATATATCCTTTTTTACTTGGACCATTTGGATATTTTGTGTGGGTTAAATTGTTAGAAAAGGATATTTCACCCAAAAATGTAAATTCTGTCATTACATTATTTTTTCCTCATTAAAACATTTTAAAATTGTAATTTTGCAAAATATGTAGGAAATCATGACCACTCACATAAAAATGAAGACTCCAGTCATATCAGTAGCATTATAAAGGCTGTTTTATTCTACATGGAGAGGGACCACACGTGGGGGCTGCCATTTTAGAATCACATGACCAGCTGAATACAACTCAATCGCAGTAACCATCCTGTTACTTGAAACTTTCAATCATTGATTAAAATAATCATGGCTGACTGTGAATATACAATTTTTACAATGGCATCTGAAACTGAAAACTACTACACATGTGCACATGTGCGTCGAACAGACAGGATTACTAACGGCACCCAACAACAAGTCAATACAGTGGAATGAATTCAACATTTCTGGGAGTACAGTGAAAAAATGGAAAAGCACACACACTATAAATTATACCCATTTATACACACCAATGTAAAACATCGACTGTCCCTCATGTTCATGTATTTGCTTTCAAGTCCACTGGAGGAATCCCGGAGTTTGATATAAGAGGCAAACCCAACTATTGCAGCAATTCTCCTGCAGGTCGCGATTGAAAGTTAAGAATAAAAAAATCACTGCAACAACTCTGAAATATCCGGAAATAAAGTGAATCAATAGAGAATAGAATAGTGAAGTCTTCCTCAGTCGCCATGTTTGTTACTTACACAAGCATTGCGGGGAAATTAAGTTTCTGTGTAGAAAAATGCTTGCTGACTGAGCCACATGAATAGTGTATGTAAACATGTTGAGCAATTTTGAGACTTAAGCAGCTTTCTCACAATAAATAGCTTTCTGGTGTTCATGAAAATGAGGTCAATGACTGTGAGTCAAGTGTCAATAGTTCCACCTACTGGCTATTATAGGTAGTGTTTAAAAGCTGGCTATTAACGCAAGGGTTTTAAAATCCAGCAGATGCCTCTGCCAACCGGTCATTTGTGCGCTGAACTGAATGAACGTGCAAGTGGCAACGTACCGCACTCAGCACCCACTGCTTTTCATCACAGACAGATGGACTACTGGGCGAACAAAGTCAAAGACATAAAACATATTTTATTTGTGAATTGAAACTTGTGTGAATCTTCAAAAAAAATTGTTTTTAATACTGATTCACAGAAAATGTGGTAAATCATTCACACATATTAAAAACTTAACATTAAGGAGTCATGTTACAGTTCACATCACTGCAATCTGCTTTGTTTCTTTTCCTTGCAGATTCCCACAACAACACCATGCTTCTGTAACTACCCCCACCTCCAAACATGTTTACTTTTTGGGGGAAAATAGCACTAATTATACTTGCGCAATGCCCATGAGAGGAGCAGCCATGTTAGTACAACAAATATTTAGAAGTTGACTCTGACTCTTTTCTTGGTGGTTTACAACAATGATTGAAAAATATATCTTTAGGTTAATCTATGGGAGAGATGCCTATGGGACAGGCCTTGTACCATGTCTCCTGGGTGTGGGAGGTTCCTTAGAGGGAGGTCATCATCTAGCTTCAATTAAAAACTAGTTCCTACACAGAAGCCTGAGGCACAAACATGCGGATTATATCATTATACATACTACCTCTATCCCTTAGTTTTTCTTACAGTATATGACACAGTAAACCTGCTGAAAAGACCAGCTTATTCAACATGCAATTCTCATGCAGGTATAGGCTGGTTTATGCTGGTTAGAACTGGTTTGGTGCTGGTCTAGCTTGTGGACCAGCATAGCCATGCTTTTTGCCTGCAAAACATTGCATATTTCTGATTAAACTGCTTAAGCTAGTTTAAAAGCCTGATGGGGACACCAGCACACCAGCATTCAATGCTGGGGCACCAGCACCCAGAACACAACACAAGCTGGTACCAGGCACCAACGATGTCAGGCACTCTAATATGCTCTGGCCCCCTCCTTGCTCATTGTGGTGACAAGGTTTATAGCAGATTAGTGTCACTGAATGTCTGGATGTCTGAGTGGTGTCCGGAGAATAGCATAGGATTTATAGACAATTGGAAGAGTTTTTGGTGTAGATTTGACCTGCTAAAGAGAGATGGACTCCATCACTCCAGGAAAGGTCTTCTCTATTAATATGGCTAACTGGGGCCCAGGTGAGGAAGCTGACAAACTTGCAAATCTGAACATCTGCTAGCTGACTTGAGACATCACACAGGTCACATAAACTGCAACACACAGAAACTGTATCACCCAGATATCATATAGAGACTGTGTTTGCTCCCCAAACTACCAAACACAAAACTCTCAATAAATAATTTAAAAACAAAATTTGATTAAGATAAAACTTAACTTTTTGACCGAAACCTGGCTTAAACTGGATGAATATATTAGATTAAATGAATCTACTCCCCCAGGTTATTGTTATAACAAGAGCCTCATCTGAATGGTCAAGGAGGTGTTGCTACAATTTGCAGTGAAGTTTTTGGTGTTACTCAGAGGACAGGCTATACGTCATTTGAACTAATAATGCTTAATGTGACACCATCAGATACAAATTAAAAATCTCTGTCATCTTTTGCCCTTGCTACAGTATATAGATCACCCGAGCCAATGGTGAATTAGCAAATTTTCTCTCAGATCTTGTAGTTACCGTGGATAGAGCAGTAATTGTTGGTGACTTCAACATTTACATAGATAATGAAAATGACACATTGGACGCCATCATTTGCTAGATTTAATTCTGTCATATGGAGTTGATGTTGATACTATAGAAATTCTGTTGCAGACCGATGACATCTCAGATCATTACCCTGTATCTTGTATGCTGCGATCAGCTAATGTTACTCAATCTACACCACGCTATCCGTCAGGTAGAACAATACTTTTGACCACTAAAAATAGCTTCACTAATAATCTTCCAGATCTTATCTTGTAGGAAAGTCTATCCCTTTAATTGCACTTTCCTACTGCACCAGTAGAGGGCAGATGTCATTCACATTCCTGTTCCCTGTCAAAAAGCTACACTTTGATGCTGTGCTGATTTAGCGCTTTGGGAACAGTTTTAGGTGTGACCAGCTGTGAATATGTGTGCAACACGTCAATGAAACTGACTAGATTTTATAGCCTCTGCTGGTGACATCAATTGGATGCACCTGTAGCAGGGCTATAAATAGATACGTCACAGCTGCATCGTCAGATCTTTTGTCTTCAGATCATTCTGTGTGTGTTGTGCTTCTTGACTGTCAGAACTTTCTACTTTCCTCTTTTAGGAGTTAGAATTGTTAGGCAATGTGCAGAAACCTTTCTCTTTCACTTTTCTTTAAAAAAAAAAAAACAAGAAAAAGATTGACTGATAAACAAAAAAGCGGTGTGTGTTCCCATGTTTACGCTCTATGGCTGAAACGGACACATACCAATTTTGTTTTGTGTGTTTGGGTGAAAAGCATGCTGCTCTTGCGTTGGTGCAAGCATTGCGATCTGTTTACAGTCAAAATGCTTCACACTCTTCTCGCTTACTTCCAAGAGCCAGCACCCACTCATCGTGGGGCTCTCGCATAGATCTGGCTGAGGAGCGAGAGACGGGTCAGTCCCTATCGCTCGCTCTCTCCCCAGATCCAGCTGATCCTTCTCGTAAGCCTGAAGCACGCTTTGGTTCATGAGGGGGATGCTGAACCTCTGAACTTTCCACGTACAATAATAAAGCGGTTGAGGAATTACTCAAGGTGGTTACTCAGGCTGTGGCCAGACTACAGTTAGACTGGCCACACGAACAAGAGACCCCCCAAACGCTCCAAACTAGAAGACATATTTCTGTCTGGTGGCCAAAAAAAGAAAAAAGAGAAGGGAATGCTATATCAGTCCCTTCCTTTCTTTGATGACCTCCATGAAGAGCTCTCTCATTCATGGAAGAAACCTTATACTTCCTGTGTCTTCGTGCCTTCGACATCAACATATTCGACTGTCATGGGTGCCGAGGCACGTGAGTATTCAGTGATGCCGCCGGTAGAAGAGACACTTCCGGGTTATCTCTCACCTGGCTCAGCATAATCACTAAAGAGACCCACTCTCCCCACAAAGCCGTGCAGGACCACCTCCATGCTTGTGGGGATGGCTTATCAGGCAGCAGGTCAGGCTGGTGCTGCCCTGCACACTATGGCAGTTTTACAGGCGTACCAGGCTGATCTGTTCAAGGACCTGAGTACGGGCACCATGGTCAACGAAGAGGCTTTCTCTGAGATTCGTCGAGCCACGGATCTGTCTCTCCGCATGACCAAGCAGATGCCATTGGCCGATCTATGTCGGTTTTAGTCAGCACGGAGAGACACTTATGGCTCAACCTATCGGGCATCAATGCCCCCGTTTGGCCTTCTGGCGTATTTGGTGGCGCTATGAATATAGTTATCATCAGGTTCCAGGAGGCAAAAAGTCCAGAGAAAGCCTTCAGGCAATTCCTTCCTCGACGCACTCAGGGGGAGGGGCCGTCGGCCACCCAGCCCCGACCCGGTCCTTCTAGAAGGGAGAAAGACAAAGTATGGAGAGTCGTGCTCCCCCTCGTAGAGACTGGGAACTGGCTCGTCGCCCTCAGCAGCCTCCAAAGCAAGACCTCAGGGCAGTAATATCTAAGAGGAAAAAACCCTGATGGTCTTGCACCCAGCCTTGTGGGGGTAGCCCCCCTCGGGACGGGGCGCGTGTATCATCCTCTTCTTCCCTCCAATACCCCCACTAAACCTCCCCATTCCTGCCGCCTCTGGTATTTCGGGAGTTAGAGGCTTCCAGCGAAATGTTGGGTGTACCGTTGCTTCCTGCCTTAGTCCAAGACGTGGAACAATTGACATCTCCTCAACAGGAAGTGTCAAAATTAAGATCCATCTCAGAGAACCTGGCAGCGTGGAAACATCTGCCAGGTATTTCTATGTGGGTCCTAAGAACAGTAAAAAAAGGCTACGGAATTCAATTTGTTCGCCGTCCTCCACGTTTCAATGGCATAGTTCCCACTACCGTGAAACCGGAGCAAGCATGTCTACTGTGGAAAGAACTGCAAAATCAAGGGCAACTTGCAAAACTGCAAGGGCATTCAAGTTCAAGATGCTAACTAGCAAGACGGTCGTGTCCCAAATCCAACATCACGATTTGTTGGATTTGTTGTTGATCTCATGGATGCATACTTTCATATAGAAATTCTGCCACAAAACAGGAAGTTCCTGAGGTTCACTTTCAGGGGCGAAGCCTTCCAATATCGGGTTCTTCCATTCGGCCTAGCCCTATCACCCTGCACATTCACAAAATGCATGGATACAGCACTGGCTCCTTTGCAACTCCGGGGCATCCGCATTCTGAATTACAATGACGACTGGCTGATATTAGCACAGTCTCAAGAACTGGCAGTTCATCACAGGGATATCGTCTTAGCTCAACTGGTTTCTCTGGGTCTGAGAATCAACGTCAAAAAGAGCGTTCTCTCTCCAGCTCAGGGAAGTACCTATCTGGGCGTTGTATGGATTACAATGACGATGTGGGCACAATTGTCTCCCGCTTGAATCGTATCCATTCAGAACACCCTGAGCAAAGTCAGGCTAGGCCAAGGTTGCACAGTTTGTCAGTATCAACAAATACTAGGTCTCATGGCATTTGCGTCCTCGGTGATCCCTTTGGGCCTTCTGCACATGAGACTGTTTCAGTTGTGGCTCAAAGCCAGGGGATTTCATCCAAGGGCCAGTTCCCTAAGGCTAATAAGGATTAGCTGCACGCTTCGTACCCTTTCTATTGTGGTTCAGACCCTGGTTCCTTACTTTGGGTCCCACTCTAGGTGCGTCTTGCTGTTGCAAGTTGCTAACGACAGACGCCTCCCTGACGGGCTTGTTAGCGGTCTTAAGTGGTCGTCCAGCTCAAGGATGCCATGTCTTGGTGCGGGTGGACAACACAGCGGTAGTCTCTTACATAAACCATCAAGGAGGTCTACGTTCACGACAGCTGAACAGACTGGCATGGCAGATTCTCCTTTGGGCCCAGGGCAAGCTCCTGTCAATCAGAGCAGCTTATATCCCTGGATGCCTGAATGTGGGAGCAGATTTGCTGTCCAGACAGAAAATACTGACGGGCTTTCACCTAAAGTCATCGAGACCATTTTAAGTGCTAGGGCTCCCTCTACTAGAAGAAGTTACACCAAAAATGTGGTATCTTTGAAAGATGGTGCAGTGTACATAATGCAGATCCATTTAACTGCCAGATTGCTTCAGTTCTGGACTTTCTGCAGGAAAAATTGTCAGCAGGCACATGCCCTGACACTCTTAGGGTTTACGTGGTCGCTCTATCGGCTTGCCACGCCTTGACTGACGGGGTGCCGTTGGGGAGACATTCTCTGCTCGCTCGCTTCGTTCGTGGAGCCATGCGACTGAGACCTCCTGCTAGAACCAGGATTCCCTCATGGCACTGCATCTCGTTCCGCTTTTATCAGGGAACAGAGGTTACAGTTAAGTAACCCGAGACGATTCCTATACATTCCTTGCTTTATACATCATGCAAGCTGAGTTACTGTCAGAATGTAATCCTTAAAGCTGTGTGCATACATGAAGAAAAAGTAAGTTATATCTCATTTCTAGTAGAAATATACCTGTTAATAATGTTGATGTTATCATTATGATGTTGTATTAATCTTGTAAATTTCTCAAAAAATAGGTGATTGTTTATTGTTTATTTATGTTCAGTATGGGAAATGTTTAATATGTAACAATTTAACAGAAGGATTGTAATATTCTTTGTCTAATTCGCACAATTTTCTTCTGTTTCAGACCACGCACACACACACACACACACACACACACACACACACACACACACACACACACACATCTACACACTCAAACCCTTTTCACCACTATACATTATAACCTAATTGCTCACCGTCTTGACTCGTATCCATGTACCCAGCTTTTCATTAAAGTTTTGTGGATGTAACTCTCCGAGCACTTACTCTCTTACCAGAGTCACCAGTTTTCAAGAACTATCTGAACATTCCAGAGGCACCACCTCTACATATCTCATATACTCAGTAAGCCACAAAGTTAGAAGAACTTGATGTAATAACAGAAAATATATATACAGGCTTCTCTAGTACTCTTGATATTGTCACCCCCCTTTGATTAAAGAAAATGAAAAAAAAAAGCCCTGCACCTTGGTACAATGATCACACTCATGCTATCAAGAGAGCAGCTGGTAAAATGGAGCACAAGTGGAAAAATACAAGATTAGAGGTATTTCACAGAGCATGGAAGGATAGGGTCTGTAGCTACAGACAGGCACTAAAAGCTGCCTTTTAGCAGACTGATTTCAAATTTCACATTTATGTCAAACATACTAGAAAACATAGTGTCCTCCCAACTATGTTCATTTCCACAGAGAAATAGAATATATGAACAATTTCAGTCAGGATTTAAGCCCCACCAAAGTACAGAAACTGCACTTATCAGAGTTACAAATTACTTGCTCCTATTATCTGATCATGTCTGCATTTCTCTTCTAGTGCTTTTAGATCATAGTGCTTTGACACCATAGATCACTACATTCTCTTGAATAGCCTTGAGAATTATGTTGGCATTTGTGGACTTGTATTAGTGGTTTAGGTTAGAAAACTGGTTTAGGTTAGAAAACTGCTACCACTTTGTCTATGTAAATGAGGAATTGTCAAATCAAACAAAAGTTAAGTTTGGAGTGCCACAGGGATCAGTTTTAGGGCCTCTACTTTTCTCCTTATATATGCTTCCCCTGGGAGATATTTTCAGGAATCGTGAAATAAGTTTTCACTGTTATGCCTATGATACCCAACTGTGGCAGCGGGGGCATGGTCGGTAAGGGCACTTACACCTGAGCTAAATTATGTCTAACACCTGTCTCTAATTACAGTGAGCATGGAGAGAGTGGCATAAAAAGAGCCACACCGCCAGCAGGGGAGAGAGAGTCTGGGTCTGGAAGCTTATTGTGAAGCTAGTCTATTGTGAAGCTGGCATGTTGTGGTGCCCCTGTATCAGTCAATACAGAAGTTCTAACACCAACTTTATATTTCTTCGAAACCCGATGAAATTTCACATTTCTCCAAATTAGCAAAGAGTATCAATAAAATCAAAGATCAGAAAGCCAGAAACTTCTTTCTACTCAATTCAGACAAAACAGAGGAAATAATTATTGGACCAAAAACCTCTAAAAGTAAGCCATTAAAATATAATTTGATGGATGTACTGTTACATCATCTTCTACATCGAAGACCATAGGTGTTATATTTGATACCAATCTGTCCTTTGAAAATAAAATTGCCAGTGATTTTAGAACAGCATTCTTCCACCTCAGAAATATTGCTAAGTTATGACACATGCTTGCTGTTGCTGATGCTGAAAAAACTAATTAATGATTATTTTAATTCAATACTGGGAGGATGTCCAGCAAGTTCAATAAATACACTTCAATTGGTTCAAAATGCAGCAGCTAGAGTGCTGACTAGAACCAAGAAATATGATTATGTTAGCCCTATTTTATAGTTGTTAAATTGGATACCTGTTAAATTTTGTATTAATTTACGATCGCAAAATTCTGGTCTGTTATTAGTTCCTAGAATATCAAAATCCACAAAAGGAGGTAGATCTTTTTCCTATTTGGCTCCTAAACTATGAAATATTCTTTCTAACACTGTTCGGGACGCAGACACACTCACTGAGTTTAAGTCTAGGCTAAGGACTCATCTATTTAGCCAGACATACACCTGATTTATCCACCAGCTTGCAATTAGGCAGCTTTAGTTAGGTCTGCCAGAACCAGAAACATTTATCATGATCTATAACTCTGAAAAAAAATATAATGGCATCTACGCTAATATTATTCTATTTGTATCCCTGTCTCAACCTCAGTTTACTATCCCGAGGTCACCAGAACCGGCCAGATCCAGCTCTGTTCCTGCTTGGACTCCACTGCTATGTGTCTCTGAGTGATGACAACTAAATGTAGCTGGTGCCAGCCAGACATCACTTTAGTCTATTACGATGGACTTCAGAGGATGAACTGATGCCAACTCCAACCTAAGACATGGGATACTTCATATGCCATTGCCTGAAACTTGGACTTCACCGAAATGACCAGCCGGTTGAACTGCGATGCACCTAACTCATCTCTGCCTGCATCACTTTGGTCTATTGATGGACTACACTCTTGAAACGGAATAAATAGACTTTCAATTAATTGCCAACAAAAGCTTTCATATGCTACCTAACAAAAGACAATGCATCTATGTGAAATTCTACTGTTAATCCAGGATGTACTTCAAAGAGATTAGTCATTAATTTGATGGTTTTTACAAAATATTTGTTAAAAAAACTGGTCCTTAACACTTACTTAGTTTATACATTTTAAACCATGACTTGCACTACACATAAATAAGTAATATTTGCATTATATTCATGCTGTAAGCCAGAGGGGAACTAGCCCCCATGGTGAGCCTGGTTTCTCCCAATGTTATTTTTCTCCATTAACCAACATTTTATGGAGTTTTGTGTTCCTTGCCACAGTCGCCTTCAGCTTGCTCACTGGGGTTCTAAATACATTTACAGTATTGTTTATTTTTATACACAATTTACAATCATATTTCCTTATTAAACACTACTAACAGTCCATTAACCACAAGTATAGATTATGTGCTATAAAGTGTAACTTACAGTCACATGTTGCATAGAAAGATATTTATCTTGCCAGGTGAAAAAACGTTGTCTTTAAATAGACAAAAAAATACATAATTTATTTTCTTAGCTTTAACTATAAATGAATATACAATCCTTATTGAATTTGAATCAACATGTGCAAAGTATATTCAGACACATGACTACAGTTTAGATATTTTTTGTTATTATTTTTGTCTCACAGATTTTTCATCTCAGTGGGTAGGAATGCAGAATTGAACAATTATTGGGTTCCACATCTCCTGAAGGCCACACATTACTGGCCTTTCTTTAGATAATTAACCCATTATTTACCTAAGAATATTTACTTAGTTTCATTTTCCTGAATACCACTGTCTGTGACATTGTGGAAAAAGACAGATGCACCAGAGAATTTGCATACACATTGTGATAAACGTCAGCTGATCAACCAACTCTGCAAAGTATTCCAGGATCAGTTTCATAAAGGTCAAATGTGCTACTCTTGTTCATTCATTAAGTATTACTTGCCATGGGTACAATGTTGCCCTCATGTGCTGGCTTATCAAGTGACCTTGGCAGATCATATCATCATCAGAAGGTCCGTACATGGGAGATGCCATGTTAGAATCACATGACCAGCTGGATACTACTTGCTTAATCTCAGTAACCACCTTGATATTGGACACTTTCACTTATTTATTAAAGTAATCATGGCTGACTGGGTCTAGTGAATTTCTGCAATGGCATCTGAAATGGAAAACTATTGATTTTAAATTATGCTGCATCCAAGCCGCTAGGTATCAGTGTATACATATATATATATATATTAATCATCATGTATATTTGTATGCCATTCATAATTCAAAATAAAATATTATTTCATTAATTATCATGTCTTTGTATCCCATTCATAATTCCAAATAAACTATTATTGTATTAATTATCATGTATTTTTATGCCATTCATAATTCAAATTAAAATATTATTTAATTAATTATCATGTCTTTGTATGAAATTCATAGTTAAAAGTAAAATATAATTTAATTAATCATCAAGTTTTGTATGTCATTCATAATTCAAAATAAAATATTATTTTATTAATCATCATGTATTTGTGTCATTCATAATTCAAAATAAAATATTATTTTATGAATTATCATATCTTTCTATGTCATTCATAATTCTAAATTAAATATTACTGTATTAATGATCATGTCTTTGTATGCCATTCATAATTCCAAATAAAATATTATTTCATTAATCATCATGTTATGTATATCTTTCATAATTCAAAATAAAATATCATTTTATTAATCATCATGTATTTGTGTCATTCATAATTCAAAATAAAATATTATTGTATTAATTATCATGTCTTTGTATGTCATTCATAATTCAAAATAAAATATTATCTTATGAATTATCATATCTTTCTGTCATTCATAATTCAAAATAAAATATTATTGTATTAATTATCATGTCTTTGTATGCCATTCATAATTCCAAATAAAACATTATTTCATTAATCATAATTTTTATATGTCATTCATAATTCAAAATAAAATATGAATTAATCATCATGTTTTGTATGCCATTCATAATTCAAAATAAAACTTTATTGTATTAAATATAATGTCATTGTATGCCATTCATTATTCAAAATAAAATATTATTTTATTAATTATCATGTTTTGTATGCCTTTCATAATTAAAAATAAACTATTATTGTATTAATTATCATGTCTTTGTATGCCTAAATAAATGTCTATGTTACTGTTGTAACCTCCGTTCCCTGATGGAGGGAACGAGACGTTGTGTCAAAAAAGTGACACTAGGGGTCTCACTCGAGAGCCTCACACATCTCTGAACTTGAGAAAAAGATAATGAGAAATTGGCAGACAGAATTTGAATGTCCCTACCCCGGACATACGGGTATAAAGGGAGGGAAATATGCATCATGTTTTGCACTGAGTCGTCGAGAATGAGGTTCGGAAAAAAAAAGTGGCCCGTTTCAGCGTCGTGTTAGATGTTCCCCGTCTGTCGCTCACTTCGACATTGTGTCAAAGAAGCGACACTAGGGGTCCATTTTCAATCACGGCATGCGCTGAACTGTGTACGTGTGCTGCTGATGCAGGTGCGGGCAGGCAGTTGCATGCCAAAGTGACAGGCTGCATCAGACTGCACGTACCCTTCCCCAACACCCCATAAAATCATCATAAACCTTTTAGGTTCCCGGCACCCTGAAGGGTGGAACAAAGCGAAGGGCCAAGCATGGGAGCGCCTTTTCTCTCTATATGTTTCTTGTATAGAGTCAAAGCTGGCTGGGGCAGGCAGGGAAAGGCATTCTTTTCCAACTCCTATTCTTTCGTCGGGAAAAGACCCCGTGGAGACCACCACCTGCCCAGGCTGGGGGGAGGTAAAGAGTGGCGTAATACATCACATAGGTTTTCAGACAAAGTGCTGCTTTGGTGGACAGGTGGACTTTAGTGGACAGAAAGTGCAAACATTTAAAGCTCTGCATGTGGTCCACATAAGTATGCAAAGCACGCACCGGACACAGCAACGAAAAGGCTAGGTCTGCCTCCTCCAGGGGCAGTTACGCTTGCAGGTTCACTACTTGGTACCTGAAGAGGGTCATAGGAACCGTGGGCACATAGCCCAGTCACGGTCATAGGATGACATGGGTGTCTGCCAGACTGAACTCCAGGCAGGTGTCGCTGACAGAGAACGCTTGCAGGTCCCCAACCCTCTTGTTGGAAGCGAGCACGATCAGAAGGGCTGTCTTCAAGAGAGGGCCTTGAGCTCAACTGAGTCAAGCTGCTCAAAGGGGTGTCTCTGAAGGCCCGAGAGGACCACTGAGAGATCCCAGAAGGGGAACAGGCTTGCCCGGGGAGGATTCAGCCTCCGGGCGCCTCTAAGGAACCTGATAATTAAGTCTCGCTAGCTCAAGGACTTGCCGTCCACTGCGTTGTGGTGGGCTGCGATAGCGGCTACATACACCTTCAAATGTACACCTTGAAGGTGTACATACACCTTCAAGGTGTATGTACATACACCTCCCCTCCAACCTCTCTTGCAGGGATGAAAGCACTGACTGAACTGTGCATCTTTGTGGGTCTTCAGACCAGAAAGAACACCAATTTGCAAACAAGCACCAATTTAGGTCATAAAGTTGCCTGGTAGAGGGAGCTCTGGCCTGGTTAATCGTGTCTACGACCGCAGGTGCCCAGTCCCTGAGAAAGCAGGTCCTTCCTCAGGGGAATTTTCCTGGGAGGTGCTGTCGCGAGGAGCAAGAGATCTGAGAACCAAGTCCAAGTGGGCCAGTAAGGAGCCACTAAAGTGACTTGTTCCCCTTCCTCCCTGACCTTGCACAACACCAGTGCAAGAAGGTACACTGGAAGAAATGCATATTTGCATAGCCAGTTGTGTGCCAGTGTATCTGTCCCGAGGGGAGCCTCTATTAGGGAGTATCAGAGCGGGCAATGGGAGGTCTCCTGGGAAGCAAACAGGTCTATCTGTGCTTTGCCGAACTGTTTCCAAATCAGCTGGACCGCCTGGGGGTGGAGCCTCCACTTTCCGCTTAGCGTACCTTGTCGCAACAGCTCGTCCGCTGCCATGTTGAGGTTGCCCGGGATGTGAGTGGCGTGCAGCGACGTGACAGCAGTGCCGTCTGAGCAGATCAAGACGTGCTTGCCCTGAATTAGCGGGAGAAACCTCCACAGGGCATGGAATACAGCCAACAACTCTAGGCAGTTGATGTGCCAACGCATCGTGGGCTCTCTCCAGGAGCCAGCGGCTGCGTGCCCGTTGCACACGGCGCCCCAACCCTGTTTGGAGGCATCTGAGGTGACCAGAACGCTTCAGGACACCTGCTGTAGGGGGACTCCTGTCCGCAGAAAACAGAGGTCTGTCCAGGGGTTGAAAGTCTGGTGGCAGGTGGGGGTGATGAACACATGGTGCATGCTGTGGTGCCATGAAAATCTCGTGACTCGAGTCTGGAGCCAGTGCTGAAGCAGTCTCATATGCATCAATTCCAGTGGCGTGGTCACCACGGAGGATGCCATATGCCCCAGGAGCCTCTAGATTTTTTTTAGAGGAACCGCTGTGCCTGGCTTGAACAAGGTGAGGCATTTCAGCACTGGCTGCATGCGCTCATTGGTGAGGCGCGCTGTCATTGAGACTGAGTCTAACTCAATGCCGAGAAAAGAGATGCTCTTAACCGGGGCGATCTTGCTCTTTTCCCAGTTGACCCGAAGCCCTAGACGGCTGAGGTGCCTGAGCACCTAGTCCCTGTGGGTGCACAGTAACTCTCAAGAGTGGGTCAGGATGAGCCAGTCGTCGAAGTAGTTGAGTATACGGATGCCCACTTCCCTTAGCGAGGCAAGGGCTGCCTCTGTGACTTTCGTGAAGACGCGAGGGGACAGGGACATGCCGAGAGGAAGGACTTTGTACTGATACTCCTGGCCGTCAAACCCGAATTGTATGTCATTCATAACTCAAAATTGAATATTTCTTCATTAATCATCATGTCTTTGTATGTCATTCATAATTCTAAATAAAATATTATTTTATTAATCATTATGTCTTTGTGTCATTCATAATTCAAAATAAAATATTATTCTATTAATCATCATGTCTTCGTATGCCATTCATAATTCAAAATAAAATATTATTTAATTAATAATTTTAATTTTTGCTGTTTGTCCATGCTGCGGTCATGGGTCTTTATTTAGCTCTTTACATCAACATAAAAAAGTCGTGGCCACAAAATATTATATCGAAGGTACAAGATCATTTCGCGTTCCCACGATTTAATATTATGGCCACAACAAAACTAAGTTAACCCTTTTGCGTCAATAAAAATTTACCCAGAGGTCCTTGAAGGACAAGAATGTCCATGTCAAAAAAACTGCCATAATGATATTATATATTAATACTATTTTTCACTTCAAATTAGTATTTTTTTTTTACCCAACTTCAGTCCTGATCATAAGTATCATTTTCATTAATTTTCTGGATTTTAACACTTTAAATGTCAGTTTGTATACATAATGCCACTGTTATTTATTGCACACACACACACACACACACACACACACACACAGAAACACAATTCTCGATACACACATACAAAACAAATTCTGACATCCATATCAACACACCCACATATTTTTAGCTGCATCATATATTTCAATGGGTCTGCAGTTCTCTACAATACAGCAAACAGAAAATAGGAGAATACAAATATGTATTTGCTCCATAGGCTAAACATGAGAAAATGGCGACATCTGGTGGAAAAAATATAAAAAATGTAAATTATGAACACAAGGCTCCGGAATGAAATCATATATTGCATTATATATATAATTCATGATTTTATGCTTTAATGGCACTGGGATCAAATATTGCCTTTTAAATTGGTTTCAATTGGGACAATTTTGTCCTGAAGGTCCTGAGTGTAACTATTTTCTATACAGTGTGTTATAGATGTATTTTAGGAACTAATATTTAACTATTAAAAATTCCCCCCAAAATGCACACCTATGGCACATTTTATGCCATTGGCATTAACACAGCCAAAATGATCGAAAAAACAAAAATGTCCCGAAGGTCGCACAAGGGTTAACCGAACCCGTCCCTTCCCGCCCGGGCACCGTAAATGGTAAAGAAAGTTCCTCATATATGAAACGGGGCCTCACGGGCGGCGGTAAGCTTTTGGGCCAGCAAATGTAAGGAAGACTGTAATTCAACTCTTCACCAATAGATGTCAGGCCTGTAGCAAAACTAACATAGTGCATAATTATCATTTAAATGAATTCTCGACCTACTCCAGAAGAGGGCGCTGTCCGATACTAAATACATACGCACCGTCGTCCAATGTGTACTTTGAAGTGAATGAAATACAAATCTGGAACAATAAAATTAGAAATTGTGTCTAGAAATACTGATTTGAAAATGTGAAGTAGCTTTTCAGCAATTCTATTTTAATTTATTATGATGCAATGTTCATTTGTTTATAAATACTGTATTCTCGTTAAAATGCCACTAAATAGTCAATTCATAATCACGTATCACGTTTAAGTCGTGTTTAAGTCCTAACACAGACAGCTCTATGTAAAGCCTCTGTGTCCCTTTAATCTATGGATCAGAGAGCTGACGTCCGCTAACCCCCTGGGCCACGGGCTCCCATTGGCTGGAGATGACGTCAGTTGCATTTTTTTCCTCCAGAAACATGACCTCATCCTTAGTTCATTTATAGTGCCTAAGTGCACTTTTCCCATTGGCTAATGTCTACTATTGCTTATCTAGCTATTCCGCCACGCGTTACTAGCTGGCCCAGATACGATATAGGCTAATGAATGGGGTTTGATGATTTTATTCGCACATGACAGTAGGACAGAATCATCCAGACTCACGATTATATACACTAGTGACGTCAATTGGCGAATGGATTCCTATCGGAGTACAGTGCCCTACATGGAGACCAGTTGAAATATTCGGGTTCAGGGTGAACTGAGGTGAGTACAGGGTATGAAAGGGGCGTACTGATATTTGAGACATTATATTCACAGTAGGACTGTGCGTATGGGTTTATTTGGTAATAGTCAAACAGCAATTATATTTTTGGAGATGGACGTACTTGCGTGTGTCGACCACTAGTCGTTTGTCTACATGAGGGCAAGAATGTCTCTCAATGACATTTAAACTAGACTCTAGTAATAATGTCAGGATTCGATTTTGCAATATTTGTATACATTTTTTAAACGAATTTATTGTTGAATAGTATATTGCATCATATTGTGCATTGGCTATCGTGAGAATTGAAGGATTAAATGCTTGTGCAGGTTTGACTGAGGGGTGTCATCAATATGTTAACATTGCAGCATGCTGGTAGCTTTGTTATTGCAGCCATTATAATGGCTAGCTACCGATTTATGTAGTTGGCTACATTTGAAAGGCGAGTGAATTTATATATATATATATATATATATATATATATATATATATATATATATTATGACATTATATGATTATGATATTATACTAATATTGATGTTATATTACAAGCTATATATTAATAATATGTCATAGTAAAGTGATCACTTTAAAGGTGAAGTGTGTGATAGTAATATATTTATTTATTTGTTTACTTGGGCTTGTATTAGGTCCTAAATTTATACTAAAATGAGACAACAACAATAATAATAATAATAATAAAAATCTGAAAAATATGTCATTTGAAAGTGATAATTTTAAAGTGTGTATTTTCCCCCTAAAAATAAAGAATAATAGCTTCTTCTTCTTCTTCTTCTTCTTCTTCTTTTTTATTTATTTTTATTTATTTTTTTGTATCTTGTATTAGGTCATTAATTGATATTGAAATGAGAAAAGGTTTCAACAACAACAATAATATGAATTATTAGAATTTAATAATAATTTGATTGTTATATTATAATGTATATACATATTAATTAGCAATATATATATATATTTAAATAACAACAGAAGCAACAAAAGTAATACTGTTAACAATAAAAAAAGATGTTACTACTTTCAATATGGGTGCTATATTTAAAAAAAAAAAACTGTCAATTCTTGCCAATGAAACAAGATGAAGATAAATAGCCTACCTTTTGATCAATTTACAGTGATCGTTGGACTGAAAATTTCACATATGCAGTGACTTACACTCAAATAACATATCTAATTTGTTATTAGCTGTTATGGGCAATTAGCTAGATGCTTACATTTTCTAAAACCACTTAATAGGCAGGCAGGCAGACAGACAGACAGACAGACAGACAGACAGACAGACCAATAGATAGATAGATAGATGGATAGATAGATAGCAAATTATTATATGATTCATATGCCATGCATAATTACTTTGATGCGTATGTAATTATGTGAGCTTTGAATATTGTAAACTATATGTTACTATCTAAATATATATATATATATATATATATATATATATATATATATATTCTTCATATGCTGCAGTAGAAAGCAGTCTACACAGTGCCATAGTGCATCATCACTCATGAGGCAGACCTGGAGATGGATGTGGCAGTTCAGAGTAGTAGTATGCATTACTCTGACCCTGGACAGAGCATTAATCGCAGTGGCTGTCACAGCTCAGGCCCCTGGAAAGCTGCCCATCACTTGCAGTTACTAAGATAATGGTAAGCAGCCATCGAAAAAGAATGGAGAACTTGGATGTTTCTAGAGGTTGCCTGATCTTGCTGAGCTGAGACCAGTTTAGTGGCTTTTATTATAATGGATGGATTTGGCTGAGTGCACATGGTGGTAGATCCTCTCAAAAAGATAACTCTTTATGTCAGAGAGTGTTGTCTGTCTCAGGGTACAGTATGTTTGCAAGGATTCTCTGTTATTGCATGTATAATGCAATGATCACTGAACAGCAACACTGTAATATATTCCTGTAAACGTCATGATATGAAATGTCTTCCAATTAAATTTCTAACTAAAAACGTTTTTGCTGCATAATATAAAAGACAGATTGGCCCTTGTAAATCAAAACTATTTTGTCAGATCTGATGATATCATTACAACAATGATTAACTAATGCATGTAGGTTTAGAGCGAACAATGGTTTATATCAACATGCGTATGGCACAGAGTCCAAATAATTGATGTCATCCATATAGTTAATGATTAACCCGGATTAAGATATTTTGGTTTCCTTTTTACTCAATTCAAATGATTGTTTGCAGTTGTGCCGGTACAATATGTCGTTATAAAGTGATTACGGCCACTTTTTAATGTTAGAATACATTCTCATACCCCAGCTTAATATGTAGAGACAACTATAAGTAAGCAATTTGTATGCTGATTCCAAAAACAAGTCAAAAAGCTTTGGCTTTGTGGTGCTTTTAAAACATTAGTTTGAGCATCCTGACCCTCCCAACATAGGAAACATTGAGTGCGTTTACATGCACAATCGTAAACTGATTATACTTGATAAGCCAAAAAGTGTACGGTCATGTAAATGCCTTAAACTGTTTCCTTTATCAGGGTAAGGTCATAAATGGTTTAAGCATAAAGGTAGATTTTTACCCATTACCCTGATTTAAACACCTTTACCAGTGTTCTTACCGGCTTATCCAATGTGTGCAAGTGTTGTGCACATGCTGTCATGCCGCTTTGATGTGAAATCTGTTCAAGAAAATAGTTTGTAAACTGTTCAAGAAAACTCGAAATCTGTTCAAGAAAACAGTTTGTAATCTGTTTGAGAAAATTAGAAATCTGTTCAAGAAAACAGTTTGTAATCTGTTCAAGAAAATTAGAAATCTGTTGAAGAAAAGAGTTTTTAATCTCTTCGAGAACACTAGAAATCTGTTCAAGAAAAAGTTTGTAATCTGTTTGAGAAAACACAAAATCTGTTCAAGAAAACAGTTTGTAATCTTTTCGAGAAATTCTAAATCTGTTTAGAAAAGAGTTTGGAATCTGACTGAGAAAATGTGAAATCTGTTCCAGAAAACAATTTGTAATCTGTTCAAGAAAACAGTTTGTAATTTGTTTGAGAAAATGTGAAACCTGATTAAGAAAACGGTTTGTAATCTGTTCAAGAAAATTAGAAATCTGTTGAAGAAAAGAGTTTTTAATCTCTTTGAGAACACTAGAAATCTGTTCAAGAAAAAGTTTGTAATCTGTTAAACAAAATTAGAAATCTGTTGAAGAAATGAGTTCATAATCTGTTCGATAAAATGCAAAATCTATTCATGAAAACAGTTTGGAATCTGTTCTAGAAAACATGAAACCTGTTTAAGAAAATAGTTTGTAATCTGTTCCAGAAAACAGTTTGTAAACTGATTGAAAAAACGTGAAATCTGTTTAATCTTTTGTAATCTGTTCGAGAAAATGCAAAATCTGTTTTAGAAAGCAGTTTTTAAATCTGTTCTAGAAAACAGTTTTAATCTGTTCTAGAAAACATGAAACCTATTTAAGAAAACAGTTTTTAATCTGTTAGAGAAAGCACAAAATAACATTTTTGAGAATACAGTTTGTAAACTATTAAAACAAAAAAGTTTTCGAGAAACATGACTTGGAACAATTGAAACATTCTTTTTGAAATTCTGTTTAGTGATGCTAGTGGAGCAGAAAATTAACACACTTCACCTTTTAAATCAGATGTGCTTTTAAAGGTGTTTGTTAAACATCGTTGCAAAACATGGTTTTGCTTTAATGGGGTGTTTGAGCTGCAGAAAGAACATCCAAGCACTTTCAACCTGATTGTTTTTGTGTAATTTCTCAAAATTCTTTCCTGCTTTGGGATGTGCAGAACAGCCTCCGCAACCTCTCTGCATGCCCAGTCACCTTTTTTCTTTTCCCTCTTTTAAATTATGTTTCCATGGCAACTGTGTAATCTCCACTTTAGAATTTTGAAGCACTTTTTATGTCGCTGTTTCGAGGTAGTCATATAAATATTAAAGCAAATATGCATAAAAGGAATGATGATTACTGAGTGCATGGCTTGCAACTAAAATAAAGTGTGCCACACCTTGTCACCTTGGAAACGGCAAAGCATTTGAGCACGTTAGACAGGTGTCTGCTTAATTCTACATAATAATGAATTGTAGTGCTCACTTGGTGCTCATGGTGGGATGAACTCCTTATTTCCACTTAGACAGTGTCGAACAGCAATGCACAGCCTTGTGTTCCCCTGCCTCCATGGCGCAATTCACAGCATGAATTGTCAAGAAGAAGGAACACAGACACATGCAGCATCAGCCTTGCGATGCTCTGACTTGCTTCCACTTCTCTGCCGACTTCTATATTGCATCCCGCAGGCCACGGAGGGGCTGTTGTCATTTTATTGATCAGCCTGAGCACAGGAGAGGTTACAGCAGTGTTTTCTTTTCACAAAGGTGTGGCTGTAGATTTTTCCTGTGGAGAGATCGAAAAGATGATGGTAAGGAGGTTGTTTTGGTCTCTGGTGGCTTGTTGGGTGTCTGGAATCCTGCATGTGATTGTGTTCAGGTGAAATGCAGGTTATGGTTACTTATGTTGACTGGGAACTGGGATCAAAACAAAGGCGTCCATGTTGGGATGCTGGTTGCTTGAGGTTGGTGCACAGTGAGGTGTAGCTTGTAGCTTCACTGCACTGGGTTTGTTAATGTGGACATTATGATTATAAGCTGGTTTATTATGAACCTGATTAATGAAGATTTGGCTTTAAACTGTTTTGAATGAAACAGTAAATCTAAAGTGAAATACAGATTGCATGTGTGTCCTTGTTTATGTCCTTAAACTTTCTATCTAAATGCTTGTTTTGGATCTGTTTATGCAATATATTTATATATAACATAAATATAACAATTTAACATAAATTCCTTTTTATTTTATTCCTGAAGATGTATAATATTTAGGTACATAGTCTGTGTGTTAGTGTACATCAATCACTCTTTTTTTGATTTCTGCATGGCACTGCAGATATCTAAATGTTGCAGCATCACCCTCCATTAATGCAGTCGCAGTCTGCATGAGAGAGAGAGACAATAAAAAAGTCTGAAAGTAAAAAAAAAAAATTTCCATTGTTTTTCAAACTTTCATTTAATTGAATTTGATTGTTAAATGATCTGATTTTCTCCCAAGCCTGACTTTAGACTATTGGGGAAAAATTTGCTAAACAATTCCACTCTCAATCTAGTTTAAACAGGTGCTACCAGCGATGAAATAGCATTGCTTCTCAAGTATTTATATGTAGTTATTGTCATTACTTTTAATTTAAATTAGGCTCATTATAGATTGTGCTTCATTCACAAAACTCCATGCTATTTGCAATTTACATCGCGTAATTATCGCCTGAGGAAAGCAGACAGTAAACGAGTAGTATTAAAAAAAATATGTTTGTGTACATTTTCTATTGATCTAGAAAACAGTTATTTGTCAAATAATGATCAGATTATGGAAAAGAGAATTATAACCTGTTGTGGCATGTTAAAGAGATGATTCGGGTGTCTGGATAACAGTCCTATAACCTAGTATTCAGAACTGGCCCACAAGATCGGAATTGCGCATACAGATTTTGTGCCTTTGCCTGATCTGCTTTATTCCTTTAGTGAATCGGGCACTAAACCGGTGCAGACAATGCGTTCACATTTTCTATTTATGTGTTGAGTGTGTGGTGGCGCTGAATTTTAAAGGATCAAAATATACTGAAATAAAAATGTAAAATTAAAACGCTGAAACAAAATGAAAATGAAAAAAAAAAAAAAAACTAAAACTATGCATCAACAATTAAAACTAACTAAAACTAAACTGAAACTGAAGATAAAAATACAAATGGAAAAACTGAAATAAAAAAGTACAATTTGAAGCAAAAACGCTGCTTGCAGTATGGTACTTGATAGACTGTTGATAGAGAAAATCTTATCCTGATCATCTGCTTAACCAGAAGTTGCTGCTTAATATCTCTGTTAGAAGCACACTGAAGCATGGTAATGCTGCAACACCATATGTTGAATACAGCAAGAATGCATTTTTGTGAGGAAACTTGTTATAGGAGAGTTCTAAACAAGCAGACTTTGCCCTGTTTAAGGAGCAAGCTTACATTCTTCAGCTTTCACTTTTGGTGTAACCTTCCATTAGTAAGACAGAGAAGGAGGGAACCAGTCAAGACGATGTATTTTTTATGACTGGTATGCGGGAGAGTAGACTTTGGAGGAATAGGGCTTTCTTAATGTCACTGAATACTGAATGCTCTAAATGTTCGTGCCCTTTCAGGCCTGATCAACACGTCATCTGTCTCATACAGTCATAAACAACTTCTATCTCTCTCTGTCTGTCTATTCAATCCATCCAACTCAGATACACATAAACAAATGCACATACAATGAACAAAAAAACGTTTCAGTCTGCCAAGTAGAATATTTAGGCTAAATGTGCCCATGCGATAAAAGGATTATTAAAAGACTTCATATCACCCTTGCAGCCATGGCTATAAATGGCACATGTTTTCCAGTCTTGTTACATAATCTGTATTGGTTCTGTGTCTTCCTGTGTCACATCCTCTTTGCCTATAATATTTAACCATGTAAAGATTGCTGAACTAGGATCAGTTTTGTCATTCATATTCTTATAAATACTGTTCCATGGGCAGTAAAGATCATAACACATACACCAATGAGCCAAAACATTATGCCTATATGCTGCTGGTCCTAAACAGTGCAGACCTGCTGATTCATGGACTCTACAAGACTACTGAAGGTATCCTGTGGTATCTGGCACCAAGACATTAGCCGCAGATCTTTCAAGTCCTGTAAGTTGCAAGGTGGAGCCACCGTGGATCGGACTTGTTGGTCCAGCACATCCCACAAATGCTCAATCAGATTGAGATCTGGGGAATTGTGAGGACAGGGCAACACCTTGAACTCTTCATCGTGTTCCTCAAACCATTCCCGAACAATGTGTGCAGTGTGGCAGGGCACATTATCCTGCTAAAAGAAGCCAGCGCCATCAGGGAATACCATTTCCATGAAGGGGTGTACCTGGTCTACAACAATGTTTAGGTAGTTGGCACGTGTCAAATTGACATCCACATGAATGGCCGGACCCAGGGTTTCCCAGCAGGATATTGCCCAGAGCATCACACTCCCTCCACCGGCTTGTCATCTACCCACAGTGTAGCCTGGTGCCATAACTTCCTCAGGTAAACGGTGCACACATACACGGCCACCCACGAGATGTAAAAGAAAACGGGACTTATCTGACCAGACAACCTTCTTCTACTGCTCAAAGGTCCCGTTCCGATGCTCACGTGCCCATTGTAGGTGCTTTCGTCGGACTGGTCTGAGGCGGCATCACAGCAAGACATGTGGTCTTGTTAGGAGATGATCAACATTATCAGTGTAAATTTAACTTTAAAATAAATGTGTATAGGCCCACATTATGGCCTTGAGAGTTAATTTGTTACCTTTACAAAAATGTACCATGGCAACCCTAGATTCCATAGAACATAACATAGTTACATCAGTTGCTTTGACAATATAACTATGGCAATTTGTTATCAACCATTAGGGATGGGCGGTATGATCATGGTTTGAGTCATTTTTGGGGGTTTTGAATTAACATCTTAATTCAGTGTATTAACATTATAAAAAAATTACATGTTAAAAAAATTTACGCAATGTATCATGCCCCCTGACTGTAATAAGGAATATTCCAACCATTGGAGCAATTCAATTCAAGCTTGAAGTACCACCTTCGTGTTTTCTGCCGGGGACAATAAGTGCAAATCCAGCTGTGTAGGCAACAAACAAAAAACAAACTTTTAAACTGCATGTAACTTGACACAGTGTTTATGACACAACACAACCAAAGTGAGATGCTCCAAAAGCGTCTGTCAGACACGTTCATAGACATTTCCTTAGAAAAGCCCTTATAGTAAGTCAACCTCAGATAGATTGACAAATTCAATTGCAAAATGGACTGTTGTGGACATTAGGCCAGTGATAGGCTTATGTTCAGTGATATGGAAATAAAAACTCTTAAGCCACTTTTTTATTGTCTTATCAATACTGTAATTGTCTGCCACAATAATGTAATGCATTTTAATTATCTGAATTATATTTATTGTAAATATAATATTTAGAGCTGTCAGAATTAAAGTGTTAATGGAAGCTATTAATTCAAATGTTTCACATATAATTTTTTCTTAATCACAATTGACGTATTTACCATTAATACTGCATAAAAACTTGTTGGGAGGGCGGAATCTTTGTAATGTATCAATGTGTCCGCCCTCAGTCATTACACTGACACACACATCACAAACACACACAACAGCGCTTTCTTGTCAGTGATAAAGTGACAGAGGAAAGGAGCTCTTAGCACTATTTGATGTAGAAAACAAGCCCAGATGGGACTTATAATAGAAATCAAGTATTTTTCAGCCTATATAAGGTGCATTTTAATTACCACAGATACACTCCAACTCTTAACTGTCACCAAATGCAGAATGACATATTTTTGTCTGCAAGCGCTTTTCAAGTGGAGTTCAGAGTGACTGGATGCTGGCATTGACGCCCTGGCATGAGTCATGAACACAGCTTCACGATTGCTGTAAGAAGACAGATTTGTGCCAGGAAAAGTCAGTTTACCAGCAAATTTATATTGTGGAGGATGAGAGTTTAAGATATTTAATGCCCATTGCAGCAAATGTGAAACCTATTGGGGGACTAGTTATTTCTATTAGTGAACACCCACATTTGGAAAATGTAAAATTTTACTTGAATTAGTGGAATTTAAGGCATTTCTATCATTATACTGTGGAAGGCTTTGTTTGGAAAAGGTTAATAAAGCATTATATTGCTATATTTAGTTTTGATTTTTTTTTACCGAAGATGGAAATAAATGCATTTTGACAGGAAAAGAAGTGTATATATGGTGTTAAATTACAGCATTTTCAAAATCTACCTGATCTAACCCTTAAAACTCTTAAAATTACTATTGTTAGTGTAATGTATTCAGATTAATTCAGTGATATTAAATAATAAAATTTTCCTGGAATAAAAACAGTTTAATTAGATGTTAAAGCAAATTATTTTTAATAATTTTTAAAATGTATTAAATTGCCGTGAAGTAATTACTATTTTTGTATAATCCAGTGAATTAAATACTTTATAAATGAAAGGTACATCTCAGTTGATTATTTTCATTATAAAGTCAGTGCAAAATAGCTTAATATTTTTTTTAATGTTTGAACTACTCGTGCAAATAAAGTTATTTTCCCCAATTATATCTGCGCTAATATATCTACTGCAGTATAAACAGCATAGCAAACTTTCTGCCAGTTGGCACATTTCTACTGTAACCATCGTACCTCCTAGTTACCTGTGTCATCAGAAAAGATATAAGTAACAGACAGATTCTGAATGCTTTTTACACTGTTTTGAGTTTATTATGATCATAATTTATAATGATTTTACAATAATAACAGTAACTGTAGTAACTGTGATATTTTGTTGAAAACTGTAGTTACACTGTAAAACAAATGTTGTCAGGTGTGGCACGGTGGAGGGCGGGACCGGCGCGTGATTACGCACGCCCGGTCCCGTATCAGGCTAATTGAGCCGTCAAGAGGGATAAGGGCCACTCGCAGACGGCGATCGGGAGAGAGAGCTTAATCAGCAGACATGTCTGCTGTCCTATGTGTTTGTTTTAAGTTCTTCATTAAATTATTATTTATATTGACAAGCCGGTTTCTCGCCTCTTCCTTGCCCATGAACGTGAACTGTCTTTACATTGGTGCCGAAAGCCCGGGAAGGAAGAGGGATACGCCGTAGCGGAGTTCTCGCCACTTCTCAATGGAGCAGCCGTGGCCATCTGCCGGGAGAAGAAGGAGCCCAGCCACCTGGACGCGGAGGAACGGCCGCCGACCGCGAGGGGAGGAGGGGCTCCTGGCCGACCGCCTGGAGCGGTTAGGGCCGCTGCCAGGGGCGGGGGAGTCCCCTAGTAGCCGCTGGAACGCGGCGGGGTTGGAGACTGCCGACCGCGTGCGGGAAGGGGCTCGCCGCCGACCGCCTGGAGCGGGAGAACCGCTGCCAGGGGCGGGGGGAGGCCCCTTCGACACCCCGGGAACGCGGCGGGGCGTTCCGTCCGCCAGGGGCTGAGGACTGCCTCCGATCTGCCCTGAGAGGCGCGGTTGCTCCATTGAGAAGTGGCGAGATCTCCGCTACGGCGTATCCCCCTTCGACATCCCGGGTTTCGGCACCAATGTAAAGACAGTTCACGTTCATGGGCAAGGAAGAGGCGAGAAACCGGCTTGTCAATATAAATAATAATTTAATGAAGAACTTAAAACAAACACATAGGACAGCAGACATGTCTGCTGATTAAGCTCTCTCTCCCGATCGCCGTCTGCGAGTGGCCCTTATCCCTCTTGACGGCTCAATTAGCCTGATACGGGACCGGGCGTGCGTAATCACGCGCCGGTCCCGCCCTCCACCGTGCCACATCAGGTAACCTAAAAATGGCCCCATGTGTGAATATTCGAAATTAACCGGTTTTATTGAAGTAAAAATGTATTAACCTGAATAGATCAATCTCAATAATTTAGGATATACCAACAAAAGTCATTTTTACCAGTCAGATCAAGAAGAATTAACACTTTAAGGTATCAACTGCAGGAAAACAGTTTTTACAGTGTATTCTTGAGTAAAGATTATTAAGTAAAGAGCTCAGATAATCAAATGATTAATTATTCTAGTGATCATAGTAAAATCAAATGATCAAATTGCTTCAAGCAAAAATGTTTGCACTGTGCTATTCAGTAACTCTGTACGTCATGCTAAGTACAGTGTTTGTGGTGTACATTTGCACGTTTGTTTGTGTGATGATGGCCGGAGAGATAAGAATATGTGTTATTATAATGGGGGATACATGAGAGGATGCACTTTATTGAAGATTTTATTGTGAGAGCAGATGCGACTCAGGCTGCAGCTGGCTTTCATATTCCCAAAGCTTAGTTTGCCATAACAGACGGTTCCTGTTCCATGAGCGTCTGTAAGGCATAAACATACTTTGTGCAAATACACTAATGCAGACGGGAATGCTTGACCCAAGCATGCTGTCCCATTGTACGTACTTAAGATGCATTCTTGTGTTACTGTAGCAGTAATAAACCTTAGTATGCAAGAAGACGCTAGAGTGACCTTGAGATGTAATTAATCGGTGTATTTTTATTCAGGTAGCTAGCTATAAACATGCTGTTATCAAAAATGAACTAACATGCTAAGCAAGATTCTCTTTGCTCATCCAAGACAGTAGTTGATCTGAAAAATTACTGCAAAATAAGATATGCTAATATGCTAATCCTTGCCAGAATGCACACTTGCTTTAGGTCATGAATCTGACACATTTTGGAATGTAATCACACATGAAATCGAGCTAGCTTGCGTAGCTAGAAACACTGCATTCATGTACTTGCACAGAATGGAATTTGTGCCTAAAGATGTTTGACACATATTTACATTCACTGTTTAATCTTTGTTGTACTAATTGTACATATGCGTGTATATTGCCTTGTACACTGATAAGAACAACAATCAGGAACAAACGTGTTTTTAATGAGGTTTGTGTAATTTTTGCTTACAGGAGGTTGTAAAGCACAATTAAGGAACAACAATTAAGCAAAAAGGCAACCCAGGGTTCCTACGGTCATGGGAAACCTTGTAATGTCAGGGAATTCACCCAGACATGGAAATTAAAAATTCTTAGAATTCACTGAACATATAGTAATTACAAATTTGAACAATAAAACGTATAACCATTTCAATGAGTTGTATTCCTAGGATTGCTTCCAGTCATACAAATGGAATTCTCTGCCAGCAATCTTTATAAAATACGTTTTAATATTCCTCATCCAATAATCAAGAATGACTGTAAAATTTCCCTAAAAGGAAATTAAGTTCAAAAGGGTGAAGACGCACTAAACAAGATGCGCTGGTGATGTGCTGTCTATAAAACAGCTGTCTTTGTTTTTTCCAGAGACAGCATGTGCACCTTGATGTCTCGCTGTGAGCCGTGTCAGTGATTTGATTATCACTGATCCATCGCTTTTGCCCTGGTCTTCATTGTGAGCAACCCTCATCCAGAGAGGGCTTCTGGGTACTTCCATGGTTGGGGAGAAGGGCCGTCGCAAAGCCATGGATATCAAGCGCCTGGCTGGTCTTCTCCAGCGTGGGGCGGGCCGCTTGCTGGTCATTGATAGTCGCACGTTCTCAGAGTACAACGCGTCACACGTGCATGGTGCTGTTAACATCTGCTGCTCCAAACTGGTCAAGAGGAGACTTCAGCAGGACAAGGTGTCAGTTACCGAGCTCCTGCAACCCAACGGAAAAGTCAAGGTATCAAGTGTGTGATTGCATGTGTGTGTGTGTAGAAGTCTATTATATATATACACTCAAAAATATATTTTAGCCTATTTTCAAGATGTATCCATTTTAATTGAATAACAAATTTCCATCTAATTGAATTGAATAGTCTTGAAGAAAATGTAATTAATAAAACTTGCATTTTGTAAGATTTGTACATTTTATTTTGTTAAAGATTAGGCAATTCAATTAGATGGAAATTTGTTATTCAATTGAAATGGATACTTATCTTGAAAATAGGCTAAAATATTTTTCTGTGTGTACGTGTTTGTGCTGAAAAGAATGGCAATGGCTAAATTAAAATAATCATGGTTCATCGATGAGATCAATGTCAGTATGTGGGCAACGGATACCTTTGAAGTGTTCAATTTACAGTTCTGTTAGCTTTGTGTGGACTTCACAACCATGTCGCTTCACAATATTGTAATGAATTAATGTTTACTTGTGAACACTCATTAAAGAGTCCCTGCATTGGCACCAGTCTGCAACAACTGCAGTTACATTCATACGCACATAAACTATTTGACACTCCCTTACATAAAAGGATTTTGTAATTAGGAGTAGTAGTCAACAGTCAGTTTGAAGTCAGAGAAGAAGTTTGAGTAGGTCAGACTGGATAAGAAGTCGTCTAACAGCTACCCTTGATCTTCCCATATTGTGGCATTATATATTTGGAAGACCCCTATTACTTTATTGGTTATCAGAGGCTCTGAAACTGGAGACTTGAGTTGTCCATGACTTCTACATCAACAAATATGACATAATTTTTTCCCACCTGCCTGGCATACCAAGTCTTTATATTTTTAGGCACTCTGTGAAAATGACAGAACTCTTTGGGGGAAATCCAAGCAATGACAGATGTCACGTAAATCTCCATGCCACAGCTGATGAGGTCAATGTCCGAAACTGATCCAGTGATCCATGATTTGCGCTTCTCGCTTTCTGAAAATGGCATAGCATAGCTTGCATGTATCAATCACACCAATGATGTATTGAAGCCCTACACTGCAGACACTGTCAAATTCTTGCTTTAAGTTGATGGGGACATTTGTGAAGGTGTAGATATGGCTTATCTTGGTACGAGAAACCAACTCTTATTTTAGAGATATATTAAATATATAGAATCATTTTCTAACAAGTTTAACTGTTGTCTTCTGGGTTTTTATGTAATAGGGATTCATTCATTCATTAAACTTATTTAACTATTTAACACCTCTTGGTACTTTTGTCTGAATTGTGCACTTCTCCTATAGCTTTAGATTAATCTGTGTCTTAAAGTCTACATGAAATGGCATTTGCAACCTGTTTTACTTCCGTAATGTGATGTATTTCAGAGTGAAACAAATTATTAAATCAGAAAAAAATGTAAATAAAAAATTTGCAGGGCAGGGCATATACCAATCTTGCCTTATCCAAATGTTAGCCCTTCTATTTATTTCTAAATTAATCGTAATTTGCTTCTATTGCCTTTAAAAAATGTACTTATATTAACATTAACTTTTGGCAAGAAGGTGGCTTTACAAAAATTAGTTATTATAACAGTGGCATTACATAAATAGCTATTGGTTAACATTATTTTTCCCATCTTCCTGGTCTAGGTGATGTCAACCAAAAAGGAAAGTGTTATCAGAGCTGGAGCAGTTGACACATATATTTATTTCTTTAGAATGAATTTGATGAATCATGCACATTAAGTGCAGAAATATGAAGTATGAAAGTAAATTGAGTGAATTGTGATTACACGTTGAAATTAAATTAACCTGAAATGTATATTGTTGGCCTTAAGCTTGTCAGCTCCTGGCCTTTGTTTTCTATTTAATTCAGAAATTATGCATTTTGATCTAGTGGGCCTGTGTTTTCCTGGGTCACTCTTTTACTGCTTTCCCCATTTCTTTCCACAGCTGAGCCTAGTGGCTTTGTGGCTTTTATTATCTCCCTTAGTGTAGAGGATCACGCTCATAATTATTGCAAGTCCTGGATAAAGCTGAAGCTATCTGGGTGTAAGTGGGGGAGGAGGTAGGATAGGGCAAATTCTGGAAAGTCTTTGTTATTGGATAAGCATGACATCATAATCTTTAGTGTGGCCACTGGAAGAGTGCTAGCTGAGCATGTGCAAATAATCTACACGATTTACACAGGACCCCTGCCCAAATGCTTTGGACAACTACCACTGCCAGAAGTGGTGGCATCAGTGCACAAGCTGAAATTGATGACAGTACTACAACCTAAGGCTACCAGTGGGGTCCATTGTGAGTGTAAATAAAGGAAAGAAGTGAAAGAGAGCATTAATGGATGGGCAGCACACATCCGCTCTGAGATTATGCCGAGGTCCTCCAAGGCTCAGTGTTCGGCCCATTTTAGATTACAACAGCGGAAGGCACCATATGCACCCAATTGCCTGGCCTGCATTGTAAATGGGTCATTGTTAAGTGCAGTAGATAGAGTGCAATGGTACAGGAGTAGGACTTCCTCTGCAGTGACGAATAGTCTTGGCTTATGGTAATCTGTGCTGATGAATGTTCCATTGAGCTGGTACTGACAGATGGCTCTGTGGTGGCAAAGAGTGAAGACAGCTACATAGGCAGATCTGAAGGGCATAGTGATTCAACAATGGCCTTAGAAAGGAAGATAATTCTCCAGGACCTGACTACATATCTTTGTCATGTACCAACTTGTACTTTGTAGAACATCGCCCTTTCAAATTGTCACTGTTTTTAACATTGCAGCTCAAAATTTTACAAAACAAATATCTTCTAAATTTCTGAAAAAAATGTGAGTGGTGCTTGCCCCTGCAAAACACACCTCCATGATGGTTGAAAGGGTGTTGCTATGTGGTTACCAACTGTTCAGATTAGTTTTTGGTGTGTTGCAAAGGGTTGCTAGAATATTCTGAATGCTTATAGAAGTATTCCTAAGCATTTTGTTGGGTGTTCCTGGGTGGACACTTGGTGGTTGTTTAATGTCCCAAGTCAAAAGAATAGCATTCTGTTCCCTAGAAACAGCTCACGTCTCTCCTTCAGTGTAAGTCTATAGGATATTTTGGGTCATTTTATCATCAGCTTGAGACGGAGCACTTAAAATGAATGGGAGAAATTGGAACACCTAGAAACGGAAGTCCAGCCTAACAGGTGAAAGAGTCAAATTACCTACTATATAGACATTGCCTGTCAGTTAACTTGTCTGTCAGAGAATATGCATTAGATTGACCAGCCTAAAAAATAGTGTTTTTATCAAGATCTGAGCTAAAAAATATAAAATAATACAATTTAATGATACAATTGTCATATTTTACTTATGATTTGAAAAATGTTCGTCACAAATTGTTAAAAGAAACATTCATGCAATGGATGGAAGCCATCAAATATAATAATTGGACTGGATATGGAACAACAAAATGTATATATCAAATACATGATTCACATCAACAACACAACAAAAACATTAGTAGCTAAAACATTAGTAGCTACCAATGCTGATTTTATTTTGAATGGCTCTGACATTGTTCACTATGTCCTGATATGTTCTCTGAACATAGTGCAAAGGGACAGAGGACACACTTGTCAACAAGTTAAATTGTAATAAATGTGCTGGTAGAGAATTGAATGGCCCTGGTCTAAAGTTCTTCTCACAAAGGTGTATGTGACACTGACAGGTGATATGAATAGAAATCAAATGTGTCATTTTTTTAAATCATGCTGATGTCGTGGCATGCAAACTAAATATATTACAGATCTCTGCAGTGACCTTTAGATCATTCTGTGGCTCTTGGAATATGTAGCTGTTCGTCTTTCTGGTTGACACCTAGCTATTACTGAACCTCTGTAAGGCTTGGTTTAGTAATAAGTGGGCACCTAATTACAACCCGATAGCTCTTCTCTGGGTGACTTGACTATGTTAGAAATAGCTTATTACCATACTATACTTACTTATGCAGTATGCTTTATATATACTGTGCCAAAATGCAATACTCAACAGAAAACACTTTGAGGAATACTGTATTTCGTTTGAAAAGTGCCTTCGCGCTCCTCGCCTCACCTGCACTCACACACACACACACAACGTTGTTACTCCAATGCTGAAAAGCAGCGCATGCTTTGTTGCTAGTTCTAAAGTGATGTTTTCGAACTAGCAACGAAGGCTTAAGCTGTATCAAAGTTAGATAAACTTGATTAATAAAACTTCCATATTATCTGAAATATCTGTGGAAAACCCCCACTTGCTCCCCCTCCCCCTCTCTTAAGCTCTCACACACGTGGACACACATAAATGATATGCATTACGCACTCACTTACTTGCTAGTTAAAAACAGAGCCGTCATGTCAGTGAGAACCTGCATCTCAGTGGGGTTGAAAACAGTTGTTAAGGTTTACATCAGAGAAGCAATATACAAAAATGCAGACACTTGCTGCTGCTGGAAGTGCTTAAAATTACATCTTGGCGATTTTGAAGTGATGTTACTTCTGACGAGAGCTGCAACAAAAAAGATAATCCCAGAAGTAATCCCAGAGTTTCTCTCTTTCGATTACTCATACACGAACTCAAACTCAAAAACACACACAAACACACACTACCTTTTTAATCCAATAAGTGCTCCAATAAAGAAGTGCAAGCCTCGCAATCCTCCATTGTTAGTTCTAATGTGATGTTTTCGAACTAGCAATGAAGGCTTGAGCTGTATCAAAGCATCAGTGGTGGAAGAAAGTAGCTCCACTCACAAGAGCGTTTTAGGGATGAAAAACAGAAAATGTCTTGAGATAAAACACTGAACAATGTCTTAAGGTATGCTAAAAGGGGGATAAGCTGACTCCAGCCCTTTGAATTATCGAAAAATAATGCACACACAAGGTGTAACGGCCAAATGGGCTGGTTTGAGTATTTCTGTAACTGTTGATCTTCTGGGAATTTCACACACAACAATCTCTAGAATGTACTCCAAATGGTGCCAAAAACAAAAAACAGTGAGTGGCAGTTCTGTGGACAGACAGACTGGTTTGATCTGACAAAGTCTACAGTAGAGATAACCACTCTGTACAATTGTGGTGAGAAGAATATCATCTGAAATGCTATTCTGAGATGCGGTTTGGTGGTGTTTTGGCAGCATGAGGGGGACCAACACAATATTAGGCAGGTGGTTTTAATGTTGTGGCTGATCGGTGTGTATATATATATACACTACCGTTCAAAAGTTTGGGGTCACATTGAAATGTCCTTATTTTTGAAGGAAAAGCACTGTACTTTTCAATGAAGACAACTTTAAACTAGTCTTAACTTTGAAGAAATACACTCTATACATTGCTAATGTGGTAAATGACTATTCTAGCTGCAAATGTCTGGTTTTTGGTGCAATATGTACATAGGTGTATAGAGGCCCATTTCCAGCAACTATCACTCCAGTGTTCTAATGGTACAATGTGTTTGCTCATTGGCTCAGAAGGCTAATTGGTGATTAGAAAACCCTTGTGCAATCATGTTCACACATCTGAAAACAGTTTAGGTCGTTACAGAAGCTACAAAACTGACCTTCCTTTGAGCAGATTGAGTTTCTGGAGCATCACATTTGTGGGGTCAATTAAACGCTCAAAATGGCCAGAAAAAGAGAACTTTCATCTGAAACTCGACAGTCTATTCTTGTCCTTAGAAATGAAGGCTATTCCATGCGAGACATTGCTAAGAAATTGAAGATTTCCTACAACGGTGTGTACTACTCCCTTCAGAGGACAGCACAAACAGGCTCTAACCAGAGTAGAAAAAGAAGTGGGAGGCCGCGTTGCACAACTGAGCAAGAAGATAAGTACATTAGAGTCTCTAGTTTGAGAAACAGACGCCTCACAGGTCCCCAACTGGCATCTTCATTAAATAGTACCCGCAAAACACCAGTGTCAACATGTACAGTGAAGAGGCGGCTGCGGGATTCTGGGCTTCAGGGCAGAGTGGCAAAGAAAAAGCCATATCTGAGACTGGCCAATAAAAGAAAAAGATTAAGATGGGCAAAAGAACACAGACATTGGACAGAGGAAGACTGGAAAAAAGTGTTGTGGACAGATGAATCCAAGTTTGAGGTGTTTGGATCACAAAGAAGAACGTTTGTGAGACGCAGAACAAATGAAAAGATGCTGGAAGAATGCCTGACGCCATCTGTTAAGCATGGTGGAGGTAATATAATGGTCTGGGGTTGCTTTGGTGCTGGTAAGGTGGGAGATTTGTACAGGGTAAAAGGGATTCTGAATAAGGAAGGCTATCACTCCATTTTGCAACGCCATGCCATACCCAGTGGACAGCGCTTGATTGGAGCCAATTTCATCCTACAACAGGACAATGACCCTAAACACACCTCCAAATTGTGCAAGAACTATTTAGAGCAGAAGCAGGCAGCTGGTATTCTATCGGTAATGGAGTGGCCAGCGCAGTCACCAGATCTGAACCCCATTGAGCTGTTGTGGGAGCAGCTTGACCGTATGGTACGCAAGAAGTGCCCATCCAACCAATCCAACTTGTGGGAGCTGCTTCTGGAAGCGTGGGGTGCAATTTCTCCAGATTACCTCAACAAATTAACAGCTAGAATGCCAAAGGTCTGCAATGCTGTAATTGCTGCAAATGGAGGATTCTTTGACGAAAGCAAAGTTTGATGTAAAAAAAATCTTATTTCAAGTACAAATCATTATTTCTAACCTTGTCAATGTCTTGACTCTATTTTCTATTCATTTCACAACGTATGGTGGTGAATAAGTGTGACTTTTCAGGAAAACACAAAATTGTTTGGGTGACCCCAAACTTTTGAACGGTAGTGTATATATATATATATATATATATATATATATATATATATATACTGTAAGTTTTAGGCACTTGTGAAAAATGTTGCATAGTGAGGATGTCTTCAAAAATAATGACAAAAAGTTTTCATTAATCACTTAATGTCATACAAAGTCCAGTAAGCATAAAAATGCTAAATCAATATTTGGTATGACCAGCCAAATCCCAGCTGATGTAGGGCCATATCGCACTCTTTCTCATGAGATATTGCTTAAATATATATATATATATATATATATATATATATATATATATATATATATATATATATATATATTTAATGAATGAAATGGATTGCTGTGAACTGTATGGCTAATGTTCACAGTAATATACAGTGCTATATATATATATATATATATATATATATATATATATATATATACACAGGTATATATAGCACATGAATTTAATTGCAATCCATTTTGCAATTAAATTCATCAGTCAGTTAGAGATTTATTATAAGGCTTGACAATGGATGCGTCAATGTACACATGCATCAGACAAATTATTTTGGACCATCTAACTTTGGTTGCATCACTTCATTAACATACCATTTTTAGGTTGCTTTGTCAAGTTATACATAGTTTGAAACTTGGAAAATAGGACGTATTTGAATAGTTCTGATGGCAAGAATACTCCTTATTACGGTCCAGGGACATGATTAATTGCATCATTTTTTTTAACTTAGATAATTAATCACATGGAATTAACACGTTAAATCGACAGCCCTACATTTAACTTTATATAGTGTCCTAAAAACGCAACATTTAGGATGTGCGTAACATGTCCGTCTGATGTACATTACATTATTAACAATTAAATATGGTGCAGTGGAGTGCAAGAACACATCCTATTTGAACAGCTCAGATTGACAAACTCGACTGCAAAAATGACTGCTGTTGACTAGGTGTATGATCAATGATATGGAAATAAAACAAACAATAGTATATTGCTTTCTAAAGCAAATTTTATATATAATAAAATAAGTTTCTGATAAAGACGAGATTTTTTGAAATTGCGACATTAATTTGTGCCAGTCTTGGCACAAACATCATTGTTTTCCAGCAAAAGTCTGTTTATGAATAAGAGTTAAAGCTGTCATATATAAAAAAAAATGCATATATTGTTTAAGTTTTGTAAAGCATTCAAACACAATGATAAGGCTAATGCACAGAAGGCATGTGACCATAATATAACACACTGTTGTTTGAAATGTTAATCATTGCATCAACGCTATTTCATATATATATTTATATTATTTTTTATTAAGTATGTAAACTTAACATTAAGTAGTTTGCTAGTGATCCATCCCGAACATCGCCTTTGACCATGTTGGTTGAGGTTTTGAGGGCGACAAAATGAAACGTGTCCTGCGATGATGTCAGTCTGCTCCCAAAAATATGCCAATAATGTTGAAGTTAACCAGCAGGACTGACTGTACCGGTCAAAAACAGAGGTTGACATCATTAACCCATGGTGGTGTGAAGTCATAGGTGTAAATGTGGCAGCAGCTGTGCTTGCCCTGTAGGTGACCCAGGCTTCAACAGGCTTTTGCAGGAGGCCATGCTTCTAAGAGACCATAATCCATGAGTGATGGTGTCACCTGGATTTAGCTTTCATCCAATTACTGTGGAACACCTTGTTCAGAAGGGGAGTGGCCTGTAGGAGATGGGCGGGAAGATGAGGAGGGAGGCTTAAGCCTAGTGTCTTACTATCCCCTTTCAATCAATATCCTCATTTTAATACCTTATCTAATAGCTAAGCTGCACTTGCATAATCACTCAGAGTAAATGGTGAGAGATAAGTGTGAATGGGTTTTTTAGGCCTTTAAATTTAGCCGTGACTAAGGTACAGTTATTTAACATTCGCAGTCATTCATTGTAATCTTCCACCCGAGTTCGACCTTGGGCTGGTGACATCACCTTTTAGGCAGCCTTCCAATTTGCAGCTGGCTGTTTTGTACACACACACAAACACACACAGACTCTCGTTTTCTTTTACGTAGACGCACATGCAGTCTTACCTTCAGAGTGCAAATTCTCATTATATATTAGACATAATGTGTTGTCAAGTCCAAAGCTCTTTCAACTGTTACAAATTTGACTATATCATACTATAGATGGCATGAACTGAAGTCCATTGATGTGGAAACCTTAGAGAATTAGGTGAATACACTTTATAATAAAGGGCAGATTTAGAGAGGTACAAAATATACACTCAACGAACGCTTTATTAGGTACACCAGTACACCTACTTATTCATGCGATTATCTAATCAGCCAATAGTGTCAGGCAGCAGAGTAATGCATAAAATCATGCAGATACAGGTCAGGAGCTTCAGATCTGAATAGGGAAAAAAGTGATCTCAGGGATTTTAACTTTGGCATTATTTTTGGTGCGGATGGGCTGCAACAGTACAAGACCATGTCCGATTCCACTGCAAGATTCTTCAGACCAGGATATGGTTTTCCACATTTTTAATTTTTTAGTCATTCTGCCTAACATCTTTTGTGTTTCATGAAAGAAAGAAAGTCATATGTAATTGCAACATTAGGGTAAATTATGACGTGAAAAATTATTTGCATGAACTATTCCATTAAATCATGTGCGTTATTCATTATCATATAAAATGCAGCACTGAACCGACTGTATTTTCGGTATGACCATAAGGGATAGCAGTGGGGTGGAAGGAATATAACACATTAAAAGTCATTACTTGTATTTTTCGACATGTGAATCGCAATTCAACAAAGTAGCTTTTACTATACACCCTGCATTTCCATTTCTCTCCCATATTGTTCCCTTTTTGTTCTCAACATGATTTTTCCTCTTTTTTAGCCTCCATCTTTTCTCATCTTCCTCTCTGTCACTGGCCTGCTTTCTCCTCCCTTCGCCATCTCAGTTTGCTCCAGTAGTGCTCCAATATTTTAGTGAGTCATTCTGCAGTGGCTCTAGCTGATGGTCATGTGATTAAAAACTGCCTGACAACATTGATGCAGCCGGGCTCGCGTGCAGCCACACACAGCTTCATTCTCCCACTGCATCACAAATGCACACTCACGTAACACAAGCGCATGTGCATGTGCAAGTGCATGTCTTCCGATTCAGTTATTCCACACTCTCATACACATATCTGACAGTGAGGTTTATGTGCGAAATGATGTTTATGTACAGCACAGAATGATAAAGTGTATTTTGAATCACACCTTTGCTCATTTCTTTCTGACTATAAAAGAAGACATTGTTAAATAGCTAATAATGCATATTAAAAACTGCACTACCAGTTAACATCACACAATAAATGGAAATGCCGTCATTATTTAGAACAAAACAGGCAATAAAGTCTTCAAAACAGTCTTCTACAAACAAATAATTTTAATATAGCACTGAAATCATATATGGCAGCTCCGTCGATAACCTCAAACATCATTGGTTCTCATTGCATCTCATGAACTGACGTGCAACATGATGTATTTGGTTGTGGCACTTTATTCATTATTTCAATTGATTTGGGCATGAATACATTTCATTCTGTTCATCACACAAATAATCATATTGCTTCAGAAAACTTGGAATATAGTGCGACATGAGTCATATAAGTCTTACAGTGATGTTATGAGAATAAACCCTGAGAAGAATATAAAATCTCATTTTGTGTTCCAATGAAAAAAGTCATACAAGTTTGGAGCGACAGTTACATAATGATGTAAAGAATTTAAAAGAATAAACAATTTTGGCTTTACTATTCCTTTTAAACCCTCTATATACCATGAAGCTATTATAGAACAAAATAAGCATATAGATTGGCTATAAGTGCGTTTCCCTTTCAGCAACGTAACTCTCTGCTTAACTACCATAGAACGATGCATCAATGGAGAATGATCTAGCTAGTCACGACTGTTTCTAACTGTAGTAACTCGCATATCCGTCATTTAAACTACGTTGGTTCAAAAACATAGAGCTGTCGTTAATGACAATCCACTTGGGGTGTACTAATGATTTCTGCAGACATCAATTCAATCTCCACATGTCAAATTATATCTCGTTTATATGGACACCAGAAATCCATTTATTGCAAGAAAGATGCTTAAGACACAAAAGAGTCGTTTCGTAGTTTGTAAGAACGGTGTATTCAACGTTATCTTTTCCCCCATATGCATGCGGCTTGGTAAGTAAGCAGCTTTCTCCACAGCAACTTAATTTCCTGAAAATGCATTTGTAGAATGACTTTACTGTTTGTTCTCAGTTGCTTTGCTTTATTTCAAGATGTTTCATAGTTGCTGCTGTATTTGCTGCAATAGTAGGATATTCCCTCTTATGTCATACTTTGGGGTTCCCCCGGTGCACTTGAACATGCACACTCTTTAAAAACCTATAAGAATGGCAATTATGCCATTAAATGGCTGCATAAAACGCGTTCTTGACAAAACCTTAGTGTGTTAAATCACTTTCTTTTAATCCCTTAAACAGCATACTGTAAATGGCTTTGTTTACATGTTGTTTCAGAATGCCATTTTCTGCAAAAACCCTGGAATAAGCAGTTGTCTTCAGTGCATGTAAACATGGTGTTAAGTCTCACAGAATGAAAGCCATATATGGAATTAAACTTTCAATTAACTTTCCATAACTGCATGGCCATGAAATAGTTCGCGGTTTGCTGACCGCATTACAGTGGCATATTGCTTCACCACGTTTTTTTCCCCCAAACTATTAAAAAGCTTCAAATGGACAGAAATACAAAACAGAAATACCTCATACCACAGTAAAATAACCAGATAAAGGCAAATACATTGGTGTAGCAAACTGAATAAAATGAAAATCCAAAATTAATTTAGATATTTATAAGTATTGAATAATTTTAAATAATACAGAGGTCTGTTAATTACTACTTACATGTCATGCAAACACAAGAACTAGATGGATGGATGGATCATTCAATTTTTTTTTATTTGTTGATATACATCTAAAATATATACAGTATATTGTGACATCACACCGGTATGTTCTTGTGTGTATTTGTACACTCTAGGTTGACCTGGGCCGGAGACAAGAGGTGGTGGTGTATGACCAGAGTACAAAGGATGCTGGTCAGCTCTCCAAAGACAGCTTCGTCCAGATCCTCCTGAGCAAGCTGGACGGCACCTTCCACAGAGTGTCTCTGCTCACAGGTACAGAGCAACGGTATTATCTTATTAGTTAAGAGCCATAAAACTAATCAGAACTCATTTTTCTAGGGTTCAGCAGAGGTTTAGGCCTGATGTACTGTAGAGAGGTTGGCTTGTATCAGTTCTTGTTAGTACCAGCAGATGGCATTTCTTACATCACCAGTTCTCAAACACACTCCGGCTGTGCGGCAACATTCTCTCACACACATTTTATGCACCCTCCCTCTCTCTCTCTTTGTTTAATTTTCCTATCGGCTTTATCTGGTCTGGATCATTTCTTTCCTTTGCAAATGAAACTCAGGCCTTGATAATTTATGTTGTTTACTGCCTGATATTTTTGTTACGTCATTACTGCTTCTGAGGAAAAGCGTTGAGGATGGTAACCGTTTCCGCAGTTGTTATACACTGGTCAGACAGGTATCTCCTGCTGTCACTCAAATTATGTCATAATGTGCAAAGGTGCTGCTAGTTCCCCAAGGCAAGTTCTTTCGTTGCCATTTAGAGAACGACTCTATGAAAAACTACTGTGCAAAGTCTTTCAGACTCAGCATTTTTTGTACAATATTTTAGCCAGGCAAATTTACCAAAAACTTTAGCGTGCAGCATCCAACGTAAGACCGCAAATACATTCTTATTCGCTGACCACCCGCCTAAAAACTTGACCTGGTGCAATCTGCACTAGTTTAAGGCTGCGGCAGGCATATTTAAATTAAGTAAATGCTATTCTATTCGCTGTAAACATGCCTCTTTTTTTATGCAAAATGAGGCATATTATTTAATGCACCTTGTTATTTCAGCTCTATTTGCCTGGCTCAATTAAAGTTGCGCTATTACCGGCCACTGAAACCAAGTGGTAATTGGGTTGAAATCAGGTGTTTTGTGTACATGTTCTAATGATTATGGCAGCAGGAATTCAATCAAATGATGAAGAACTGCATTTTAACCAAGAATATGTTGAGGGTCGCACACTTTCACCATTTTAAAGATTAGATTAAGGCACCTGGATCACAATGGTGGAGCGATACTGTACTGTCCCAGTAGGGTGCACCACATCTACTACTGCATCCTCCGCAACTTACGACTTAAAACTGGCCTGCAAAATGGAAAACTGCACAATGCGCATTGCATTCTGCACACTTTTTATAAACGTTTTCTTTCTTTAGTGAAATGAATGCAAAAACAACTCAACAGTAAACAGCTCAGCAAATAAGCAATGCTATTGGTGTGCATAATTCAGTCTTCACAAATTCCCTCTTCCTTGTGTAATTATTACATTTTGTTCAACAGCGACCATCACAGCAGAGTTTTTTCTCTCAAAGTGAAGCTTCTGTTGAAACTGTCACAGTAAGCAATTTTGTGTGGGAAGCTTACCTTTTTATTTCCCCTCGCTTCTCACTAAGCTGCTTGATCCAAATATGTCACCACTGAAAAGAAGCTCAAATCTTTTTCTGTCAGGATTTGGAGAAGTTTTGCAAATCTTTGATTATGTGGCTCCTAGCATGGAAGAGCGTCTCTTATTTTAAAGTTTAAGACCTCTGTTGATTACAGTGTTTTTCTGTACGTTTCTGCATTTTTAAATTAGAAATGTGTCACATGTGTTAAGACAGCACTTTGTGGTTTTAGAGTTTTTTTTGAGCCCTGTTTATCTAAAAAAAAAATAAACAAAACAGTATATTAAAGGAATAGTTCACCAAAAATGAACATCCCAGATTTGTATGACTTTCTTTCTTTTGCTGAACACAAATGAAGATTTTTAGATGAATATCTCAGCTTTGTTGGTCTTTTTAATGCAAGTGAATGGTGGCCGGACATTTGAAGCTCCAAAAATCCGAAAGTGAAAGTGAAAGTAGATATTTATAGTAAAAAAAGGACTTACATATTGATTTGTTTCTCACCCACTGTTATCATAATGCTTCTGAAGACATAGATCTAACCACTGGAGTTTTATAGATTACTTTTATGCTGCCTTTATGTGATTTTTGGAGCTTGAAAGATCTGGTCTCCCATTTATTTGCATTGTATGGACCTACAAAGCTGAGCTATTCTTCTAAAAATTGTAATTTGTGTTCAGCCGAAGAAAGAAAGTCATACACATCTGGGATGGCATGAGGGTGAGTAACTGATGTGACTATTTTCATTTTTGGGTGAACTATCCATTTAATACAGGATTTGTAAATATTTGGAAAATAAAACAGTGCTACTTGCTTGTGCAAAATTCACAGCCACAGTTTTTAGATGTTCTGAGTTGTTTTTTGCATGCTACTAAGCAGTTGGGTGGGTGTTGCAAAGTGGTTGCTAGATGGTTGCTTACTGGCCCAATTCAAACGAGCCTCGTATGAGACTCAAGTTTCGTATCATATTCTAGTCCTTAGATATGGCTCAAGGCAAGCCCCTCCTTAAATGTAAATCTATGGGATTTTTCACCTGTTTTATCAACTGCTGGAGGAAAATCATAAGTCTGATCTCATAAAAGAAATTTACATAAGTGGATGATTTCTAACGCTGTACTTTTTGTTGTTGGTCTGGTTTCAGTCACTTTAATGTACTTTCTTTTAACCCTTGCAAATATTCCAGGGATACTGCTGTTAGGGATATCAAAATGATATGAACTATTCTTTGGGATTCATGCCTGTATTATCATCATCAGACTGTGAAAATAGTTCTATGACTAAATGAGGCCAGGAAAGTAGACATCATGATTATATTAAGACCATATTAAGACAATATTTATGAAAAATGGCTCTTTGCGCTCTTTGATGTTAGAATTAAAGGACAGCTCTAGAGGAGATGATGTAATGTTGATGCATGAAAGCTTTTGTGTGTTCTGTTGAAATCTTTTTTGAATGGTGTCAGCAGGATTATGTCACAATATTTCCATTAAGACACCATGTTAGCATCTTTTGCCCCATTATTTTCATGGTTACAGGGTTACCCTCAGTCACCATATTAATAACTTTGCTCTCTCTTGTTCTTTGTACTTTGACCTTTAGTTGCTCTACCATATCCTGCCCTGACAGAAGTGTTGGATTAATTTTAATACATTTTTCAGTTTAGTCATTTTTCATAAATCTTATTAAACATTCCCAGGAGTATCTGCACAGCATTTTAAATAAGCATTTGTTGTAGTAAAAGAAATTGTTTGGTAAAATACTGCCGTTTATCATTATATTTTAGAATTAAGTTGTTTAAAAAAAGAAAAATTCTCCCACACCATCACTGGCACATTGAAGATCTATGACTGTTCTAACACAGTTAGTTTTGCAAGAGTTTTTCTAGTTACGTTTAAGAGGGGATATAGTGTTAAGGTCATAGTGATGATTCCAAGTGATAAACACTAGAAGAACAGGAAGTTTATGACCACTTCCTGTCTAAGACAGCCACTATCAGGTTTCCTTCAGAATAAATGCTGTCAGGGTGACATACTGTAGAGTGCTGTGTATGCACAAACTAACTGTGAAACCCCCTCAAAGCACATGCAGTCTGATGTAACAGAAAGTGGTGAGCAAGTAATGGTCTAAGTGTTTGAAAAAGTCATTACAGGCACATTTTGCAAAATTTGAGCCTTTTTCTGGTAGTACTCTATCTCAAAGCAGTTATAGCACTCAGTCAGGGAAAGGGTTAGTTTAGGTTTAGGGTTTTTGGGTTAGGAATTAGGCTTGTAGGCCTACTGATATAGAGCGCAACATCTTGTTCCAGAAGTAAAAATCCCATTCATTTTCTCCATAGGGGAATACATTTTTAACAATAATTTATAAAGCTTTACAGACAGGCCTACTGTGAGCTCTGAGGTTGTTAATCAAGGATATATGCTTTTGTTGTAGCCATCAGTCCTCATTATTTTAACTTCATAAAATAAAGTGTTTAATAGCAAATTACTGGTAAAGAACTACACTATCCATGATCCTGAAGGGAAGCAGTCAATCAATCAGAGAACTGCGGCCAAAAAAGCACACCAAAATATCTCTGCAGTGACCGCCTACTTACATGGCACACTTTGAATGATGCATAAAATTGAAAAATATTATTTCTTTACTCATAATCAATAACTTTAAATGAATAGTTTTATATTTTTCAATTGTTTTTAACTTGATTACTTCATTCACAATGCTTCAAATTGTAGTTCATTTCCCTTAATGAAAGATGGTTAATAAACACACTTGGACCTTTGTCTTTTTGTCCAATTTTCAAATACCTCGTAAAGCAAAGTTTGTAATGTTGTGATTCACCATGGCGCTGGTTGGTTTGGTTCATGGCTTGGAACTTTTTTATGAACGATTTTTCCTATGAAAAAGAATTAATGGGGAAAACGCGAATATGTTTTAATTTAAAAACATCTTTTTCTCTACGTTTTGGAGTGGTGATGGCGTAGTGGGCTAAAGCACTTAACTGGTAATCAGAAGGTCGCTGGTTCGATCCCCAAAGCCACCATCATTGTGTCCTTTGCAAGGCACTTAACATCAGGTTGCTCTGGGGGAATTGTCCCTGTAGTAAGTGCACCGTATGTCGCTTTGGATAAAAGCGTCTGCCAAATGCATACATGTAAATGTGTTGGCCTTCCATTCACACTAAGGTGTCAATGCTCTCCATCCATCCATCGTCAACTGCTTATCCTGTGTACAGGGTCACGGGGGGGGGCTGGAGCCTATCCCAGCTAACATTGGGCGAAAGGCGGGGTACACCCTGGACAGGTCGCCAGTCCATCGCAGGGGTGTCAACGCTCTCCCAAGTGGATATTTTTGAAAATGCTATCTTTGCATTGTAGTGTGGATGGGGAAGATGGAGATACATTGTAGTGCCATTACTGTTCCTGTTAATCACTTTGATAGTGTTGTTAAATATAAATGTTACTTTGAACAGCCTTCACAATGCATTCCATCAAAGATGAGAAACAAGAAGTATCTACAATGGGAACAGGCCGGCCTTTTCTCTCTCTTTTTTTCTCCCGCAAAAAATGTTTTTTTCCGCCTGGGACCATATGTACTAGCGTCGGGGAAGATGTTCTTTCCCCAGGAGGAGAAGACACTGCGGAGACCATATCCTGCCCAAAGGGGAGGTTAACATGTGGTAAATACATCACACGGGCTACCAGTCACATATGGAAGAAGCTCCGTGGTAGGTCCTACCCGGAGGGGAGGAACTCTACAGCACTGTGACCGGAGGAAAGGGAGGACCCTGCTGAAGGGAAACACGGGTTTGCCCTCAGGAAACCGTACTGTGGAAAATATATCACAAGGGGTTACCACAGGTAACCAGCACATGTGGAGCCAGTACAGGGCATACTAGCACTAACAAATTCTTCCACCAAATTCTCCAGCTGTAGGGCTAAGGACGAAGAACATCCAGGGTTCACTGTCTCATGAACTCACATGGGGGAAAAACTGCACGTCTTCCCCTCAGGGAGGGTAAAGGCACTATGCGCAAGCGGTATGCGCAAGTGGTACACCCGGGCAGCTGCCCGCACACACAGGATGAAACTGGCTCAACCTGGAGATGATAAAATCTCGCAAAAGTATTGGTTGTTGCCCAGCCCGCTGCTCTACAGATGTCTGCTAGAGAGGTGCCGTTGGTCGTAATCCCAATGGGGAGGGCATGCCCTGGGCCTGGTATACCAAAGCGATGGCATCCATGATCCAGTGGGCAAGCTTCTGTTTGGAGACAGCGTTCCCTTTCCACTGTCCACCAAAGCAGACAAATAGCTGCTCAGAGCATCTAAAGGTATGCGTGCGATCCAAGTAGATGCGCAAAGCACGCACCGGACACAGCAACGACAAGGCTGGATCTGCCTCCTCCCGGGGTAGGACTTGCAAGCTCACAACCTGATCCCTAAAAGGGTTTGGGCTGGTGAGTACATTTTATAAAACATGCATTCCTCTCTACTCTTTTACATACTGTACAGCTGCAAACAACTCGCTTCAAAATTCGCTTATGGCGCCACTCCTGTGGATCAGAAAATGTAGCTTGTATGTACCTATGTGCCCAACAACACTTACCGCTTTGGCCACTGGGGGCAGTCTTTCAAATCTTTACATCATTGTGCGTTCAACAAGAAAAAAACCTTCTCATCCCCCGTGCAAAACAAGCTGAATTCCATTACCTATGCTAATGAAATTGGTTAGAAAATGTTTTCAGTTATTATAGTTCACTCTGCTATTGGATGGTGATTAAAACGTACCCGACCTACCGGTGCATTCAACGTCAATCAGTACCGTTCTATCTCTCCCGGTCTCGCTCTCTGCAAATGCCGCTCGTCCATGCCCCCATCACCACTGTATCGGTTGTAAAAAACAGCAACAGTTCATCTCTAGCTCCTACCTCACTTTCCCTACTACCACACATCACACCAACACACATGCAAACCCTTTTCTGACCCATGTGGCTACTGTTTCCAGATGCCCTAAAAATGTCTACTGCAAAATGTGGTCACATTACACCCAAAAAAGAATGATCTAATTTTCCTCCCCACTGCCAACATTTTACTTAACCAAAGAAGGAGGAATATAAGAGAAAGTAGCTAATTATTCTTTATTAGAAGATGAAAGTTTTAGCTTGGCAGGGAGCAAAAGAGTGCCGCTGTTACTTCCCCCTTTGTATTTAGCTGCTTTGGGAGCTGAATTCAGCTTTGTCTCATTCCATGGCTCCTATTATGCAACTGGGCGTTTCTTGTTTAAGTGTTTGTGTGTGTTCGCTAAAATTAGGTAATGAACAGGTGGTGACGCATTCACTCTAAAACAATATGAATATATACTTTCACTATAAAGCTGTCCTCAACAATGTGTTCCTTTCCAGATTCATCAAAAGTTAGCTAAAGCTTCAATTTTAACACTGTTTTTATTCCCAGTTGAGGTAAAGGACAGGGGGACATTCATGATTTAAACTAGCACAGGAAAATGTCTGACATACCTCTGAGGTAAAAAAAAATTATATTATATTTGCTTGGCTTTAACTGTACTTTAATTCTATTTGCCTTAACATTCAAAATTCTAAGTATTCCAGCTTGTCAAATTGTGACAAAGTTTGCGAAAAGTGTTTTAATCATAAAAATACATTTATTTTTCACTTTTATTGACAGCAAAAGTATAGTGGAGACTAAAAATTATTTAAGAGAGAGGGGGAAAGTATCTGGATTTTATGCAGGCTGGATTCAAACCTAAATTTGCAATATGAGCACCAAGGCTCAATATATGTGTAAAGGAATTTAAGGGAAAGGAGGAGGCGAGAACTGTAAATAATATTTTAATGAAAAACGTAAACAAAATATACAAACACACACATGACGGACATGTCCGTAATGATCTCTCTCTCTCGCACCACCGCCCGCAAACGGCCTTTATCCCTCTCCGAGGCTCAATTAGCCCGATAAGGGACCGGGTGTGTATAATCACGACCCGGCCCCGCCCTCCGCCCTGTCCCAATATGTTCACACTGACAGCAATTTTATCGCTGGAGGTTGCCAAGCACTGTTGGTTGCTTGTGTGTATTCCTATACCAACTGTATCCAACTGAATTTTTTTTACTGCAAATTTTTGTTGGCGTGAACACCCCCTCAACATGTCTGGAGCACATGTGCTAACCACTACGCTATGACTCTTTTTTTTTTTTTTTTTTTGAAGATATTAAAGGGACAGTTCACCCAAAATGAAAATTCCCTCAAAACATAGTCACCCTCATGCCATCTCAGATGTGTATGACTTTCTTTCTTGCGCAGAACACAACGATTTTTTGAAGAATATTTTAGCTCTGTATGCCCATACAATGCAAGTGAATGGTGGCCAGAAGTTTGAAGGTCCAAAAAACATATAAAGGCAGCATAAAATTAATCCATATGACTCCAGTGGTTTAATCCATGACTTCAGAAGTGATATGATAGGTGTGGGTGAGAAACAGATCAGTATTTAAGTCCTTTTTTAATATAAATCTCCACTTACACATAGACATTTTATGCATGTTCACAAGAGTTCTTCGGTTCTGTTTTTTTTTTTTCTTTGCTGGTTTGCATTCTTTGTGCATATCGCCATCTGCTGGGCTGTTGTGCAAATATGATTTAGGATTTTCTTTTGCTTCATCCCACCTTTTTTTTCTCCTGGCTGCCCAGTAGGTGGCGATATGCACAAAGAATGTGAATCTGCAAAAAACAGAAGAACTAAGGAAGAAGAACTCATACCAGCTCTTCCTTAGTCAAATCCAAATTAATCGCAATAAGAGATTCCACAAAACTCATCTCGAATCATTTTAGAACATCTAAAAGTTTATTCTACAGCAGCCTGGCTGACTTCTTTTGTCTAAATAGCCCATGCCTATTATTGTCCCAGGGCAGAACAGTGATCAATTTTTTGGTATTGAAAAAGCAACTGTTGCCATTAGGATGAGGCAGGCTCTCAAGGAAAGCTTATACACACATACACACACACACACACACACACACATCTCTTTCTCTCGCCTTATGTCTTTCTGATTAAAGCATGGCTTTATTTTTAGTTTAGACTCCTGTGGTCATCACATCTGGCGCCAGTCTCCTACTTTAACGCACACACACTCCACAGATTTGCAAAGGTCGAAGAGGTGACCTTTTTAGTCTCCACCCTGTGGACTCGACATACACATGCACCACTTTGTGGTGTAATGAAATGAGTAGCATTTGTCCTACATATTGCCCACTGTAAACTTGGCTTATAGTTTCTCTGCTCTCATAGACCTCAAATTATATGTGTTATGTCAATTCTGAGAAACAAACTGAAGAAATGTCAGCGGGCCGACCAATGCCAAATACTTTCAGCATGACATGAACTACTTCACTTCTCTCTTCTCTTCTTTGCTACTGTCTCCCTCTTTTTTCCACCCTCTGTTTTCCATCTTGTACCCCCACCCTTTTTCTTGTATTGACCTACCTTCCACATTTCCTCTTTCTTTCTTTTCCCCTCTCATCTTCTCTTCTCTCATTTTGTTCCTCTCTTCTCCCACTCTCCTTCCAGATCTCTTTTATTCCTTCTTCTGCTGTCCAGCTTACACAACTAGCTTGATTCATACTGATTTATTGCAGTTTGAGTTGCTTCTTTTCTATCTACTCCAAATTGAATGTCTATCTCAAAGCTTCCTTCTTTGGGGTTCCAGATGGTCATGGAAAACCCAGAAAAATAAGCCCTTGAAAAGTCAATGATTTTTAAGATTTTATGATTTTCCATGACATGTCAACATGATGACATTGACATGTTCTTTGTTGCTTGCAATGTTCATGTACCTTGAAATCAAGCCAATTCTTCTGAATGACTGGCAAATGCACAACTGATGGCACATTGTGTAAGCTGCCACAGAGATATAGCTTCTGGTCCATTGAAACCAGTAAGTAATCACGTTCAAATAAACAATGGTAATTGTGATTCTGAGGTTGCATTTTCACTCTTAAATAACATTTTGACTCCACTGATGGTTATGTTTAGGGTTGAGGTTTGGGTTACGGTGTATGGTTAATAAAATATGCATTCATGTTGATATTATTACATGATTTACAACTAATAATACAACTCACTTTTGGTGCTACTCTGTGGACATTTCACTCAGAAACTGGAGCTCACATGTGCTCGTACAGTACAACAACACTTCCAGCTTCGGCCACTGGGGGCAGTGATTAGAATTTTGGTAAGCACAGTATGATTTCAGCAGCAGAACTTCATCAACCTACTGTCGCTGAATTCACTGTGCAATCAGTCTGGAAATTTCTAGACTATTTAGTGAATATATATTTCTTAAGTGGCCATAAAATGTTCTAGTTATGGTCCGCTATAAATATATTTCATCGGACAGATTTCAGTTTTTGTCTTTTCAGACATTTGTACACTTATAAGCAAGAACTAAAAACGGTTCAAAGAATTAAAACGAAAAATTGATTTTCAATTGTTCTGGAGTGAAAACTTTATTGGTTATAACTGGTTAATTTTGTACTGATACATAGGCCCCAATGGGTTTATCACAATATATGTTTGGAACTACATCTCTTCATGTTGCCAGAAAAGATTAAGCTTGTGCTTTCAACCTGAAGGAAGCTACTGCATCACACATTTTGTTGCCTAATTTGTGGATGTTGCATTCTGTGAATGAAGACCTTTTGAAAAACTATGTATAATTACTACATTAAGTATGCATACATGGCTAATCCTGATACAAGGAAAAAAATGATTAGGTGTAAAAAGTATTTTCTCATTTGTTTCCAAGTCTCCACTGAATTATTGTTAGATATGATGTATTAAAACAGATTTAATGCTGCTGAGTTTTGACTGGGAAGCAGATCTGTAATTACTTAACTGTTGATTAACTGTATGCGTGTTTCTATGCTGATTAATCCACCACACAGTAAAAAAAAATGAATAACTCTGCAATTGGGATTTCACCCACCTATTAGTACTGTCATTTTAAAAAGAACATTATTAACCGTTCTTTAATTTCATTCTAACCGGTAACCTTTTGGAAAGGAGGTTGTAGATTTTCTGAAAAATATTGTTTTTTCATTTTTAGTTCCTGCTAAAATATATATAGTATAATTGCTTAAATATGTTAATAAAAATATGTTAATATGTTAAAATTTGTTGTTTAGGGCCAGTGGTAGCTCAGCGGTTATGGCTCTGGGTTACTGACCGAAAGGACGGGGGTTCAAGCCCCAGCTCTGTCAAGATACCACTGTTGCGCCCTTAAGCAAGGCCCTTGACTCTATCTGCTCCAGGGGCGCTGTTTCATGGCTGACCCTGTGCTCTGATCCCAGCTTAGTTGGGATATGTGAAAAAACTGCATTTCATTGGCTCTGCACAATAAAGTTGAATCTTAATCTTATGTCATCCCTGTTGGAAAAACCAGGTAAAAAAGACAGTCAAGCTGGTTTTTGGAACATGTCTGTTCTTGGATAGATTTGTTGCTGGTCCATGGTGGTTTACCAGCTCTATCCAGCTTGGTCTATCAGGTTGAAACCAGGTTTACCAACTGATAGTCCAGGCGATTTCTAGACCAGCTAGAAACCATCTAAAACAATCTAAAGGTGGTTTTAGCTGGATTTTCCAATAAGGGCCTTTTTTTTTTTAGAATCCAAGGTTTTGTAATGCAAATCAAACAAAAACGTCATAATGAACGTCATATTAAAGTTTTTGGTTTCAGTTCTAATATTTTGTTGCAAGAATTCTGGTGATGCGTCAAGAATATCGAGAATTCCAGCAAAAGTTTGTAGAACACGCACACACACAAACGAATGACGCCATATGGCACTTATTTCCTGACGGAGGCTGGAGATCCTTACATTCCATCATCAGCTAAATTTGGATTTCCAGCAGAGCCTGAGGTCCCTATGTGAAGAATGTGGGCTTTGTCACAATTTCGCTGCCTGGAAGCATTAGTACTCCCTCTCTGTTCTCTGTTTCTCTTTCCATCTCCCCCTTTTCTTCCCACCCTCCCAGTAGTGGAACCCTCCCTGGAGACTACTATCCTGGTTTACATGTGGCTCCATGACATCATGGTTCTCCAGGGGGGTCTAGATTGCTTTAATTCTCTGTCTTTGAAGGGGGAAGGGTGGAGAACCTTCATCCATATTAATAGATCAACTGCAGTTTTTCAATTCTCTTTGTAATGCTTAAAAAATTTTATGCAAAAATATAAAAATGGAAAAAATGAGATTTCACTCATAAAGGAACACTTAATCACATAAATGTCAAGTCCAACAACTACATTTTATCCACAAAAGAAATGTATGTTCACAACTTAAAGTTTGATTGCAGAGTGGCATTTGAGGAAAAAATGGGGTAAGGGATTAAATTAAATTAATAGATAAAATAAAATGCAAGAGGCTCTCGAATCTTTTAAAATGGATTCTAACATGAACTTCTGACAATTACGACATGTTTCATGTTTTGCGGATGTTTCAAACTTGATTTAGGACAAGGAAGATATACTGTAGTCGGTCAATAGTTTGCTTTGGACAGCTTGTCTTTTTCACTGGTCGCAGTGACAGAAGTACAAATTGTTTGCTTAATACCACAAATTTCTTCATCCAATTGTGTGAATCATACCAGATTGTTCTAAGCTTTTGGCTATAAATGTATTCTTGCAAAACATCTGAAAATTCAAATCTGGTGTAATTGATCTCCAAAGAGCGTTAAAACCGGTTTAAACCGAGTTCTCCTTCAGCTGTCGGTAACATAGCTGAAACATGGCAGACCTTGATTAATGAACTTGACCTCTGGCCTGTGCACTGGGCTTCAGCCAAGTACTGAGTGACGGCATCCTGTCGACTCCACTTGGAAGCCTTGAGTCTTTACTGAGATCTGGTTCATAGTGTTTTTAACACTAATAAGACTTAACAGGGTTGGTGCTGTTATATGAAAACTGATCTGAAGAGTAGAACAACGCCGTTTTTACCACCTCATAGTTTTAAAAGGGTTTGGTCAAATTAATTCAAACCTTGAGTCACGGAAATATACATGCTACGAATATTATGAGATTCTGGACTATTTCTATTCAAGAGTTTTGACCCATAAATATGTCTTTATATTCCTTCAGACTCGAGTTATACAAATGCAGGGATCTTCTGACTTCCTTTCAGACTCACTCTTGAATTGCACATCCACTGTTGTTGTTTCCACATTAATCTCCTGTTGTTTAGTGGCAGTACATCTTCTAGCACTTCTTCGTGAAAGCAATGGCTCAATGGTGAGTGTTGCCACCTTGTAGACCCAATAATTATTGCATATAATTCCAGGCATATGTGCATTCTGCATATTCAGAGTACGCACAGTTAGAAAAATTAGGTGTGTTCAGTGCTTGTGACAAAATTTGCATCACGCATCCATATGCAGACACTTAGTGTTCATGTCTGACCGAAGTATACTTTGGGCTTCAGTTGCGACTAAACTAGATATCCTTGAGAATTTTTTTTATAAAATTATATTATTATATACACTAATGAATAAAAAATATAAATATATTATATATAATTATGCTTTTCCTGTTCAATTGGGCAGTTCTTGGCTGGAGTAAGCTGCAATATAGACCATTTACTGCAAAAGGTCTGGTTATGCAAAACTACTACTATTTTGTCCTTCTGGTGCAACCTCTCCAGCAATAAAATAAATAGGGCCCACATTTTTCCTTACTGATGTGTTCAGCTCTAATTTTAATATCATTAAATCTGTATCATTCTTTCTTGCTCCCACCTGTTGACATACATTGAACAGACACATGTGCTACAACAAATCTTTTTTTAAAAGTTATGTGTCTACCAATTCACTAATTTCCCAACCATTTAGACAGCAGAACATTGTAGGAGTTTGCACGCATGTGATGGTTAAACATATAGACACCACACATTTGGCTAACTGAGGGGGACGGTATAGCCCATTGTTGATAACCAAAAGGTTGCAAGTTTGAACCTTAATGTATTATCACAGTTATGCCCTTGAGAAGGACACTTAAAAGGCTTGTTTAGCCAAAGTTTTGGTGGAGGTGAAATGAATTGCATGTAATGTCTGTGGGCATGTGTGTGCTGAAGTGTTGTGTTTTTCTTCTCTTTCCATGACTTCATCATGACTTCACTCATGGATTTGTATACATAAGACTTCTCAAAGCTTAATCATGCTGTGAGATTCTAGGTCATTTGCAACATATCGTGAGTGTGAATTAGAGAGATCCAATTGGGATCCATTAATAACATATGTATGTCAAACTCCAGCTAATTTTTATACTGTGGTTTAAATGGTGTTTTATGGCAGACAGGGGGATTTAGACACACTTAGACTGACACACACATGTGAGTGTTGAGTGATTGGAGCCTCTGGCTGATGTGGCTCTCAGCTCTCGAATGGAGGCTACCTCACACCTCAGGCATGACAGCTGGGGCCCCGTAAGCATTACGTCATGGACTGATGTATGCGTGGATCGCATGTCACTGGTGCTCTGACAACGAGTGCTATCAACTTTGACCCCCTCGCACTCCACACACACACACACACACACACGTTTGTCTCACTACATTAAAGGACATAGCATAGAAGCAAGAGACTTTATTCAGAAGTAAAGATTTTTTCTAATTCCTATTCCATGCCCTAAACCTAACCCTCACACAAACCTGATAATATCAATTGATTTAATTGAAACATGATCTGGCTGATTTATGAGCCCTTTTAAGTTGAAAATGACCTCACAAGTCAGTTTTTAATGTTTAAACAGAAGTTCCTCACCAAAGATCTAAAAACGGAGGAAAAAGCAGACATTTTACTGTTTGCAGAATATGCGTTGGGGGAAAAATCAGTACATGCTAGTAGAGGTCGTCCGATAGTGGATTTTGCAGAGTCTGATAATTAAGGTGGTGGATAAGGCCAATAACTGATTATTCAGCTGATAGTTTTTAAATTCGATTTAAATGTTTAGGGGAAAAATATTTTCTTACTGTAACAGGCACAGACATAGAGGCTGCAAGAGTACAATATGAATAAATAATAATAATCCCAATAATAACCAGAAAAAAAGAAGATTTGGTGCATAATGTGGGATTTTTAACTATAAACAAGCCCAAAACACACAAGGGGCTCTTAATTTGAAATGATGGAGAATTGGCTCCATTACAATACTCTATATTTAATAATTTACCAAATGAAGCTTTTTAGAGCCTATATATTTACCAGATGAAATGTTTGTTTATATATTTCACCAGATTGGGTTTATAGCAATTAGGAAAAAGGTGTATTATTATTCACAGCATATGATAATGTAGTCACATGTGTCTTTGCATGCCCTCGGATCAATTCAGATTACTTGAGTATCTAATCAAAATAGCGCTGACCACAGAGGAACACAGAGGAATTAAAGAAAAGGAAACTATTGGCATAGATTTTTGCAGATACCCGATAGTTCCAAAAAGCAACTATTGGCACCGATTTATCGTTCTTCCTCTACTTGCTAGTCACTTTCTCCATCTGATGGATTTAGATATGATTCCTGTAGTTCAACTGATAGAGCATGGTGCTAGCAACACCAAGACCATGGGTTCGATTCCCAGGGAACTCATACAGTTGTGTTGATGAAATGAAGAAAAAAAAAAAAAAACACATTACAATAGACCTTATTCACACTAGTGCCATATTTGATTTTTAATGTGAATGAAAACGAAGCTGTGAGGGATAGATTTACAGTCTCTTCAATGACATCCACAGTATGAAGCTCCTAGATCACGTCTAATTTTCCACAACTCATGTTTCTGGAATTTTTGTCTACTGAAATTTCTTGGAAAGACATTTCATCAGCAAAAGTTGGATTAGTAAAGACTATTTCATGCTGTAAAAAAATGATTGTTTGTTGTTAGTTCTGTATACCTAATGCATTTACTAATGTTAACGAATACAACCTTATTGTAACGTGTTACCTGAGAAATGTATACATTGAATGCAATTTATGTCTCTGGAAAAAGATTCTGTCAATTGTCAATGTACAAATACTGTCACCATCTATCCAAGTAATACCAAAGGACTCCACACTAAAGATTAGATTCATACAAATAGATTAAATCTCATTGTATTGTGACAACACCCATAAAATGCACATACTTGCAAGTTGGAGATGCAGCTGAACTTCACGAATGGCGTGGTTCCCTGCTTACCTGATAGTTGATCTTCTGGTATAGTTTGTCGTAGTCTGAGAGAGTACCCAAATTTTCACCAGCAAAACCCACCCATAGAGATGGTTACTGCTGACATATGCACATGCATGATCAAAGAATTCACACAGTTGATAATGATACAAACAAACACAGACTTCTGTTGTTTTAAGCTATTGTTTTTGGTGTCTGCAATGTTGCTCCCAAAAGCTGCTCAAACTGCTACTCAAACAGTGACATTTCTTAAATGTAACTAATAAACAAATCTCAAAACCATATTTGAAGCAAAATTGGTAAAAAATATTTTATTAAGAAGCTGAGATAAACGTGTTACGTCAGATTGCAAATAACTACATGTGTATCATCAAACCGCTCTGTGCATTTCACACGCTGTCAATCTTGTATATCACTGTTTCAATTATTAACCATTTGTTGTAAAGTCCAGTCTATTTGAGAGCTTGACCAATCATATAGAGAAGCCACCTTTCAGGCAGGATATCAGTCCATTTATTGAAAGCCCAATGTCCAATAAGTGTGTCCATTCATGTCTGCTGCCCTTCTAAACCCCTGATCAAAACTTAGACTCTCTTAATTTTGTACAATCTGTCCCACACACAATTTGGGTCATACTCTTGATCTTGTTTTGACTCAACTTCACAAAAATCCTGGCCCTTGAGAAAGTTGTTTATTCACAGATTCACTCCTATCTGGTTGTAGAGTGTTGCATAGTACAGAGTCTGCCTTGCTAAAATTTACAAATCACATTTTGCTTTCCCTTGACTCTGGGTCATGTGATATATTGGTCCTCTTAGATCTAAGGGCAGCTTAATACTATTCATTATGATTTGATTCTTTTAAAATGCCTTGAACTTGTGGTTGGCATCCAGGGATTGGCTTTACAGTGGTTTGCGTCTTATCTAAAGGGCAGGACTTTTTTTGGTAAGCACTGGGACCTCTTCCTCATTATCTGCACCCATATCATGTGGTATACTGCAGGGATCCATTTTAGGGCCTCTTTTGTGCTCCCTTTCTTTGCTTCCTCTGAGCTAAAACTTAACATAAATATAACATTTCGTATCACTGTTATGCTGACGGATCCCAACTTTACTCCCTATCAGACTGGACGATATTCACTGGATTGACAATCTTTTAACGTATCTAAGAGAAATCTTCAATCCTTCAATTGAATGAAAATAAAAGTGATGTTACCATGGCTCTCCTGCCTCCACTACTGCCTTTAGAAATAAGTTAGGTTCTCTAAGTAACACTTTCTATTAACCCCATATTTAATATGCATTGTAAAGGCATTATAATGCATTAGTAATGTCTCATAATACACCTTTATATATTTATAACTTTTCATATATATTGTAACCACAATTATAATACATTATAATACTTACCTATTCATAGTTAAATCATAGAGTATCATGCATTATATTATTAAAAAATATTATTTATTGAATATTTTTTGTCTGCAGAATTTATAATGTATTATATATTTGTAATATACTGTACATAATGTGCTTTAAGTAAAGTGACAAAAGCAATGTCTGTTACTGGGAATCTATTCAATAAACTTTCATGTTTATGCATCTTATTTGGAGAATTATTTTATAAATAACTTCCATTAAATAAGTTTGACTTGTAATGTAATTGTAATGCATGGCTAAATAGTCTTATAAATATAAGACGATATTGCTTTTGTAACTTTACTTAAAGCAGGCATAGACAACTTATAATATGATCATGTCATAAAGCCTTTTGACTGTTTTCACTATGCTGCTTTTGCATGACAACACAATTAACTTGACAATGCATTATAAATATGGGCTTCATAGAAAGTGTTGCCAAAATAACAATTACTTTTATTTCCTTACTTAAATACTCCTAAATCATACAGCACTTTGAAGAAGTTAACAGATGCAGATCTAATGCAAATAATGCCCATGATGCTCCCATAGACTCTCAGAGAAACAAGGCATCTGGGCAGGACCCAAAATGACGTGTTTAACGGTATCTGCCATAGACTCCAACTGAACAACAGCAATACATTTATGATCAATGCATTTCTGGTTAAATTAAAAGCAATCTTCACTGTTACATATGCTTTCACAGCATTTACATGTATTCATTTTGCAGATACTTTTCTGCAGACTGTAACATACCTATGCATTTTTGTGGCTTGTAATTAACTTCAATTAAATGCAGACCATTAGGTTTATATTAATGTATGACAAGACAGCTAGCCTTTATTTATTTAGTTGAGCTTAAAACATTCTATAAATATGCATACCACTAGTAAATGCAAGGCAAATGATGAAGAATGTTCTAAAATGCACGTCTACACATACATGTATAAAGTGTGTACTTGCAGTCTTGTTCCTGTCTAAAAGAGGGTGTTAGGTTTTTTTTGTTTAGTTTTTTTCATTTTCATAAAAACATCGAAGTGGGCCCCTAAGGTGGCTGCATATTTGCTCGGTGAGTAAGGAATGTGGTTGCATGCCTTACACATGAGCCAGAATTCAGTGCAGACACAGAAAAATAGGGAGAGAGGGAGAAAGAGAAAGTAATAAAGAGGAGAGTCAGGGCAGTCTATGCTCATGGCAAATGAGCTCATTCACTCTAAGGTCAGAGAGAGAGAGAGAGAGAGAGAGAGAGAAAGAGCGAGAGAGAGAGGAGGCGGGGGAAGACTTGAATGGAGGCTATTCAACAATAGCGAGCTCCACTTTCAGTTGTTGCCATACAGAATGAGACAGAGGACGGATCTGTGGCACTCCTGAGGAAAGACTACACACTTTCTGTCCTTCTCCTTTCCCGTTTGCTCTCTGAGTGGGGACACATTTCTTTTGCAGTTTCCCTCTTAGATGATTTTAGTATCGTACCTTTTTTTGTACCCAGCATCTTGTGGACATATAGTTCTTGGACTGTGGTTTGGACTGCTTGGTGCATTCTGAGGTGTTGCGGATGCCCCTAGACGTGGTTATATCCCCTTCAGAGAGCTGCTTCTGGCCGGGGATCCAGCGAACAGAAATGAGACTCAAAATCCGAGTCAGCAAGATGAGGAAAGAACGCAAGCTTAGAGGTGTGTAGTGTCCGTTGACACCTTGATCATCGGTGCTTTCCAAGTTGTGCCTGTCAAACATGACAGCCAGAGTCTGTGATATGTATAGCTCTTTAATTTTCTGCTAAAATTGTGCTTGATTGATATGAAAATTCTTGACTCTTTCTTTTACGATGAAATTACTTTGTTATTAGTATTAGTAGAGTAGTATGGCAAAACATTAACCTATAGGAGCTTAATTGTATAAAGGTGTACGGGAGGAGCATGCATGCAATTTATTTGACATAAATCAAACTTTATATATATAGTAATTCATGGTTGTGCATGCATGTGGTCACTGCATTTGCGTACTACTAATGCCATAGACTAGAACTTAAACAGTTGGACTTTGTCAAGCCATTTACTGTTAAAGTCTTCGACGATGGCTTTGGGGTAGAAACGCAATAATTGTAATAGCGCCAACAGTTAATGATTCAATGATACGGGGTCCCGGGGTGTAACACTTCTAATCTGTCAAGCATGACACAAAGCGCCGGGAGTGATGAGGTAGCCACCAGCCCCCTGCTGTTTTTTGTGTTCCTCATTGTGCACCGTGCATGTGTGCAATGATGTCATTGTGCCCTTATTGAGATGCTAATAAGTGTGTGTGTGTGCGGAGATGGGGACAGATGGGGGCTGCTCCTCAATGCCGTCATGTCTTCTGCATCTGGAGACCGGGAGCTTGTGTGTGTGTGTGTGTGTTGATGTGCATTAGTTTAATTCAGGCGCCCATCAATACCACTGGATGTAGGGTTGTGAATGGAAGCCTGTGTGAGAGGGGCTATAGAGCCCAGTTGAAAAGATGCTAAACTGAGGCGGTCCTAAAGATGGAGGTCAGGTGCTGCAAGACAATGAACTGATATCAAAGGCTGGAGTTAATGAACTCATCACCTTTGCATTATAAAAGACAAATGCAGCTCAGTAGTTCATGGCCATTTCCGATAAATGTAACCTTGTTATCGCACCAGCTTTGCAGCACAATAGAGGTATCGTAGCGGCAGTGGTATTTAGGTAAGTGGGTGAATCTCAAGAAACCTGCCATGAAATATCCTTGTCATATTTAATCCCAAATTTTGTGTGAAGAAAATGTACTCTGCCTTTATGATCCTTTGCACTGTGGCATTATTTTCTGAAAAATTAAGCACATTTTACTCAATTCTCATTACCGTAATGTGTCTGTTATTGCCTTATTTATTTTCAATTATGATTCTCATTAATGTAATATATTAATTTTTTTTGCAGTGCTACAGTAAAAAAATTAAATAAATAAATAATAATTTTTAAAAAAAAAATTTACATTTAAATTTAAACAAATTATTAATTTAAGGCAGTACTACATATCCTACCATGATGATGTTACATTAAATAGAATGAGACTTTATTTTTGACTGTGACCATTGCATTATACAACACATACAATATATGCAATATATCCACACTGCAATTGCAGAGAAAAGCTTCCATTATGTTTTGGTTCATCAGAGAAACTACCTGGATGCCAAATGGAGGTTATGTAAGCTTTGGAAATGGAGGGAGAAAAAAACACAAAAGGAAGTGTGTGAGTGGCACATTGCCTCTTGTTCCAGCCTGAGACTGACCCTGGCACACTTCTCTTGCTGAAACATCCACATGCCCATTGGTTTTGAAATAAACGTCTCCACTGCCCTCTTACGCAACAGTAAAGTGAAAAAAGTGAATAATGTTGTCTAAGCCAGGGGTTTTCAAAGTCAAAGACAGTGGGCCTCCCTTTGTGACACAACGTACACGATGGCCCCTGGTCTAAGCCAATCATGAATTTTACTGTATATATGCATTCACTAAAATTCTGTGCAATGTAAGCATGGTGCATGTATGTAATGTTGGAGTTTTTAAACACTGTACACTCAGAACACATTGAGAACATCCATTTTGCATCAATTTGGGTTTCAAACACTGCTGCATACAGTACATTTCATCTTGCATATATTCTCTGGCTCATGGCAGAAGTAAAAGTTAGGTGTCTGTTTGTTCAAATTAAGCAAGATATGAGGAAGACAGAAGCATAAGGTTTCCTTGTAATCCTAACTGTCACCACCACCACCCAGTTAAAAGTGATAGCTGATGACCTCACTCAAGTATTTCCCCTCTTGGCTTTTCAACATTGTGGTGCTGTACTTGTTCCTGTTTGTGTTACTGTGGTCCAGAAACACTTTTTTTTTTCAAGGAAGCTATATAAAGCACCCCTGTAGATCTTCGAAGCACAAAGGGTGGACAATATTCCAGATCCTTGATGAGATGAAACGGACCATCAAAGATCACAGCTAAAGGCTGTGCCTCTTCTAAAGCCTAGCTAAAGCCTCTATGCTGTGGTCTTGCTCCCACTGACCTTGCCCTTTGATATCCTTTCCTTGACCTTTGGGTTCAAGAAAGAGGAATGGGAGGTAAAGACTGCTTCCTTGTTTTGGCAATTTGGATGGGAGGCTAGTTTTACAGGCCTAAACCAGGCGGAGTTTAGAGTCTCTCTTCGGTATTGCTGACAAATGTTGACACAATGACCAACCCTTTCAGGCGGTTATGTCACCAGACCAGTGAAGGGAGTTACAGAGGGGGGAAGGGAACAGATGTCCAGAATTTGATGTATCAACGTGTTTGAATGCATTTGTGCGTGTGTTGGGGGGAGGGGTGCATTTGAAACAGGATGGGGGTCGTGGAACCTTTAATAGGCAGTCATTCATCTACCGCTGGTTTCGAGAGTGTATGGAGGAGGCATCAGGGGCCCGTTGGTTCTGCTTGAGTGATATGCAAATACCCTCTCTGTCTTCTGTGCTGAAAGATGATGTCATTGTGCTACCCGTTGCCATTAATAGCAGGAAACAGACAGGTCGACGCTCAAGTTCTTAAAGGGCCAGGCACCCTGTAAAAAACAACTGTAGTTGCTTAGTGATTTATGCATGGATAAGAGGGACAGGTGTTCCTTGTCTGTTACAGCTAAGCAGGTGGCTTTTAACATTCAGTTAACTGAAGTACAATTTGTCACCCTTGCATGGACTCCAGATGATGTCATGCAATAACACTCAGCATGGTTTATTTTGCTCTTTGTTATAAACCTTTCTATCACCCGTCTCTTTATTTGCCATGACTCATTTTATTGACTTGTTCATTTTGACTCCTCCTTCCTACCAGATCTGTTTAACATAGTCACTTTTGTTTGAATAGTTTGAACTATTTCCTGGTTGGGACAAAATTATTTCATGGCTTCCTGGGTGACTGCTGTGTATACAAGCTCCCAGTGTTACCTGTCCCAGATTCACATGATGCTCATATGAGATTCAGGTCTAAACTCATCTGCTGGGGATCACGCTTTCCTTTGCAGTTTGATAAATACGTACTTTTTTATTTTCCGATCTTCTATCCATTAGACAGCTACATTGTTGTTCCGCTGCTTATAGATACACTATTGTGCATGCACATGTGTGTGAATGCATTTGTGAATTTATACCTTGCATTTGTGTGTGCACATCCGTATGTTGTTATCCAGGCACCCAACGCCCTAGAGCTATGAATCAGGGGCTTGGTCTGAGCTTGGTCTGCACCTGTGACCACACTCATTCTCCAAGCTTGACACAGTTGTTCAGTTGAGGATATTAGGTTTTACAGGAAAAGGAGCTCCAGTAGACAAACACGAAAGCTGGAGCCACCCACCTCTTAAAGAGACAGGGCTCCTTTTAGGCCTGCTCGCCACTGCTCTGTTCGTTAATGCAATGACCTAGATTAGTTGAACATTGTTCATAACATCTGAGTCCTCTCCTTTGTGGTTTGTTTGCTTATTGACAAATTATGTGTGACATTGGCATGTGCTTTGTAAGTACATGATAGGTTTTAACTTGAAATATGCCCACTGAAAGTCATTATTCTTAGATTACAGTTGCACTTTGTTCAGTTTCTGCTTGAAAGGCTTTGTGTGGCATCCCTCACTTAATGACTTCTGCTACAACAATGACTGTCAGTTGCAAAATTCAAAATTCCAGTTGGTCTTGTCTCTCATCTGTTACATGGGTAGGAGATCACTTTGTTCCTAACATGTTCTCTCTTTTCTCTGTGCATTTCTTCAGGTGGTTTTGCAGCATTCTCTTCCTGTTTCCCAGGCCTGTGTGAAGGTAAGCCGGTGGCCACTCTGCCAATGAGCTTGTCTCAGCCATGCCTGTCCGTGGCGAATGTGGGTCTTACACGAATCCTGCCCCATCTTTACCTGGGCTCACAGAAAGATGTGCTCAACAAGGTGAGACTAAAGCTTTGAATTTTTAGAACTTGGTCCAAACATTGGTCTGTTTCTATGAATTCATACATATTTTCTTTTCCATGCACAGGATCTGATGGCACAGAATGGCATCACGTATGTGTTAAATGCCAGTAACACCTGCCCAAAGCCTGAGTTTATCTCTGAGAGCCATTTCATGCGCATTCCTGTCAATGACAACTACTGTGAAAAACTCCTGCCATGGCTAGACAAAACCAACGAATTTATTGGTAAAAACCTTCTTGACAATGGGAGAATTGTTCTTTAAAGTTTCCTTTTCCTGATTGGCTATCATACCTCTGCTATAATAGTTTAGATTAAGATTCAGGTTAAACGTACCTTCACATGCTGGCATGAAAAATTAGTAGCTTGCCCTGTGATGATATGAGGAAGAACAAATTTGATCCCGAAAGCATATTTCCAGAAATTATATGGTTTGTCACAAAGTATTTGATTGTCTTGCATGTTTTGTGTTTGCTCATGTTTTTCCCATTTCCCTTTCAGACAAAGCCAAGGTTTCCAACTGCCGAGTCATTGTCCATTGTTTAGCTGGCATCTCCAGGTCCGCCACCATTGCCATTGCTTATATAATGAAGACAATGGGCTTGTCATCAGATGATGCTTACAGGTAAACTCACTCAAATACCCTGCAGCTTAAATTGCACATTCTCTGAAAGCAGTTTTCTGCAAGCTGTAATTTTAGATCTTTTTCCAGCACTATGCAAAATGGATCACATAGAAACTTGTAAAGAATAACTTTTGTATCCTTCCTAAACACTTTTTTATCAAGTCCTCCAAACGCTCATGAATCATTGCTTGAAGAGGTCTTCCTTTGTATGTATGCATATTTGTCCTTAGGTTAAACATTCTTTGTGTTCTTCTTGTGTTCCCAGGTTTGTGAAGGACCGCAGGCCTTCAATATCACCTAACTTCAACTTCCTGGGACAGCTGCTGGAGTTTGAAAAAGGTTTGAGGTTGCTGAAGGCTCTGTCTTCAGGTCAGAACAACTCAGAGCAGTTAAAGGAATCCTCACATTCATCTGGTGATCCTGAGAAGGGCTGTCTGGAGGTTGAGAGGGACAGCTCAGAATTAGATGTCAAACTATCTTCTCCAACCTCCCTCCAGCAGGGTTTTAATGGCTTGAACCTGTCAGCAGAGCGCATCCTGGACACCAACCGCCTCAAGCGCTCTTTCTCACTCGATATAAAATCTGTCTATGAGCCCAACCACTGTCCTCGCCTTGCTCCTGTGCATACAGAGGATGTCCCCAAACTCTGCAAGCTGGACAGTCCAGAGGCTGGAGAGTCTAATGGTGTCTGCCAGTACTCCCCTGGTTTAGCTGAATCCCCAGGCCTTTTTCCCGAGAGCAGCTCTCGACCTCGTTCACGGAGGAAAAGCAAGCACAATGGTAGCAGTGCTGGAAGTTCTCCTGTACACTTGCACGGCCTAAATTTTGGATGTTCACTACCTGCACACAAGAGTCCCAGTCTTGACGACAATCTGAAGCCCTCCCTGCTGCTCAGCCTTCCCACTGTGGGCACCGGGCCCATGTGGACAAAGCATAGAGACACCGTACAGGCCACCACCCCTGTCACACCAACAGGCGAAGCCCCTTGGTTCTACAGCTCGGAGTCAATGAACAGCAATGGAGGTGGCGGAGGGGCAGTACACTTTCCAACGCTAGGCTGCAGCAGTCTCCCAGGACCATGTGAGGTTGTGCGTATACGGGAGAAGGCAAGTGAGCCACGAGACTCAAGGGGCAGCTGGCATGAAGATGCTCTCACTTCCAGTGCTGCCGATAAACAGTTCAAGCGTCGCAGCTGTCAGATGGAGTTCGAAGAGGGGATCTCGGAGACACGTTCAAGAGAAGAATTGGGAAAGATGAGCAAGCAGTCCAGCTTCTCCGGAAGCATGGAAATCATTGAAGTATCCTGACATCACCTGCACTGCTCCAGGGACTTTAACATACAGTCAGACAGGCACCACCTATAGGCAAGGATGACTAAGAGTGAAACAGTGGTGTACCTAGAAGGCTGTTTTGTAAAACAATCATATTAGTTTGTAGGCTTGTCAATAATAACAGGTTCTCAGAAATGGGACTTTTTTGTTTGTTTTTTTTAAGCCGGTAGAACCGGATGCATATTGACATTGCTTTTGTCTTTCTACTGTTTTTAAGCCATAGCCATCCCCAAATAACAGGGGTCTGAGACTGAACTGCAGAATCCAACCAGTTCCCCTCGCTCTTGAAACAGACCCCCTGTTCCTCATAAATAAATAAAAAAGCTTTATCAGCCTTTTTGTGTATTGAGAATCAAGCATGGCTGTTATGCTTACACTTGTTTCTTTTATTATGGACTCAGTGAAGTTACACTGCCACAGCACAAGGAGTCAGCACAGACTAAGTCTTGGTCGTACATGCTTTGGCTAAATGAACGCCTCTTTGTGCCATGCTTTTGTCCAGCCTGCTCCTGCATCCCAGCATTCATGAAATCCTGGAGGTGGAACCAGTCATGTTATGAAGGAAATGCATTGTGGGTGTTTTCCCATAATGTTCCTCTCTCTCATTCTTTTGTTACCCAGATTTCAGGGTCTTGTCCTTCCCCTCTTGTGCCCAAGTGGTGATGCTCAAACTATTGTGCTACCCACGTTCCTCTCACTGAGCATGCTTCAAGGCTGCTGTTTTCCTTACAAACAAATAGTTATTGAACTCTACACAGTGATTTCAATGAACCTTTAAATGTTTTTTGTCATTCTCTTTGTTACAGTTGTAATTTATTCTATTGGTTCATTCTGGTAATGAGAAATAATATAAAGATTGTGGAGTTTTTAATTGTTTCCTCTTTTTTCAGTGATATTTACAAATACACTCGCAAGATTGATATGCAACTACAAGCAATATGTGTTTTCAAGTCTTTTTTTGGCCTCCTTCTTTTTATAAGTGAGTGTGGTTATTACCAGGAATTATCTGACATTTAAATGCACTTTCTGTTGCTTTAAGAGGAAAGTTTTGGATGGTCTCATTAAAAGGGTACCGCAAAGCTTTACAAAAAAAAAAAAAAAAAAAGAAAGAAAGAAAAAAACGTGTGTAACCAATTGATGTCCTGCAGTGTGTGACCAGCCTGCTGGCTTGAATTATTAAAGACTTTAATCCAGCATGAATAATCTAAAAGAATATGTATGATACCCCAGCTTTGTAAAAGGAGTAGAGACTCGATTTTGATTTTCAAGAATTCGATTTTTGTATTAACAAGCACACAAGACAAAATGAAGGGAAGCAATGACAGGGACTCTAAGGGGTTTGAGTCTCTCATTTGTTCTGCATATTTATGACTTTATTTATTGTTCGTAGTGGTCTGATAGTGGAAGGATGTGTGGCTGGATGATATGAATGGCTGACAGATGCTCCTACAGACTAGTGTGTTGGAGTGGATATAAGCCCCCTCACCTTTTCATGCGCGACTGTGCAGCCATATTAAAAAAAGTATACACAAATAGATGCATCTTAAACCTTCCAGATGGTCCGATAGTTACTATTTCTGTTGTCAACTAGTTTTAATTAGTTGATATAGAAGGCCGGGCACTGATAAGAACAGAATCTGCATATAATTAAATACATCCTGCTTGCTTTCTTCTCAGGGGAGCTATTGATGAGTCAGTTCCATTTCTATCGCTCTCTTTTTTTGTCTTTATCTCTCAGTCACTCTTAGCACCAATCTATCTTTCTCTCCTTTGCTCCTTTATTCCTTTCACCTACTCTGTTTCTCTCATATTCTCTAGAACACTCCAAAGTTTAAATATAACACAAGAAAGGGTATGTGTGTGCAGATGTGAATGGGACTGCCCTCTCACTGGGAGATAGTTCAGCAATTTATTTATGTCTGTTTTTTTTTTTTTTTTTTTTTTTTCAGTTAGCTTTTCTGAATGGCAAACAATTGATCTTGTATTTGTGCTGCTGTAAGTTCCTTTTTTTTCCTTGTGAGAAATTAACTGTCTTTCCTTTTCCTTCTTTGTTCTATATTTTTAAAGACATTGTTATCATTATTTAAAACATGTAATAAAAAGATGCAGGCTGTCCTTTTTTGCTGAAATTGTTAAATAGTTGGCAACTAATTATTATTATTATTATTATTATTATTATTATTATTATTATGTTGTGTGAATACCATTGTATCAACAAAACTAATTGATATAGGGATTTTTTAAGAGAAAATCTTGATACCTTAGGCTGCTTGACGCAAAATACCTCAGGTTCTTTTGAAAGGCTTGTTCCTCCCCATGTACCATTTTGTGATGATGAAACAAAATACAAACTATTACAAAATATGAAAAAGTTTCCAGACGTGGTTTCTTTCCCTTTGATATATGTTCTACTTTATATAGTATAATTGTGCAAGATCAGAGATTCACAAGAGTTTTCTTAATGTACAGCATTATAATTTGGTTTTGCATATTGTAGAGGAGTTAAAGAGGTTTGCAGGTATATATATATATATATATATATATATATATATATATATATATATATATATATATATATATATATATATATATATAGTAGTTAAAGTAAAGTACAAGCTTGGTGAACTCTGAACAGTGAATTCGTATGACGAGAGGACGCGCATGACCAATAGAAGATCGAAACCTCACACCCTGACCTCGTCTCAATTCAAAGGATACATATATCAAAGCTGCGAGATTTATTGTTTCAGGAAAGCGAGTAGACAGTATATTAAAAAAATGTTAATATAATATTATTTTTATTTGTGATATATTTTTTTACTTGCATCAGAAGCCCTCCCGCATGACATCATATCCTTGTTTGTTACGAAAAAATTGTTGTAAAATATGTATTCTTTGTATTGAGCCAAGAGGTCTGCGTATGACGTTTCAATCTTCTATTGGCCATGCGTCCTCTCGACATACTAATTCATGGTTCAGAGTTCACCAAGCTTGAATTGTGGTATGCATCTTCGTACAAAATTTCTTTGCATGAAGTTGCGTTTCCAGTCTCCCTAGTTCGGATGCATTTAAATGGGTGTGAAAGGAGCGTGAAGTGTAGTGTGACTGCCCCTTTAGGTCCATTACACACTAGAGAAAGCTCAAGTTGAGCGTTTGAACCATGGGAGTGTGAAAGGTCCATTTGGAAGGTGTGCACCACAGAGGGTAGAGGCTGTCTCTGATAGAGATGGCATTTAGTATATATATTTTTTACAATGTACCAGTAAACACAAACTATTTTTCAGGCTCTTTCACAAATAATTAATTTGTATTTTTTTGTGATTTTCTCTCCTTTTCTCCCCAATTTGTAATGCCCAATTCCCACTCTAAGTCTTCATTGTAGTGTAGTGACTCGCCTCAGTCCGGGTGGCAGAGGAAAAATCTCAGTTTCCTCATTATCTTATCATGTGGCTTGTTGAGCGCATTACCGTGGAGACATAGGTATGGAAGCTTCACGCTATTCTCTGCAGCATCCATGCACAACTCACCACGTGCCCCCACCAAGAGCGAGAACCACACATTATAGCGACCACGAGGAAGTTACCCCATGTGACTCTACCCACCCTAACAATCAGGCCAATTTGGTTGCTTAGGAGACCTGGCTGGAGTCACTCAGCACGTCTTAGATTCAAACTCAAGACTCCAGGTGTGGTAGTTTGCGTCAATACTCGCTGAGCTACCCAGACCCCATTTCTCCACCATTCTTATCTTTTTAGCCTGACAGAGAAAGATAATAGATGACAGAGAATGAATACACTGCTTGTTTGTCTGCCATGTTTTTTTCGATTTCACAGTGCAACTAGTCCCGTTGGTCAACGGGTGGGTACACCAGAGAGCATTGCAGCAAAACCTGAAACATTCTCAAGTTTTGGTCACATGATGGAGCTTCACTATCGGAAACACTTTTGTTTCCCTCACCGTCCTTCCGACATATGCCCTTTGAAATCAATGTATTCGCAGAATTCTCTGACACAGCTATAACTCTAGTGTGTAGGCGCCCTTAAGTTCAAGTTTGGTGAACTCTGAACTGCAAATCTGCATAACGAGAGGATGCATGACATATGTGATCCAAACGTGGCTCAATTCAAAGGATACATTATTTCAAAGCTGTGTGGTAGGTGGCATAAAAACTCCCATCACCTGAATGAACAAAACACAGTGAAATTGCTGAGTTGATACCATGCAGACACACACACACACACACACACACAGATCTCTGGAGTCAAGGTGAAACCTAATGATATGAAAGGCCTTCCGTATGGCCAGGAACACTCAATCCTCTAGAAAAAGGAGGAAAATTCCCAGCTTCCCACTCAAGAACTTGAGAATACCATTCTGTTCTTGCTCAGTTTGGGATTTTTCTTTCATTCCTTGTCTTGTTTTGAATGTCAGCATAGTGAATGAATGACTGAGTGGGTATCTCCAGCCCAAATATATTCATTCAATTTGTCTTACTTTGTTTAAAAGAACTAAGGGATATGATGTTGTCTGTGAGTGATAGAAACATGTAACCGTGTGACGAGATGTTTGCTGAGTAATTCAAGTGAGGCAGTGTGTTTGAACTGCGTGGTCTGCAGAGATAATGATTAGGGAAGGCCAGCTTACGATGACCGCATGATGACATAAAGTCAACACAAAGAGTGTCCTGTTTTTCCTTAGTGTCAACAAACAAAATAGCAAAAAAACTACTTTTCAAACAGGTTTTCTGACTAACAGGTCAGAATAATAGGTAGGCCCATCCCAAACTCAAGCCATTGGTTTAGCCAATGTTTCAGTGTTTTCTTAGTCATCCCAAAATTGTCATCAAACTAATTATCAATGAGTAAAAATATATTAATAAAGAAAACAACAATTAAAAAGTATCACCAGAAATATTCTTAAAATATTTTTTACTATATACCAATTAGAGAAAACAGTATAACCACCTGCCTAATATGCTGTTGGTCCTCGGCTTGCCGCCAAAACAGTGCTGTCCCACAGAGGCATGGACTTTACAAGACCCCTAAAGGTGTCCTGTGTTATCTGGCACCAAGACATTAGCAGCAGATCCTTCAAGTACTGTAAGTTGCAAGGTGGAGCCTCTGTGTACAGGACTTGTCCAGCACATCCCACAAATACTCAGTAGGATTGAGATCTGGGGAATTTGGAAGCCAGGGCAACACCTTGATCTCTTCATCATGTTCCTCAAACCATTCCCGAACAATGTGTGCATTGTGGCAGGGCGCATTACCCTGCTGAAAGAGGCAAGTGCCATCATTACCATGAAAGGGTGTACCTGGTCTGCAACAATGTTTAAGTAGGTGGCACATGTCAAATTAACGTATACATGAATGGCTGGACCCAGGGTTTCCCAGCAAGATATTGTTGAGAGCATCACACTCCCTCCACCAGCATGTCTTCCCATAGTGCATCCTGGTGCCCGTTCATGGCCATCCACGTGCTGTAACAGAATACGGGACTCATCGTACCCGACGACCACTTCTCCAAGGTCCAGTTCTGATGCTCATGTGCCCATTTTGGCGCTTTCATCGGTGGAAAGAGGTCCTCATGGGCACTCTGACTGGTCTGTGGTTACACAGCCCCATACGCAGCACGGTGCAATGCATTGTGTGTTGGCCCTTGTCAAAGTTGCTCAGGTCTTTACTCCATCCCATTTCACCTGCATTCAACATGCTGACTATGAGAACTGATTGTTCACTTACCATCTAGTATAACGAGACCTTGACACGTGGACTTATTAGGAGATGATCAATGTTATTCACTTCACCTGAGAGTGGTCATTATGTTCTGGCTCTTCAGTGTATATACACTATATTTTTCTATAATCTCTTATATATATATATATATATATATATATGTGTGTGTGTGTGTGTGTGTATGTATGTATGCATGCATGTATAATATATATATATATATATATATATATATATAGCACTGAATATACTATTCTTCTAGGTTTTTTTTTTTTTACTATTAGTATAAGTGTACTAGTGAACATGGTTTAAATGTTACATTCAAAATAATATTATATTCATCAGGAAAAACAATGAATTATGTTATCATTTAAATTAAATTTGATTCTAATGAATCTAATTAAAATTAGGAAGGTTTTTGTGTGCGTGAAGGAAAAAGTAAACATGTGATTGTAAGTGATTGGATACAAGAGTGAAAGGACGAGTTCCAGGAGTTAATTGTTACCAGATGTAGTAGCCATGTTGTATTCTAGAATCCTCTTGGATCCCAGAGTTTATAAATGGCAACTTATAAAACATGTTACATCACAGCAGCAATTCTCAATTCTGTTGCTGGAGTTGGTAGGTAACTTTCCATGAGATTTCTTGCCCTATTTCCTCTGTCCTCTGTCCTCAGATGACCGTAAATTACAAGCATCTGAAAGTGTTTCTTCACTAACAGAAACATCACAAAAACACATCGTAACAAATTTGATAATATTCTGGGTCACAAAATTTGGTTTTCATGCATTTTATTAAATAAATTTAGCCTTATTGGAACAGTAAGAATGAAGTGGCAATTAAAAATATGTTTAGGCATATATATTTCCAAAAAACACTTCAATTGATAAAATTACAAGCTTCATTTAGAGACCTTGAATGACCCGTAGTGTAATATTTCTAATGCCTGAATTTCTTATGATCCCTAGAGTACAACATTTAGCACCTTTCTTTGGAGGTGCTAGTGCTACAGGTAACCCTGTGTGTTTCTCATTACTTAGAATGCAGAGAACAGACTTGCGCTCTTGAAGACCAGTTTTTCCAAGTTACCTTGGGAGAACAAACTCGTTATAACAGGAGGATGTAGAACGCATCTATTGCGAGCTTTGAGACATGCTGCGAGCTTCCTGTTGTGCAATTGCCCATTCCAGCACATTTGTAGCTAGTGAGAAAACTACTAACATTATCACACACCAGTGACAACATTATTATTATCATCACACCAGAGGTTTTGAAGGACTAGTCACACATTGAAGTCTTTCAGCACTTGTTTCCTCCATGTGTTTATTACTTTATTAAAATGATTCACACCTAAACAACAAATGTTGGCAGAGTATGACGACTCTCGCGATCTGTCAGGCTTTCACGAGCTAAAAGCGGGAAACTCTTGAAGGTAAACACAATGATAAATGTCCTTTGTCTGGTAGTAATAGGTTCTTTCCAACAATTCATGCATCCTAGGTATTCGGCCTGATTAAGAACACAACCAGGTACTTGCATTCTTAAGTATTGGAATTGCAATTTGGCAGTGGATGATGATGTTGAATGAGTCCACGAGAATGTAAGAACATAGGAAAATGCTAAAAAAAATAAAATACAAATGAACTTATAAAATGAATTTAAATGTGCAAAGGGGTCAGGGTTTGAAACAGCCCAGTTAGCCCTCTCAAGTTAGATGCTCCACTACCTGGGCCCCAAAAAACATATTTCTCCATTAACTGCCCAAAATGGCAGATTCAAATCTTATACTTCTTGGGTGGCTTGTGTGGCATAATTTATATCACCAGAATTTGAATTTGAACACGCCTCCGAATTCATGATCTTGAAAAATTACCTGGTGTAATTTGATGTTATCACAATTTTTTTGCTGTTAATTTTAAATATTTAAATTGGGTGGTGAAATTCAAGTTTTTATTATTCAAGTGGTAAATTTCAGGTCGTGAAATTCAGGTCTCAATATTCAGGTTGTTATATATGGGTTTAGATTCAGGTGGGAAAATTCTAGGATGGCATCTGGGAATACAAGGAAGAGCAAACGAACGTTGATGTAATCCATCTCTCTCGGACAAACGCAAAGCGATGGAAACAGCTCAAAAAAGTCATTTTAAATGAATGAATGAATATATACATTATATTATACATATACAGCAGTAAATATATATATATATATATATATATATATATATATATATATATATATATATAGATAGATAGCCTACATTTTTAATAATGTGCAAAACGTCTTTTATTTGCTCCTTGGCAATTCACATTGAACGAATCTGGTGAAAAAGTCATTACATTTATTAACGTGCACGCGCATGCCCAGATTACACGATCCCGTTGATCCATAACAGCGGCCAATCTCAGCGGTACATCACCGTAAAGATCTCTCATTCAGAAGTTTCAAATGTTTTTGTGTTGTTTTGTGGTCTGATTAACTATAAACCGTCTGTATGAATGTAAGAGGTGCTTTTAACTCGTGAAGAACACAAAAAGCGAACACAAGCGAGGCAGTGTTTATGACTAGAAGTAAACAGCAGAATCACTTTTTCAAGATTTATCAAAAGAAACAAAACTTTAGCTGGCTTTTGTCGCATCCCACATAGCACACTGTCTGAAAGTTGCCGAAATGTAATTTTGGTCACAAAGGCATCCTGATCATACAGTGATGTCACATACACAAGTCAATATGCTCATATTACAGTAAATTATTATTACTGTATATGCACAAATTGTGTGTATAGAAAACTAATATAATAATACCTGTTTAATAATAGCTTACACAGGAAATGACAAAGAATACTTTATAGGCCTCTGTATTATTATTATTATGTGTGTGTGTGTGTGTAGTAAGGGGTACATATTACAGAACACTTCTGTAAAGTAAATAGATGGAGACCAGATTTGTATTATCATGAAGGTAACGTGCTCTGCCTGAAAATAAACATAATAAATAAGACACTGAACATCATTAATCTACAAATCTACATATGAGGTTAGACTATCCAGCATTTTGATACAAATATTAAAAAGCAAGCATGCAAACTCAAGCAATCCAGATGGTAATGTAAAGAATTAGGAACAATTAGGATATTTTCATTCAGCACTAGTACAAATGTGCAAGAGAAAGTGAAATATAATTATAATAAATATTATCAAATAGCCAAGACATGCAGCACACACACAAAACATGTAAAGGCGGACAAGAGGTAGATATCTACTAATTCATATTACCTTGAAGGCAGAGAAATTTATTATATTTACTGTGTGTGAGTGTGTATATATATATATATATATATATATATATATATATATATATATATATATATATATATACTGTACATACAATAGTTAGTTATGGTCCTTGAATTTGATGGGACGAGAGATGTTCCATGAGCACTGATACATCTGCACTCGGCACTTCACTGTGTGTATATCACTCCGCTTGTGTTCATGCCGTCTAATCTAAAGTGTAAGCAGTGCAGATCTTTCAAGAGCTATGGTTTGTCTATTTTTTTGTTTTTACATTACATATGTTAACCAGCAGGTGGTGGCAAAAGATCATTTTATGTGTAATATGAGCCAGTTTGTTGATGTGAAGTGAATCAGTCATTGTTTACACACAACAGCTCTTTGTGATCGCTCTTATTACGACTAAAGCAAGAAAATTGCTTTAAACTACTTTAAACGAACTACTTAAGCATTAAGGCTCATCACAGCTGAGAGACACAACAGACTGTTTAATTACACAACTTACTGGAGATTCCACAAAGGAGAAAATGTACTGCTCAAAATGGCGGCGGACATTGCGGTTTCTATAGTGATCGACTCTTGCACACCAGCTACCACGAAATAGGGAGAATTACCCCCGCTTGGACCGCAATTTATCCACTGAGAAAGCTGATCATCAGAAAGCTTGGGTGTGGTAACAGGTGAACACACATGCTCCGTCTCTCTCTCTCTCTCTCTCTCACATACACACACATAAATCCATGTTTCTCCAATAACTTGATCGAAACAGCACAAGCTAGATCACAAGCATAAGTTTATCTTTTCTTCAAAACACATTAATGAAACATTATAATAAATATCCCTAACGTATTCCTTTTTGTTATTTCACAATGTTTTTGTCACAATTGTTTAAAAGTACTTTTGAGCTGTTTCCATTACTTTGCGATTGTCCAAGAGAGATGGATGACATTTGTTTGCTCTTCCTTGCATTCCCAGATATGATCCTTGAAATTTGAATATCTCAATCCGTATTCAACAACCTGAATATTGAGACCTGAAATTCATCACTTGAATAATAAAAACTTGAATTTCACAACCTGATTTTTTCGATAACATCAATTTACACCCAGTCTTTTTTAAAGATCATGAATTCAGAGGCTTTTTCAAATTCAAGTTCTGGTGATACAAAAATTATGCCATAGATGAGCAACTGCCATTGAGATGAATGGGAACGCTATGGATAGCCTTCTGCAGGTTTTAAACTTGAAATGTGGCATGCAATCTGTCTACTTGCAACAAAGCTTCCATCTCTGGTTCAAATAAATTTGTATGCTGCCATCTATTGGTAGGTGGTGACATTGTACTGGTTTATTAGTCATCAATAATGGCAAACAGGAGTTGTGAATTACACAATAAACCTCCACCTCTTACCAGATGCATCATGTCTGGTGATTTCAGTAATGTGGATGAAATGAGATACCATTCATAACTTTCAGGTGATCAGCTGTGTGCTTGAATCACAGGTAGGGCTGACTCCTCAGGCGCTGACCTCATAGCTCAGAGAAAGGCTGGAGACTGCATGTCTGGAACCAGAGAAGTTTGTATTGATTTGTACTATGGTTGCACAAGGCAAAAGGCAATAGGGGAGACATATTCAAACCAAAACAGTCAGACAAGTTCGCCCCCAACTCACGCAATTAGTCGAGTAACTCTGTTGGGGCAAATCTAACAGGTCGCTCAAAACAAACGCAGAATATTTTAAAGGACCACAGACTCAATTTCTACAATTTTTGAGAAAATGTACCTATGAACGGCTTCTTATAGTAGTCGCCGCATATTAAGATGGGATAAAAGAAATTATTTTTACACTGAAAAAATTACATACTTCATCTTTAACTAGGCTAGGATAACTCTCTAGCGCTCTTTATGGGGTAGTTCACCACAAATTAAGATTCTCCCATAATTTACTCACCCTCATGTCATCCTAGATGTGTATGGCGTTCTTTCTTCTACAGAACTCAAAAAAAAAGATTTTTAGAAGAATATTTCAGCTCTGTAGGTCCATACAATACAAGTAATGGGTTCCAACAATTTCCAGCTATAAAAAGCACATAAAAGCAGCACAAAAGTAATCAATAAGACTCAAGTGGTTTAATCCATGTCTTCTGAAGAAATCCAATCTATTCTGGGGTGAGAACACTCAAAATGTAACCCCCTTTCCACTATAGATCTTGGAATTGCAGTTTCTGGGCACGGTCATGAGTTCAACCTCGATTACGCATAAGAAGAGCGCTAAATGGTGCTAAAATCATGATCTGCAAGAGGTTTGGGAGCTTGTGAAAGAAATGTCAATTCCAAATAGGGTTGCCACTTTTTAAGTTTTAAAATAAGGTACACTTAAATTTGTGCGTTTTGCTAAAAATATTTTTAGCAATAAATGAATTAATATGCGTTATTATATGGTGCCCTCCTAGGGTAAGATGGTGCCCCCCTAGGGAGTTAGTGCCCTACACAGACTGCGTTGTATGCGTATAGGGAGCGGTGGTACTGTACATAATTAATATGTTAAAAATATATTTATTTGAATTATTTCGATTATTTGTCTTTCTCTTATTTGTGTATAAAATCACATCCGGTATTGATTGAATAAAGGACATCATTTTAACTTTAAATACGGGGCGATACCGTATTTTACAGGACGGGTGGCAACCCTAAAATAAAAATAACAATTACACTGTGCTGATCTTAAATGTATTGATTTACTAAAACATGCATGAAATATATTGTTATATTTTTAAAAGTTTAGAACTACTTTTAGGGGGTACTCCAAGTAATATTGAGGATGGGGGTCAACCATGGAGCTATAAAATAGGGTTTAATGGACAAAAGGGTTGAGGAAATCCCTCATCTCTAGTGTTTGTAATTGCATAAGCACACAGTTCCATCTGCTGGTGGGATATCAGATTGTTTTCTGTTCCATAACAAACGTAGTAGAATGTCAACTTTGACAGTGAAATTCAAAATGAATGTGTGCCAATAAGAACAAGTAGTAGTCTAATACATAGGTATATTTTGTGTCAGTGAATTTGGAGAACATGGAATTTGGGAAATTATTATTAATAAAAATAAATTCAATTTTAAATAATGGATTCTGTAACTTTATGATTTTAAAGTGTAAATTCAGCAAGGGCACGGTTCATAGAAGGATGAATAAAGAGACATAACTTCTTAAATGTGTACAAAACAGCTGTCTTGCAGGATATTTTGGTTAATTTTTTGACTGCAGCTGAGGTGAACAATGAAGCACGGAAGCGAAGGTGGGTGTGTCGAGACGATTACTGTCAACACACACACACACACACACACAACCTTTTGTGCTGCCTTCCTACACTGCATTTTAGTCCGTTTAACGCGCTCCGTGATTACATTTCTGTTGCTTTCTTGGTTGGCATCCCGTTAGAGACACATCCCATGTTTACTTCCTTGACATTATCAGCTGTTGATTTCAAACCGTGGCTGAAACATCATTCAAAGTCAATGCATGCAGTCTCATGAGGAGCAGCTCTATGTCCAAGACTTTATATAAATTCTGGTTCACTCAGGAGGAACCGCTCCACAGAGTCTAAATTCAGCCCTGGATATAATTTGAGAGCCGGTGAAAGTCACAGCAGATCTGGTGTGCATCATCCCCTGCCACCGCTATGGACTGGTTGATGGGGTGAGTTTGATCAATTCATTATTATAGTAGCAATTCAAAACTTTTCATGCGTGCTTAAAAACCTAAATCGCACTTTAAACTCGAAAGCTTCCTGGTAAATAAAGTTCATTATTGATGTATACTTTCACTTTTGGCTCAGTCAGACTTGTTCAGACCAGAGGCGGCGAAAGCGTCAAAATTCGCTCTGGCTGCCCTGCCACAAAATGCGTGGACGCTCTGACGTATTTGAAATAGGCGGCAACGTTCGTTGAGAATGCTTGGTTTTGTGAACTATATTTAAAGAGGCCACAAAACATCCAGACATGTCGACCGGTATCTTTTTGACGACATATCACAAGTAGCGTATATCCTCATGAAATATTTGAATATATAATTATATAATATTATATAAACCATAATATCCACTTCATCAACTCACCTGGCACACCAACAATTTAAGACACCTTTGTCCACGCATCGTTTTTTTTTTGTTTTTTTTATATCCCTGTAAGCAAACGGGGACAGATCAAATAATACGGGAAAACCCGCCAAGGCAATAATCAGTTTCTCCTCCATTTTGTCTTCGGAACTAATGTTTGGTGGGAACCAAAGTTTACACGATGGTGTTCTCAAGACTTCGCTAGAGCGGAGCACTTCTATATTGCAATATGTTGCCGCCGAATCGCGTCAAAGCTCATTACCATAATGTTGGCTGCACTTTCCTCTGACGCCCACACCGCCCAAAGCTGCTTACACACTGCCAGCGACATCGCGCGAGACAGCGAAACCATCCCATTCATTTTCAATGAGAGCACAGCGACTTCCGGCAACACGAGCTGTCGCGACCGTTGGCGACTAGATGTGGGCGTGTCCAGCGACACCACAAAGTTAAGATAAGTTCAACTTTATTCAAATGAAGATCGACTTACAGAAGCGACAGCCAATAGGAGAGAAGACGGGAGAGCTCAAGTGATCCTTCTTTCTCTCTCTCAGCTCCTGCAGTAACGGAAAGACTCTGAGATTGAATGGTTTTGTGGACCCAGACAGACCGGCGTTTGCGTTTTCGCCGCAGATAAACAGCCGCTATGGCAAAGAGCATGCCTTGTTTCTCATTCATCTTTGATATAAAGCATTTTATGTACTGATTCCATTTATATTTAGTCTGTTCACTCCAAAATGTTTGTTTTTAGCGGCAAGAAAAGAGATTCGCTGTCAACACCAATGGAATGACATCAGTGAATGTCATTTATAAACGTTACTAGGCAACCAGTAGTGGGAACGCCCATTAGGGACTTCACTGCCAGCCACTGGCGACCTGCAGCGACAAAGTCGCTGGCAGTGTGTACACAGCTCAAGACTCGCCACGCCGCTTCTCGCCACCGAGAGACGCTAGCTGTCATAGAAAATTAATGACTTCCGGTCGATTTGACGCTCTCGCCGCCTCTGGTCTGAACACACGGTTAATGCAAGATCTCGACTCTTCCCTCATCATTTAATAAAAGCAAATATCACAGTTTCATAGAGAGGCAGTTACAATGGAAGTGAATGGGGCCAGTTCAGAAACATTCAAATACACACAGTTTCAAAACTATAGCCACACGACTTAAACTTTATATATGTTAACATGATTTTAGTGTGATAAAATCAAGGATTTACATGCAGCGTTAAGGTGTTTGATCGTTACATTAAGGCAGTTACAAAGGAAATGAATGGGGCCAGTCAATAGCATTAAGAAACACACTGTTTCAAAACGATAGACATGGGATGTAAACATTATATGTGAAAAGATGATTGAATAACATCTCTTTCTAACCTTATCTATGTAAAGTTATAACCAATATTACAACACTTGTTGTCATGTAGACGTCACACCAGTAAACTATATAGAGGGAAGAGTCGATTAAATCTCTCTCTCTCTCTCTCTCTCTCTCTCTCTCTCTCTCTCTCTATATATATATATATATGTATACAGTACTGTACACAAGTCTTAGGCACATAAGATGTTTCACAAAAACATTTGTCTTAACATGATTATTTATATCTGCTACTTTAGTGTGTCAATATGAAATATAAATGTTAGACTCACAAACATTACTTTTGCAAATAGAAAATATTAGACTAGAAGAACAGGGAGCCCTGCAACAGATGTCCTGGCCCCTACAAAACCCCCCACTGAACATCATGTCAGTCTGAGATTACATAAAGAGACAGAAGCAATTGAGACAGATGAAATAGATAGAAGAACTGTGGTGAATTCTCCAAGAAGCTTGAACATCCTATCTGCCAACAACCAAGAAAAACTGTGGCAGGGTGTAAGTATTGGTGCTGTTTTGAAGGCTAAAGTGTTCACACCAAATATTGATTTAGCTTTTTTTCTGTTTACTGGACTTTGTATGGCGTTAATTAATGAGAACTATTTATGTCATTATTGTTTTAAGAAATACTCATTTTGGAAGTTTTTCACAAGTGCCTAAAACTTTTGCACAGAACTGTATTTATAATTAACATTATGTTGATTGAGCTTAACTTGTTTTAAACCTGGAACATTATTTTAAGATGGACAAGATTGAGATTTGTTAGGCTATATCGGTTGCTCTAGCAGACAAAAAGTTACAGAGTTTGGTTCTAGTACATTTTCTTTTCCAACAAGAGAATGCTGAACTTTGAAATTTAGTAGAATATAAACTCTACTCTTTGACTGGATTGAACTGAACTGGCCCCAGATCAATCGGTATCTCTTCTGACTGGTGGCCAAGATATAATGTCATAGATCTCTCACGTAGATATGTGAAAAGCGTCCAAAATATTTTAGGCTAATGTAAAAAAAAAAAAAAAAAAACCCTAAACCTAAATTAGATGATGACATTTCCCTCTGCTTGTGCGGCTTCCTTCATGACATCCTGCTTCATGAGAAACAACACGTAAGGTTATTTTGGGGTTTAAATTGAGAACCAAGACTTCTAATATATCTACCAATAGAGTCGTTTACATTAAAGGAGTATTCCGGGTTCAATTGACAGCATTTGTGGCGTAATATTGATTGCCATAAAAATGTATTTCGACTTATTCCTCCTTTTCTTAAACGACTTTAAAGCTCAAATAATACTTGAGTTTTTTTCTGTTTTAAAACCCTGCAAAAATTGACCCCATTCACTTCCATTGAAAGTGCCTCACTGTAACCTTGATTTTTTTCTTTTCTTTTTTTTTTTTTTTTACAGAAAAGGAGTGGAAATTATTTTTTGTGGTAAATCAATATTATGCCACAAATTCAGTTGATTGAGCTTTACTTGTATTGTATTGTATTGTATTTAACTAGTGGAAACTTCAGAAGTCATTTAGTGTTGTTGGTTTTTTGAAAAACATGCATCCTATTTATGTAGGTAGAGGGTGTTAGTTCCTGTGGTTTAACCTACATTTAATTTTGATGCAGTCTGTCTGTTTCATTTAGAACAGTTGAATTTGCCTTACTGGATCCCAACAGGTATATTATGTTATTATTGCTGATGTTGTCTGCTAAAGCACTTGTGCTTTAATCCATCTGTAAAAAGTAAAAATTGACCAAAATGTATTTTCCCCGGGAAAGCTTTCATATGTGATGTAGATAATGTCCATAGCCACAAACCATCCCATTCACGTAAAGGTGTAGTTCACCCAAAAATGACAATTCTCTCATAATTTATTCATTTATTTTTTCTCTAGAACACAAACAAAGATTTAATTCAAACAAAGAATATTTCAGCTCTGTAGGTCCATACAATACAAGTGAATGTGACCATAACTTTGAAGGTCCAAAAAGCACATAAAGGCAGTGTTATAGTAATCCACACAACTCCAGTGGTTTAATCCATGTCTTCTGAAGAAATATGATAGGTGTGAGTGAGAAACAGATCAATATTTAAGTCTTTTTTTTAACTATATATCTGTACTTTCACCCACCCTCCTATGTACATTCACCAAATCTACTTTTATATTTGGTTGATTTGCATTCTTTCAGCATATCGCCACCTACTGGGCTGTTGTGAAAATATGATTTATTTATTCTTTTCCTTTCCTTTATCAAGCTCTTTTTTAAAAAAATTTCCTCCCTGCCCAGTAGGTGGTGATAGGCACAAAGAATGCAAATTTTTAAAAAACAGAAGAAGAAGTACTTGGTCCTCTCATGTACATGTACAGGATGGCTGTTTGGACTTAAATAAGGACTTAAATATTGATCTTTTTCTCACCCACACTGCATCATATCGCTTCTGCCTTCATTTGTTTTTGCAAAATTCTGGCCACCATTCATTTGCATTGTATGGACTTTTTCTAAAAATCTCTGTTTGTGTTTAGCAGAAGAAATAACGTAAAAAAGAAAAAAAAAAAAGACTTTCTTGAAAAAGCCTATTATCTGCTATTGCATTGGTAAAAAAAAAAACAGACCTTACAAACACTGTTGGTTGAACCAATCTTGCTATGTCGTGCTGGTTGGAATGCTCCAACAGACAACAATATGGAAACATAAATATTTCAAATTGGATTTATTGAATTAGGTAAGACAAAAATAAACAACTGTATGAGCAGGTTAAAATTTGGGATCCTTGTCTTGCCATTTATGATTGCAAAAATTTGTTGGATTTGCAAAAACTACACACTTTGGCTTTAATTTCATTATTTGCTAAATGTTTGGCTGTAATGCTTGTCTCTCAGAAGTTGGCTTTCAGTTTAAATATTTAATTTAGTTTTGAGCCTAGAAACTAAGAATAACCAAATGCAAGGTAAACATTTTAGCCAGAAAAGTAATTTGAAGAGGTGCTCTTTGCCATCATTCTGTGAGAGATTGTGCATGGCTTCAGCCTCTTGTTTCAGAGAACAGGTCAGGAATTCCTGTGGGTTTCTGCCATCATCTGCTGGTTTAACAGGTCCAAATAACCACTGACCATACATACACATTCCTGTCTCATTACATAAGCACCCTCTCTTGAACTGCTGTTGCTGTTTTTGTCTGTTTTGACCACTTAAAGCATTATGTTGATCATTGCAGACAGGTGGGCCAAATCATTTTCTGTATTTGATTTCTTACGTGAGTGACATTTCGGCTTCCTCTTTGTGATTCACCCAATATTCTGGCAAAAGAACGGGTTGAATTGTGTTACTCAACATTCAAACTTACAACATGAGGGGGACTATGTAGCTCAGCAAGTAAAGATGCTGACTACCACACAGTGGTGACTAGAAATAGAAATCGGGCTGGGATTTTACATAGCAACTGGCCCAAAAGTTGTTGGGGGGGGGTGTTGGTTTGCTGTCCTTTTCTGCATATTGCGGCGTCATTTTGTGGCTTGTTCTGCATTACGCGGCGGCTCATTTCAGCTTCTTGCGGCCCATTTTGTGGCTGGCCCACCGGCCTGCCCGGTTCTCCCAATGGCCAGTCTGCCCCTGATCGGCCCCAAAATGCGTCGGCACACTGGGAAAATGCCCGGTATGCCAGATTACAAATCCAGCCCTGATACCACACTTGGAGTCACAAGTTGGAATCCAGGGTGTGCTGATTGACTCCAGTCAGGCTTCCTAAGCAACCAAGTGGCCCGGTTGCTAGGGAGGGTAGAGTCACGTTGGGTTAACCTCCTCGTGATCACTATAATGTGGTTCTCTCTCTCGGTGGGGTGTGAGGTGAGTTGTGCGTGGATGCAGCGGAGAATAGCATGAACTCCACACTCAACTAGCCACATAATAAAATGCACAGATTGATGGTCTCGGATGCGGAGGCAACTGAGATTTGACCTCCGCCACCCAGATTGAGGCGAGCCACTATGCCACCACAAGGACTTAGACCACACTGGTAATCAGGTTTTCCAAATTGGGGAGAAAGGGGGAGAAAAAAAAGACAACATGAAATGAACAGTATTCCCTGTATGTGTTACTCACCCTCATGTTGTTCCAAAGCCATATCATTTCTTTTTTTTTGAGGAACCCAAACTGAGATGTTCAGCAGAATGTTTATCATACTGTGAAAGAGAATGGGGATGGGTGCGAGTTAAAAATGACAGAAAGACATCATAAAAGTAGTCTATTTGGCTGTTGTGCTATTCCAAGACTTCTTTGGCCATATGGTAGGTTTGTGTGAGGAACAGACCAAATTGCAGTTATTCACTGAAAATCTTCCCTGAGGTAACACTTTTGCATATTGAACGTAAAGGAATTTTCCATTCACTTTCAATAATGTGATGCAATTTCTGAGTGAATTTTCCGCTGGTCATATTTCAGGACGTGACTTGATTTAATCTGAGATTTGATTGAGGCAAAACATGTTAGGCTATAATACTATTGATTAATATTATTTTTCCTGATCATGCAACATTGGTTACATCAGCAGAAAATGAAAGTCATTTCAGATGCATAGACAGTTATTAAATCTTGATTAAAGATCATGAAAACTATCATATTTTGTTTTTCATTAGAATAATGATCACTTGCTGACCAGGGACAGGGACCAGGGACATTTATTTAAAAACTAAATGGGGTATATTTGAATATGTTGACTTGAACCTGCCTAGAACAGAGTACACAAAGTGCAGTCAGGTTTAGTGAGGTTGGAAACTGTCAAATATTTGCTTCGAGAACCTTATTTTGTGTGGTGGCAGTTTGACCTCCCTGCTAGCATTTTCTTTTTTGATACTTTGAAGCTGTTGGCTTCAAGGAGGGCACCTAACACATAGGATGGAGATTTGAACTTTTATTTGAGTGGAAACTTCCACTATGTACAAAATAATAGTGATTACAGAAAGGCCGGAGGGAAGGAAATGGTCTCCATGGGGTGGAGGGAGCCATTGTTTTTTTCATTGATTTTATGACTGGTCAACATGAGTGATTGAAAAATCAAAATAAATAAATAAATAAATACTAGACTGTTGGTACCAATAAGATTTTTACATTGGGATGTCATTTTCGTGACAGTTAAGCAACCACTTCAGGGTTGCTGCAAAGTTTGTAAAATCAAATTCAAGACTTTTTAAGACCTTTTTCAAGGCCTGATCATATTAAAATAGTTTTTGTACAATTATATAAATAAATACAAATTAGTGGTCGACTGATATTGGATTGTGCTGATTAGATAATGTGTTGAAAGAAAGGCAATTAATCTGTAAAAAGATAAATTAGAAAAGATAGATTAATAAAAAAGATTTGATTTATAGTGCAGAACTTTTAACTGGAAAGTCTGATATACACCGAGGACTCTTATTTTGAAATGTATGCACTTCACTGCTTCCAGCTGCTCATTCAAACAAATAAGGGAAATAAAATGTATACTCCTACAATAATCTACAGCGTATTTGTCACGTATCCACCGGACTCCCTCTCCTTCACAGTCAGTCACCCGCTCTCACTCGCCTGAGTTTTAATCACACACACCTGCAGCTCATTATTACCTAATTTGAACATGCAGTTAATCCTCACTCTCATTTTTAGGCTGTGTCTCATTTGGAAGGCTGCATCCTCCGGAGGTCGCATTTGTCGGCCGCATACGTCATCGAGGCTGTCTCATTTCAGAAAAGCGTGTAGGACACTTCAAATGTAACCTTCAAATGCTACCTTCTTTCACGAGAATTCAGAGGTTGCATGAGGTGTATCCTTCATGGGCACTCAAAGAACCCATTACAGGTGATGATCCGTTCTCAGAGTTTGTGAATCAACCAAGAGCAGCTATCCTCCGCACTCTCAACCTCTGACAGCAAGTCACACCTTCCGCACCAGTTGCATTTAGATCCTGCTCTCTCACCTCATCCATGCAACACGTTACAGAAGAACTGACTGACAAAATGACCCACAAGATGGATATACCGGCAGTGAGAATCCTCCTCCTCGAACAAGGGGACCGTCCAGTTGAGTATCATGTGCATGAGTTTCTCCAGCTGGTGAATTTGGTGCACTATGGTGACCACTCCCTTGTGATTTTCTTCAGGGCTGGTCTCAATAGTGCACTAAGGGAGCGAATGCCTCCGTGGATCCTCACTGGATGCTGCGCAAATTCATGGAGGTGGCTCTGCAACTTATCGGCTCGCCTTTCACTGTGGGTGTGGAAAATAAGGATTTTTAATCTCCTCCCACAGTGGATGTCTCCAAGCCTTCCACGGCTCCTGTCCCCAAGCCTTCCATGGCCCCTGTCTCCAAGGTAACTCCTCTCCATACATTTCCTTCATACAATGTGTGTTGTGCCATGAAGACCCTTCCTTACAAATTATCAGTGCCCATGCCTGCCACGGTTAATGAGCCAGTGCCTTTAGCCTCGACTACCCCAGAGCCAGTGCCAGTAGGCTTGACTGTCCCAGAGTCAATGCCAGCCTCAACTGTCCCAGTGCCAATACCAGAAGACTCGACTGTCCCTGAGACAATGCCGGTAGTCTCCACTGTTCCTGTAACAACACTCCCAGTTGTCCGGAAGAAGAGGAGGAGAAGAAGGGATCCTACTCCCCAGTCTCTGCCCGTGCTCACGATCATGGAGGTCGTTTCCCAGTCTCTGTCCACGTTTGCGACCACGGAGGTCGTTTCCCAGTCTCTGCCCACGTTTGCGACCATGGAGGTCGTTTCCCAGTCTCTACCCATACTTGCGACCACAGAGGTCATTCCCCAGTCGGTGCCCATGCTCATGAACATGGAGGTCTTTCCCCAGTCACTGCCGTTGCTCACAAACACGGGGGTCAGTTCCCAGTCATTAACAGCTCCTAGCTCCAGGCCTACCCCAGCTCCTAGCTCCAGGCCTTCCCTGGCTCCTAGCTCCAGGCCTTCCCTGGCTCCTCGCTCCAGGCCTTCTCTGGCTTCACCCCTCAAGCCTCCCATGGCTCTGCCTTCCACAGCTCCGCCCCTCGCACCTTCCACGGCTTCGAACCTTGAGCCTCTCATGGCAACGCCTTCCACGGCTCCACCTTCAGAGTCTTCCAAGGCTCCGCCCCTCAAGCCGCCCACGGCTCCACCCCTCATGCCACCCACAACTCCGCCCCTCGAGCCACCCATGGCTCTGCCTGCCTCCATCGAGCCTCCCTCGGCTGCACTCTCTGAATCTTCCATGGCTCAACCCTTACTCCCTGGGGCTCTGCCTTCTGACCCTGTTCCTGCTCTGTGGCCACCTCACAGGCCTCCTGACCCTGTCACTGCTCTGTGGCTGCCTCCCTGGCCTCCTGTCCCTGCTGTGTGGCCGCTCCCAGGCCTCCTGACACTGCTCTGTGGCCATCTCCCAGACCTCCTGACCCTGTCCCTGCTTTGTGGCCACCTCCCAGGCCTCCTGACCCTGTTCCTGCTCTGTGGCCACCTCCACGGCATCCTGACACTGTCCTTGCTCTGTAGTGCCTCCTAAGCCTCCTGATCCTGTCCCTGAACTGTGGCCATTTCCCAGGCCTCCTGACCCAGTCCTTGCCCAATGGTCACCCTCCCTGGTCTCCAGATGTCCAACAGACTCCTCCCTGGCCACCAGATTGTTGACCAATCCCTCCTGATCATCCTCCTGGATCCTCCCTTGTTATATGTGTCCTCCTGCCCTCCTCCATCTTTGGGCGCCAGGAGCCGCCCTTTGGGGGGGGGGGGGGGGGGGGGGGATTACTGTCACGTTAAGCAACCACTTCAGGGTTGCTGCAGAGTTTGTAAAATCAAATTCAAGACTTTTTAAGACCTTTTTCAAGTCCTGATCTTATTAAAATTAGTTTTTGTACAATTATATAAACAAATACAAATTAGTGGTCGACTGATATTGGATTGTGCTGATTAGATAATGTGTTGAAAGAAAGGCAATTAATCTGTAAAAAGATAAATTAGAAAAGATAGATTAATAAAAAAGATTTGATTTATAGTGCAGAACTTTTAACTGGAAAGTCTGATATACACCGGGGACTCTTATTTTGAAATGTATGCACTTCACTGCTTCCAGCTGCTCATTCAAACAAATAAGGGAAATAAAATGTATACTCCTACAATAATCTACAACGTATTTGTCACGTATCCACCGGACTCCCTCTCCCTCAACGTCAGTCACCCGCGCTCGCCCGCTTGAGTTTTGGTCACGCACACCTATAGCTCATTATCACCTGTTTGGACATGCACTTAAACCTCACTTTCACTCTCAGTCAGAGTCTGTTGAAATTTCCTTGGAATCACCTTTTGCTCTGCTGCAGTAGTGAACTGCTTATCTGTTTTTTACTTGCCTGTTTATCAATTATGTACTCTGGATTTGAGAGATAATTGACCTTGAGAACTCTTGAGTTTACAGCATACCTGCTTATCTGTGTGTATCACTCCTGTTTATCAATTATCTGCTCTGGATTTGCAAGATAAGTGATTCATGTGAACCCTGTGTTTTACGTATGACTTTTACCTGTGTGAAACTTGTCTGATAATCCATGATCGGCTCAGAATGTACTAAACACGTGATTTTGAGAACTCTGAATGTATTTATGCCTTGATGTTCTGACCTTAGACCCTGTTGGAAGTTTATGTTACTAGTGTTGGCAAGTATTGATTTGGAATGAACTATCTGTGGATCTCTGCCTTCTGCCTAAGTTCTCTGTAAATCTAAAGACTGTGTTCATAAGACTATATATACCTTACCTGAATACTCACCTCATACTACTTACCTGTCTCTACTGTGTTCAGTTCAATAAACTCCCACATCTGCGGTCATCTCAGCTCCCGAGTTGGTGTGTCTTTACAGTATTACAATATAAACAATTAAAAATAAACATTGTCATTTTTCATCAACATTATATCATCATCATCAACAGTAATCATTAGTGATCGCTTGTCATAAATGTACGTCTACGGTCTAATGATTACAAACTGCTCTGCAACAGCTGAGCTCCACGCATACTTGGAGAAAAACAACAATGTCGCATTTTCACTCTGAAGGATACAGCGCATGCATTTATTTAATCAAATAATATTCTTCTGATGTTTGATAATCACATTAGGTCATATCACGATTCCTGTCCACGATTTCACCTCCAAATTTATGACCTCTTTAAATAAGGATTAAGAATTTTGTTGTATTATTTAAGACTTTTTTTACCTTACATTTTGGATAACTGAATTTAAGACATTTTAAGGATCCACGGGAACCCTGGAGTTTCATAATTATAATTATTGTAATGCAAAAAAAGAGCTAAGCGATTTGGACAAAAAAATTTAATTGCGATACAAAAAAAGCACTCAAACATTTTAGATTTTCTATTCAAAAAAGCATCTGTTGACGTGGACCATGCCTCTCAAAAAAAGAGATCCCGGAACAAACACTATACCATGTGTCAACGCCATCTATGCCTGTTTGTAGCTGTCCTGACCATAGACAATTTTAAAATTGTCATCATGTGGTGCCCCCCTTGATGGGATGCCCCTGGGCACGTGCCCAAATGCCCATATGGTTAACCCGGCCCTGGTAGCTACTCTTCCTAGAAGTGGCCGTATAGCCAAGATGACTCAAAGGGCACACCGCAGAATGCTCATTGAGGTAAAAAAGAGATGCTGTCAAATTACCTCAAGAGAGCCGGTCACACAGACATCCTTAGAATATGGCGAGTTAAAGCTGTTCTGTAAGGAAGAATGCCTCAAAATACCTTCTGCATGTTGTTTAAGTCTAATCCGCAGCTCCGGAAACGCATGATTAAAGGTAATGTAAACAATTTGAGCCATTCTAACTTCCACGAGTCTGAGCCGTTGAATTAGCCATGCCCCTCTTTCCAAAACACAGAACCTAAACTGTTAAAAACTGACACAAAGCATGTTCCCAGGGTTGTCAAACACAACTGTACAGAAATATCGACCTCAACTGACAAATTATGAGTCAGAATATGGCATTAATCATCAATAGTTTGCTGCAACTACAACACTATTAGAACGCACAATATGATTGACAGGGAGAAAGCATCAGAGACCAAGGGATGTATTCACATTGTTGTTTGCCATTTACAAAGTCTAGTGATGTCACAGAGACACATATTTCATTAATATCTTTCAGGGAGTAGGAACAGTTTTTGCATACCTTTCCATGAAAACAATCGCTTAGGCACCTTTGATTATTGCTGTTAAAGGAGGATCGACCAGTTATTAAATCCAAGGGTTCACTTACTTTTTCAACAACACTGTGAATGTTTAAAGAGATTACTTCAGTAAAGGCATGAAAGATTATAATTGTTTGTGTGTTGTTATCTTAAGCACATTGTGTTTGTCTATACTTTTGACTTTAATGAAGATGAGCTCATGTTACATCCAATAAATGCAGAAAACCAGCTAATACCAAAGGGTTCACATACTTATAGTTTCCACTGCATAGTTTTCCAGGCAGTATTATTTTTATTACTGTAATACAGTTTATTATAGTAATACACTATACAAACAAATTCCAAATTCAAAACTAAAACTTTAGGATGCAGTACAGTACTATGAGTTGTTCTTGCATTACAGTAATGAGAATATGTGGGAAATGTTCTTATTTGGCATGAATAATGAACATTCACAATGCAAAAAAAATATTGAAACTTGATGGTACAAAAAATAGGCTTTGATTATTTTTTCTTTTGATTTTGGAATGAAATACTGTATAACCTTTTTTGTGTGCGATTCGCCTGGTTTAACTGGTGTCAGAAAAGAACAAAAGAAACTGTGATTTGTTTTTGGCTTCTTTTGAATTATGTTTTTAGTCAAAGTATGTTTGATTAGATAAGTTACATTTTTTAATTGTTTTGATGTCAATGATGGTGATTTGTATTGTCCTCAAAGGTCTTGCCCTGTCCTTGTGCTTTGTACATGTTTTACTTGGCATGACCATGTTCTTGTTTTCTTGCAAATGCTCCACACAACCGACAGTGCCAGTACATTTCAAAACAAGTCTAAAATTGGGTAATATTGAATTCCCTCACTGATTCTTGACATAAGGGACAAAACATGTTTTAGATCTTAGTTTTTATTTTTTAATACTACTTTAATTTGAAATGAATATATTTGTAGATGGAGGTCTCAGCTAATGAACCATGTAAGGTTATAAAACCTATACAAATGTATAAGGTATAAAAAGCTTTTTTTTTCCTTTATTTACTTTATTACTTGACTGTGACATCTCCATAAGACACACTAAAGAGCATGCTATTTTAATTGTATCCATCCAACAAGAGTATAAAGTATTCAGTTATCTAGTAATGGAGTTCACTAAAGGAGTTTTTATATTTATATTTATTTTTCTTGTTTTTAAACTATTCTGAAAAATCGCATTCCAAATCCAATCAACATCAGCATGTTAAAATAGTATAGTTATAGGGCCATCTAGTGGTTTAGAGCAGTAAGTGGACAGTCGCCGCGTCAACCAAGGCAGTGAGAAGCCCATTCTGGTTGAGTACCATCTGTGTGACTGGGAAGTATGTTCTTCATCAAATGCAATACATTCTCTGAAAGTATGTGATTCAAATGCAGCTTACTGTTTGTCTATTTATTATAAAACATTCCACTGCCACTCTGTTGAGTGTGTGACAAAGGCCACGCCCACACTACTGCGTTTTCGTTTGAAAATGCATCTTTTACGCTATGTTTTGGCCTACTGTCCACAATGAGTGCATTTTTGACAACTAGTGGATGCATTTTAAAATGCTGTGCTCGCATTGTAGTGTGGACCAGAAAAACAATATCTGAAAACTATGACGTATTTGTCGTCTTGTGATGAGTAATGTGATCCATTCAACCCCAAGCAATCAAGATGGCGGCCCATGTTGTAGTGGCGTTGTTGTGTCTTTTTAAAGATAAACGTTACTATGTGCAACCTTCACAAAGCATTCCTTCAAAGGCGACGGGAAGATTACTTGGAATTGCTGTCTGGTAATAACGCGAGGACAATTGGAATGCCGATTTTCCACATGCGCAGTAGGGGATTTAAGTGTTTTCATACTGTAGGAGCCAAATGAAATTATTGTTCAAACCACTAGATGGCAGTGTTCACCAGTGGTGTGGGTGTGGTCACCTGTTAATTTAGCTTGTTATTTAAACTTCCCATGGTTTGTATCAGGACAGGTGGCGGGAACATATGGTTCTTACCATAGAGCCGCATAGAGCCACATAGAGCCACATAGAGCCACATAGAGCAACGTGTTATACTCTGTATGATATATCTTTCATTAAATGGACAACAAATTAGTAGAAATGGATATCCATGTGTGGACATTGCTTATTACAAACTATGCGTAAAGAACATCTTATCACCTGACCCTGGCTTATAGGAAAAGCCACTACACATACGTTTCAGTGTGGACGAGCAACTTTTGGAAAACGCTTGAGAAAGGCAGTGTGGACGGAGAGCATTTCGAAAATGCCATTTTTAAATGTATCTGGATTCATGTGGAAGTAGCCAAAGTTTATGAAACTTTATATCTCAGAGTTGTTTAAAACGTCTTTTGGCTACATTATGCATATAATTGCTTAAATAGCGCACAAATGCAGAAATTAAGCATTAAAATAGTTGAATCAGCTGCTCTGAGGCCAGGGCATAGAGTACTTTAGCTTGTAGTACTCGACTGACATTCTTTTGATAACTGATAACCTATAGTGTTTGTTGTGACCTTTTTATCTGAAATGATTCATAAACAGCCAGTGTAAAGAGTTTATTGAGTCATTAGGACTGTAAAGCAAACATGACCACACAAAGTGTCTTGAGATAGCTTGTGCAACGGTGAGTCAAAGAGACTCTTTAACAACAGAATCAGTTTATTAAAGCCCCAAATAAGCCATTATTGTCTGTAGAGGTGGAATGTCTGTTCTTTGCTAATAAACTCTGATTAGGCTGAAGGTCATGTGTTCCTCCCTTTCTTTAATTTGATTTAGCCCCGAGGAACAGGATTTCCTCTTTAAAGCTATTATGCCGTTTTCAAGGTGTTCCATACCATCATCTTAAAAGCATCACCCTGTACTTTGGCTTACTTGCCATGACAGGTTTTTCTTTTCCTTGAAAGATTTTAAAATCCGTTTTGTACATCAGCTTGAAGGTTGAAATCTCTTTATAATACTAAAAAGGTATATAAAAGCTGTCACAAGCTAAAGTGCACACACCATTGACATACAGCTTCTTAAAGGGATTTTAATGGACAACAGAGTTGTCAGGGTATTGAAGACTTCCTCAAACTGTGCAAAAAGAGCGAAAACAACTGAATGTTCATTGTTTTCTAACATGCATCAAGTTCCCTCTGTCCTGTACTTTGCTTTATTGACCTAATACACATCTGCCCTCTTCAGACTGGATTCAGTTATTGCGTCCTCTTTACCCTGCATAACATTTGTAAACATCACAGCCTGAGCAGTGACGCACATTAGGTTAAAGAACAGCTGGTAGATTAAATGCAGCTTATTAAACAATTGTGCTCGAGCACATGCATGGAAGATGTGGCATCTTTTGTTTGAGTGCAGGAAGTCATACATAAATAAAAAAGTAATGTCTACGAAATATGTATTTATATTGTTTTCATGTAGTGCATTAGTTATACTGACATTTCAGCCTGGCTCAAACATTTCCATCTTTGAAATGTGATCTTAAAATTAAAATGGACATACAGTGTGACATACGACGAAAATTCTCTCATTATTTAATCACCCTCATGCCATCCCAGATGTGTATGACTTTCTTCTGCTGAATACAAATTTTCAGATTTTTAGAAGAATATTTTAGCTCTGTAGGTCCATACAATGCAAGTGAATGGTGACCAAAACTTTGAAACTCAAAAAAGCATATATAGGCAGCATAAAAGTTATCCATAAGACTCCAGTTGTTTAATCCATGTCTTCAGAAGGGATCCAATCGAGTTTGGGTGAGAACAGACCAAAATGTAACTCCTTTTTCACTATAAAACTTGGCATCAGCAGTCTCATTAGCGATCATAATTTCAAGCTCGATGTCACTTCCTAGTGCCATCTAGCACTCTGTACGTGCGTCAAGCTCTAGGAAGTGTAATCAAACTTGAATCATGATTGTGCCTAGAGACTGCAATTGTAAGATGTACTGTGAAAAAGGAGTTACATTTTGGACTGTTCTCACTCAAAATTGGTTGGATCTCTTCTGGAGACATGGATTAAGCCACTGGAGTCTTATGGATTACATTTATGCTGCCTTTATGTGTTTTTTTTAGCTTCAAAATTCTGGTCACCATTTTCTTGCATTGTGAGGACCTACAGAGCTGAAATATTCTTCTAAAAATCTTTGTGTTCTGCAGAAGGGAGAACTATTTCTTCAACAAAGATGCTGTAAAAAATATATTGTTCATTGTTTGTTCACTGTACCTAATGTGTTAACTAATGTTAATGAATGGACCCTTATTATAAATTGTTACTTTTTATTAGTTTTTTTTCTATATATTAATAAAAAATAATAAAAAATAATATATATATATAATTATATTATTATTATTATTATTTATGAAATTAGTAAAATATTTACTTTTTACACATTTGTATAGGTTCATCAAAGTCATTGTAGAATGTATGGTAGAATTTAGTCAGAATCATCTGAACTTGGTACTGTATGTTTTAGTGGATTGATGAATGGATGGACAGATGGATAATGTCTAGATTTTGTATTCTATTGTACTATTGGATATTATTTAAATGGCTGCTGTACATCTGTGCAGCCCTTTCTTATACTTTATTACCAGTGTTTGTTGCATGTAGACCTTAGATGACCTCAGATGCTACCATATCTCATGTATTACTTTTTAAAATAAAATAAAAAAAATAAAATTATTTTTGGGTGAAATATTCCTTTAACAAATCCGCCTGAATTTGAATCATATTTAAAAAAATTCTTATTGAGAAATCACAAATGACTGAAAAGGTCAAAGGTAATGTATTGGTTTAAAGTGTGGGAATCCTGTTATTTGTAACATCACACAGGTCTGTTAAAAAGGTCAGGGTTTCATTTTTCAGCATATTTTGAGAGATCACTCTCTCACTCTCTTTGACACTTTTATTCCTCATGTCTGAAGTTTGTACTTTCTGAACTGTGTGAAACTCCTTGTGTCAGATGTTCTTCACCTTCTGAAACTGAACCCTTCAACAGACACAAAACCATGCAGTGATCAGGGACTTCTAGGGTGTTGATTCAGTTGATTGCATGAATTTGTCACAAAACAAGATGGTAATACAGAATATACCCACAAAAACACCTTAGTTCTGTCTTGAGTCAGAGAGCCACCTGATTACAAGTTTCAGAATCATTCATGCAGATGGTGAGAAAAGTATTAAGTAAATTATTCTTCTGTCACATCTTACTAACTTTCATGTTGTTTCAAACCCATACTACTTTTTTCTATGGTACATAAAAGGAAATGATAGTCAAAATGACTATCTGTCACCATTCACTTTCATGGTGACTAGACTTAAATACTTCCTAACATCTCCTTGTGTGTTCCATGGAAGAAAGAAAGGCATATGGGTTTGGAACAACATGATGGTGAGTAAAGGATGACAGCAGAATAATGTTAATTTATTAAGAATTGTGGGTGTTTTTCTCAGGTTAAATGTTATTTTTGTTGGATCTAGTGGGTAGTGCACATGCTTCCTGCTAAGATAAGTGAAAATGAAAAAAAATGTTAAATAAAAAAGTTATGTTGTTTTACTTCATTGTATCGTCTACTATATAACGTTATTATGTTAATTTATTATATAATGTATACTGTATAATTTTGTTTTATGTTAATTTATTAAAAAATAAATTAGAACATTTAATTTTTTTAATGAATATAAAAACAATAAAATATTAAATAAATTACAATTTTCTCTCTCTCTCTCTCTCTCTCTCTCTCTCTATATATATATATATATATGTGAGAACATTTTAATATTTATTTTTTAAATAAATATAAAACAAATTGAAATATTTTTTTTAATAAATTATACTTTTTTACATAATAATAATTATATGTATATGTGTGTGTGTGTATATATATATATATATATATATATATATATAATGATAAAACAGTTTTAATTTACTACAGAATATTTTAATATATTTTTTAATTAATATAAATATAAAAACAAAAGAAAATAATATAAACATAAATTAAACATAGAATTATGAGAATAATTTAATATTTATTTAAATGAATAAAATAATAAAATATATAATAATAATGAGAACATTGCAATATTATTTTTTTTTATATAATATTAAAGTAGTTTAAATATATTTTTAAAATAAATTATATATTTTTAAAATAATAATAATTCTGTATATTATAATTAAAACACTTAAAATAAGTAATAGAGAACAGCACAAAAATGCTATTTTTCTTGGATAATGATGAAGAGTTTGAGTACAGCTTGCTTTTTTTATTTCATCAAGACCAAAATCAATATAATAATAATAAAGTTTTGTTTTACTAACTGTGAAATGTTATTCCATAAGCTGTACTCTAGATGGCAGTAGAGAATCTCTTCAACAATAACCATGTTCTGCTTAAGAACAAATAAAGCAGAAGAATGCCAATTGGCACAAAACCTCAGAAGACATATGGAGCTGTACTTTTTGGAGCTTGACAGACTATGAGACAATATGAGCTGTTGTTATAGTGAAAGAGCAGCATGAAGATTCTTCCAAATTGTCCCTTTGTTTCACAGGAAAAATAACAGAATAGAGGTTTGGAACAAGATGAGGGTGAGCAAAAAAAGACAGAATTTTCTTTATTGGTGAACTATTCCTATAAAAGGAATGGCCGTCCATGTTGAAGTACGCAGACATGAGTGGAATGTTCTGGAGAAGTGAGTGGAAGACAGCGGCTGTCATATTTTATCAGCCTCCCACTGATGTTACTATCTTAACCTTGTAAGAAAACCAGTATGGCTTTCTTCAGTTATTTATACAAGCATAAATTCAGTGAGTTACATAATAAACTTTCTCTAGGCGCCAAATAGTTTACACTGTCTGAGGTTTCATTGACTCTGCTGGATATAACAGAGTTTGGCATAATTAATTATTGTGTTGACTATGCCTCAAATCTTGTTAGGTTCATTAGGTTAGCAAGCCAACGAATAGAAACGATATTCTGCGTTTTATACCCGATCTTTCTGATTGTATTTAGGCCGAGCTATTATGAGACACAGTGCTGTGTAAAAGCAGAGGGCTTTGAGGTTCATCCAGGGTCGTGCTGATTGATTTGATTGTGCATGTGTGCCTACAGGCAGAACTTCCAACCAGGAGGTCTGACATACTTCAGCAAACACTTGCGTCAGTCTGGCCACATGGTCCACGTTAGGCCTGAACAATGCTTCCTGGCACTATTTGCAAAAACCCATTTAAAAAAAACCTAATAGCTCTTTTCTGACATAAGCAGACTTGTGACTTTTTACATACATTTATGTTCAGTAAAATCTAGTTAAAGTTGTGATTCTAGTTTATTTTTCAGTTTTTTTTTTTGGTACATTTAATTATTGTACATTAATATGTTCATTTATATAAAAAATTTGAATATTTAAATATATATTTTTTAATTCATATAAAAACAAAGTTAAAATATATTATTAGTTAAATTACAATTTTAATAATTATATATTTTAAAATAAAATAATTTATTAACATTTTAATATATTTTTAAATGAATATAAAACTATTCTAAATATAAATTATATGTATTTAAATATAATAATTATAAATACACTGCTGCTCAAAAGTTTGGGGTCACTTGAATGAAATGTTTCTCATGATCTTAAAAATCTTTTGATCTGAAGGTATATGCTTAAATGTTTGAAATTAGTTTTGTAGAAATATAATTGTACCACCATATTAATTTTATTTAATTATAAATAAATAAAAAAAAAAAAAAAAAAAAAGTTTTTTAAATGGATGACTTGGTCCAAATAAGAAAGATAAGCAGCCAATAATTGCCCAACATAGATGGGAACTCCTTCAATACTGTTTAAAAAGCATCCCAGGGTGATTCCTCAAGAAGTTGTTTGGGAAAATGTCAAGAGTTCATGTCTGCTAATTCTAGACAAAGAGTGACTACTTTGAAGATGCTAAAATAAAACACAGTTTTCATTTATTTTGGATATAATATGAATATTAAATATTTTTAAATGAATATTAAAACAATTGAAATATTATTAAAATAAATTATGCTTTTTTTAGATAATAATTACTGTTATATAAATATGCCTTTATTGTTTATCCTTTTGATCTTTCATTCAAAATATTCACACAAATCTATCCTCAAATGTATATCAAACAATTGTAAACACAACACAAGTTTTATCCAAAAACTTATTTTTTTGTCAAATATATGTGTGGCACAATTATTATTAATAATTATTATCTCTATACTTTTTGCAACCTCCCTTTGCCAAGATGACGGCTCTGAGTTGTCTCCTGTAATGCATAATGAGGTTGGAGACTACATGGCAAGGTACCTTAGACCAATCCTCTATACAAAATCTCTCCAGATCCTTCAAATTCTGAGGTTAATGCTGATGGACTCTCCTCTTCAGTTCAACCCACAGATTTATATGGGGTTTATGTCAGGTTACTGGGATGGCCATGGCAGAAACTTGATTTTGTGGTCAGTGAACCATTTTTGTGTGATTTTGATGTTTGTCTTGCTGGAAGATTCAACCAGGACCCATTTTAAGCTTTCTGGCTGAGGCAGTCAGGTTTTGATTTTTTATCAGTTGGTATTTGATAGAGTCCATGATGCCATGTATCCAAACAAAATGTCCAGGACATCTGGCATAAAAACAGCCCTACAATGTTATAGATCCACCACCATATTTAACCGTGGGCATGAGATCAGAAGGATGAACAATACAGACATATTTTTTACAGCCTTCTTTTCCCATATTGACCATGGGTGCCAATATTTTTGACCACAACTGTATATCATTCTACAACTTTGAAAATAAGCGCTAATTCTCATTTATTAAAATAATTCAGAACATTTTAATATTTATTTATAAATGAATAAAAACAAAAGAAAATATTCTACAAATAAATTATATTACTTTAATAAGAATAATAATCATGAGAACTTTTAAATGAATATGAAAACAATTATTATTATATATATATATATATATATATATATATATATATATATATATATATATATATATATATATATATATATATTTAATAATAATTACATAAAATAATTACATATATAATTATAAAACTGAGCTTAAAACTTAAAAAATTAGTACTTGTTCTAGTTTATATTTGGTTTACTTATTTTACCATAATATGTGAATTTATTCAACAATAAATTATATTACAAAATCATAAATATTTTTAAATGATCAGTACAATGTATTATGTAAAATTAATTCCCTTTTTTATTTTAAAATATTCATTTGGCATGGCTTTAAGGATGTATTTGAGTAGTTTCACCCAACATTATGCATTGTTTTATTTATTTATTTATTTTAATTCAGATGTGTTGACTTTTGAACTAGTCTTGATCAGATTTATAAGACATTAAGAATACATACATATATATATATATATATATATATATATATATATATATATATATACACATTTCTAAAATATATATACAAAAATAAATATATACTGTATATAAATGTAGCTATTTACCTCTTAAGTGCAGTTGGATACAATCTATGGAATATTTATATTTATTTACCCCTGAGTATTGATCTTGGCCTTCCATCTTGTTCTTGAACATAACATTTACCTCATACTCCAGTGATGGATGGTGAATGTTGGAGACTTGAGTTTTGCAACTCCTTGGGAGGCAAAGTTTGCCAAATCTGTTTCTGAACTGATATTGAGCATTAGGTCTGCCATAATCAGAGGCTGCCCTGTTATGTTGCTCAAAACACAATAACACATATGACATGTTCTTTTCCATGGAACACAAAAGCAGTTACTTACTGTAGCAGAATTTGCAGGCTCCTGTTTTCTATAACACTTAAAAAATAAATAAACAGAATAGGATCATTGCTTTCACATTCTCCTCAAAAAGTCTTATTTGTTGATTAATTAAGCTGAGAGTTCACCCAAAAATGAAAATTCTCTCATCTTTTACTCATCCTCATGCCATCCCAGATGTGTATGACTTTCTTTCTTCTGCTGAACACAAACAACGATTTTTAGAAGAATATCTCAGCTCTGTAGGACCTCACAAGTGAATGCTCCAAAGCTCCAAAATCACATAAAGACAGCATAAAAGTAATCCATAAAACTCCAGTGGTTTAATCCATGTCTTCTGAAGCGAAATGATAGGTGTGGATGAGAAACAGATCAGTATTTAAGTCCTTTTTTTAATATAAATCTCCACTTTTACTTTCACATACTTCTGATTTTAGCAATTGTTCATGCATATTGGCACCTACTGGAGAGGGAGGAGAATTTATAGTGAAAAGGACTTAAATATCGAACTATTTCTCACCATCATATCATATCACTTCTGAAGACATGGATTCAACCACTTGAGTCATATGGATTACTTTTATGCTGTCTGTATGCACTTTTTGAAGCTTCAAAGTTCTGAACTCCATTCACTTGCATTGTATGGACCAACAGAGCTGAAATATTCTTCTAAAAATCTTTGTTTTTGTTCAGCAGAAGAAAGAAAGTCATACACATATGTGATGGGATGAGGGTGAGTAAATGAGTGAATTTTCATTTTTAGCTGAACTATCCCTTTAGCAGTAATGCTATTTTTATATAATAAATAGATTAAAAAGCCCACTTCAATGATTTAATCCTTTTGAGACATGGAAAATGTACTCATTTTCAGCTTGCATTCCCTTTTGGTCTTGTTCAGTTTTTAGTTTGGCACTTGAAGTGGAACCGGTCACTGTTGCTGTATTGGGTGGGGTCTCGTGGTTCAGACTAGCCGAAAGTATATCATTATACCTATTTTTAGCTCTCCCCGATTTACAGTATCTTAGAGAAACCGCTCAAACTTGTCTTAGAGGAGGACCCCTTTGGGATTTAACGGGTTGCAACTAGCTACAGTACCTAAATGGCAATGTGTGGCCATTTATCACGATTTCCTTTGTCTCTTGTACACCCACACCCACATCTATTGTCATTTATTAGAGTGATATTGACAACATTTGATTTGGGATTCTGTTTTAAAGAAGCTTTTCTGTTTGCAGTTTTCTCACGCCACCCCACCGCATCCATGCTCTGGTTTCGACAAAAGAAACTTAGGTCAGACAACCCCCTAATATATCGTTCGTTGCCATAAATAACTTCGCACTCACACAATGAAGTGTTGTCCATCTCTTTCTCATCCCCCTGTCTGATTTTAAGCCAGCCCTACTGAGACAAACGGACATTAGAGGCGGTCTCCGATTCATGCCTTTCTTTTCTTTGTGTTTTAGAAGCTTACTGTAAAAGATACTTCGTGTTGTTTACTGCCCGATTTGATACAGTTCTGGATTTCATCGTCAAACTCGTATCATCCAAAATGAGGTTCAAACGGAACGGTTCGTACACGTTAAATAGGTAAGTACGTAAAATACTACTATACGTCAACGTCTTGTGGGTTCATATGCGATTCCTATTACATATACATTTTTTCTTGGGAAAACTTTGAATGACTTTGTTTATTTTTTTAAACGTATGAAATTGTACTTTGTAGCGTCAGAGCCTCATTTGCAACATTAGCGTTCCGCTTCCATTGTTACGTTCCATTCCGCTAGCGCCACATGTGTTTTCAATTTACCGCGCGTTTCCGTAAGGTCACCCAGGACGTTCAAATCTCTCAGATTTTTTTCCTACATGACAGACTCCGATAAAAGCGATTAAATTGGGTATGGCTAGAAAAAACGCTAATATTTTAGTCAGGTTTAATGATAAACTCACCCTTACAGTCACATGCGAACTGATATTTTGAATTTTATTTATTTTTTATAAGTTTATTCACTTTTCTAAGTTTATAATGTTCAAGTTTTCTCCCAACGAACCATTAAACTCAAACAATGTTTATGTTGTCTTGGAGTATAAGGCTGTAAACCTGTAAATCTTGTTTGTAGGCGGGAGGGGGTTTCACTGATATGATATTCTTCTCACCACAATTGTACAGAGCAGTTATCTGAGTTACTGTAGACTTTGTCAGTAAAAATCATTCACTGTTGACCTCTCTCATCAACAAGGAGTTTTTGTCTGCAGAACTGCCTGGATGTTTTTTTGTTTTTGGCACCATTCTGGGTAAATTCTAGAGACAGTTGTGTGTGTAATTCCTAAGAGATCAACAGTTACAGAAATACTCAAATCAGCCCAAATGGCACCAACAATCATTCATGCGATTATCTAATCAGCCAATCGTGTGGCAGAAGTGCATAAAATCATGTAGATATGGGTCAAGAATGGTGAAAATTGTGATCTCAGTGATTTAGACCATGGCATGATTATTGGTGCCAGATGGGCTGGTTTGAGTATTTCTGTAACTGATCTCCTGGGATTTTCACACACAACAGTCTCTAGAATTTACTCAGAATGGTGCCAAAAACAAAAACATCCAGTGGGCAACAGTTCTGTGGATGATAACGCCTTGTTTTCCCCCCCTCCCCTTTTTCTCCCCAATTTGGACTGCCCAATTCCCAATGCGATCTAAGTCCTCATGGTGGCTTAGTGACTCGCCTCAATATGGGTGGCGGAGGACAAATCTCAGTTGCCTCCGTGTCTGAGAAAATGCGCTGAGAACACACAACTCATCACGTGCCCCACTGAGAGCGAGAACCACATTATAGCAACCACGAGGAAGGTACCCCATGTGACTCAATCCACCCTAGCAAACGGGCAGATTTAGTTGCTTAGGAGACCTGCCTTGAGTCACTCAACACACCCTGGATTCGAACTCACGACTCCAGGAGTGGTAGTCAGCGTTTTCACTCACTGAGCTACCCAGGCCATTGGAAACACCTTGTTAATGAGAGAGACTTGTTAGAACTGACAAAGTCTATGGTAACTCAGATAACCGCTATGTGCTATTGTGGTGAGAAGAATATCATATCAGAATGCTGTTCTGAGATGCGGGGTTGATGCTGTTTTGGCATAACGAGGGGGACCTACACAATATTAGGCAGGCGGGTTTAATGTTGACTGGCTGAGCGGTGTGTGTATCAGCCACAACATTATATGACACAACAAATATGTGTGTGTGTGTGTGTGTGTGTGTGTGTGTGTGTGTATGTATGTATGTATGTGTGTGTATATATATATATATATATATATCAATTCCTGCTGCCTCCCTGCAATTATTCATCAGTTTCAATGAGTTGAGCATTTGGGCTCTGACCAGTCCATTCATAGTCACACCATTATTCAGCCTTTCCCCTTCAGTTTAAAAGGAAAATAAAGTTGGTTACTTCTATCTACCTTTCCTTCTTGAAATAAAATGTAGCTTTTTAAGCATTCTTTTATTCCTAAATCCCTTGCACACAATACTTTTAGATCATGCAAGATTATGTAAAGTCCACAGATCAGTTTTCCTCTACTGTTTCCATCAAATGTTACCTGTCTGCTTCCTGTCTTTAAAAGGCAGTATTGGTGCAATGGAAGAAATTAGTTGTACTCTCTTTTAGGGGTGCACCGATACCACTTTTTCTCTTCCGATATTGGAAATCTCAGTATCGGCCAATACCGATCCCAATCAGATACTAGTATTGTTTTTTTGCATAATCAGTTTAGAATATTTTACATTATTGTGTGAAACTCATTTGGGGTACTCTTTAATATGTAAAGAAACACAAACCACTAACTACACATTATTTCAATATAAATGTATATCTTAAGAAACACTTTATTATTAACTAGTATACTGGATCATGTAGCAGCAAAATTAACAGTAATTCCAGTATAAGTCATCAGTAGAAAAGAAGCTGGGTTTTTTGGGGGCTTTTATCTGGATTCAGATCTATTTTTGTTGTTCATTTTACTTGTAAGATATCAGCTCACTTTTCATTCACGCAGTTATTTTTTTTTAATCCATTCAATGTAAATATTATTATCATTTATAAAAAAAAAATAATATATTGTAATAAATCTCAATTGTGCACCTTTATCTTTTAAACCCTCGCACTTTTATTTTGACATTCTGAATTCTCCAGGAAGTCCTGTATGTGTCTGTTTGTAGGCAAATTCACAGTAGTTTAATTTGCTTCTTATTCAAATTCTGGTAAAATGCACCTCTAGTGCCATTCTTAATGCATATTATAAGTGAACCGAACTATTGAGCATCTACATCTGAGACTGAGATATATTGGGCACCGCTGTGAAGGCTAAAAATAGCCTCGAGTGTGTAAACAGCATGGCCATTGACTGATGCGCTGGAGCTGCTTGTGCACATTATATATATTTACTTAATAAACACAACCTTTTGTGATTCACAGAGCTATCGCACGTCTTCAAGTGACTTTGAATAAAATGCCCAAGTCATATGAACTTGTTCTAATGGTTCTTTTATGTCATTTTTGGAGCTTGACAGTAATGAACTTGACTGACACACACAGTATTGGATTTGGATTGGGCTTGTCGGACCGATACCTGATCTGTCTAAAAGCTTCAGTATCGGAGCCGATACCGATCCATCCCAACTCTCTTTATACAGATTTCTCATCACAAAAGGAAGGCCCTTATCACAGCACAGCTGCTGTATTAGAGCTGGCGCTCTGTAATCACTTTGGGCGTTTTCCAAACACATTGTCACGCCCTTGAAGGGCACTTCGGGAAGGGAACGGCACTCAAAGTAGTCTTTCCGAACAAAAGTAAGAAAGCTGATTTTTTTTTTCCACAGAGGACCCTTTTACAAGACATTTAGATAAGGGTACATTCAAACTGTAATTCCATGCTCTCTTTAGAGATCCCATGTAAGAGCTTTGTAGTGAGTAGGGCATAGGGATGAACACTTTCGATTGGAATTCACACTTTGGGTTGAATGGGATAACATCATCCAGTCTGGGAGAAGATCACTTCTTTGTTATTCATGGCGAACTCCCATTGAAGGCAAAGGCTTGAGGTCTTGATCCTCTCAGTGGTTTTAGATTGACATACTGGGTGACGTAATCTGTGTCTGTGGTTTGGTAATTGATAATCGGTATGCATATTTACATGTATACAGACACGCAAAAGAGAAACTGCTTGAAGAGGGTGTTCTAGGCAGGCTTTTGTTACACAAAGAATTTGGATTATGAATTGTGTTTAAATAGGAACAAGATAAAGTTTTGAATTGTTTGCAACCCTGAATTAACATAAAATTGTCTTTAATTGCAATTCACCAGAGACACGTTTGTCTTCAGTGTTAAGTGCATCAGTCCTACATCACATGATTAAATAAAAGCTTTTGTTAGTGATTTTTATGTCTTTGGGAATACCAATTGGAAAATAATCCATACTACCTGACAGATATTATTACCTTTATTAAAGTGCTGAGAAATGTATTTGTGATGCCCCTAGTTTCAGTTAAAGGGATAGTTCACCCAAAAATTAAATCTCTCATTATTTACTCACCCTCATGCCATCCCAGATGTCTATGACTTTCTTCTCCTGAACACTAACAAAGATTTTTTCATACAATGCAAGTGGATGGTGATCAACACTTTAAAGCTCCAAAAAGCACAGACAGTCTTATTAAAAGTAATCCATATGACTCGAATGGTTAAATTAATGTCTTCTAAAGCAATATTATCACTTTGGGTAGGAAACAGATCAATATTTAAGCCCTTTTCACTATAAGTGTTTATTTCTGATTGACAGAGTAAGTGCATTGGCATGTTCACGCGAGAACTGACGTTATACATCTGTAAGTGTCGCTCGACTTATTCACAACAGAATGCTGTTCATAAGCTTAATTAGTTTTGCTTTCTTTTGAACATCCCAGCATGCTTGTGTCACACTAGAGGCTGTGTGAACTTGAGCTTGACATCACGATCGTACCTAGAGATTGCAATGGCAAGATTTACAGTAAAAAAGGAAGTAATATTTTGGCCTGTTCTCACCCAAAATCAACTAGATCTCTTCTGAGAACATTGATTAAAAAATGGAGACATATGGATTACTTTTATGCAGACTTAATCTCCTTTTTGGAGCGTCAAAGGCCTGGTCACCATTCACTTGCATTGAATGGACTTGAAGAGCTGAAATATTCTTCTAAAAATCTTAATTTGTGTTCAGCAGAAGAAAGAAAGTCATACAAATCTGGGGTGGCATGAGGGTGAGTAAATGATGAGAGAATTTTCATTTTTGGTGAACTATTCCTTTAAAATTCCATAGCGACAATTTCCCTCTTACATCAAACTCTGGGATTCCCCCATTGTATTGAGCATATATTTGCAGACGTGAGGGGCAGTAGACAGTATTTTAAATTGGTGTATAAATGAGTAGTCTATAATGTACTGTATTTGCTTTCACTTTTTCCACTGTACTCCCAGAAATGTTGAATTCTTTCCACTGTGTTGACTTGATGTGACGTCAGTTATATAGCAAGATCTCATCACTGTGCAAAAGATATGCACCGATCAGAATGGCAAATTAAAAAGAATTCTGAAAAAAAGTTTAAAATACACTTGCAACTTGCTGCGATCTAGAAACTAGAAAGATGTGCTCATATGCTCATGATTTGATTGCGATTAATTGCACAGCACTAATGCAGTGTATACGATGTAGTATTCTATTCTAAACATGTTTTCACAATTTCTTTTGCTGCTTTTAATGGTGCTGAAATGACGAAGCAGCTTTATTTATTTACTTTTTTACCAGTAAGAGGTTAGCTTACATCATTATACTTTTGTTTCCCTGTAACTCCTTGTACAATATATATATATTGTACAAGGAGTTACATATATATATGTGTGTGTTTCATACAAGATCTGGCAACTGGGCAACCTTGGAATAATATATTTATATTTATATATATTCATATAACAAGGTTTGGGCCTTATAAGTTACGGGAGTTTCGGGAGTTTCCCAGGAGAAATAACAAAATGGGAGGGTGGTGGGAGATGGGTGTGAAATACTGGAGACTGCCGGGAAATACAGGAGTGTTGACAGGTGTGGTTAGGATCACTAGTTTATTTTAAGAATGTAAAATGTCAGAATAATAGAAGAGAGAAATATTTATTTCAGCTTTTATTTCTTTCATCACATTCCAAGTGGGTCAGAAGTTTACATACATTTAGTTAGTATTTGGTAGCATTGCCTTTAAATTGTTTAATTTGGGTCAGACTTCCACAAGCTTCTCACAATAAGTTGCTGGAATTTTGTCCCATTCCTCTAGACAGAACTGGTGTAACTGAGTCAGGTTTGCTCGCACACACTTTTTCAGTTCTGCCCACAAATTTTGTATCGTATTGAGGTCAGGGCTTTGTGATGGCCACTCCAATACCTTGACTTTGTTGACCCTAAGCCATTTTGCCACAACTTTGGAGGTATGCTTGGGGTCATTGTCCATTTGGAAGACCCATTTGCGACCAAGCTTTAACATCCTGGCTGATGTCTTGAGATGTTGCTTCAATATAGCCACATAATTTTCCTTCCTTATAATGCCATCTATTTTGTGAAGTACATGATGCTGCCACCCCCATGCTTCATGGTTGGGATGGTGTTCTTCGGCTCCAAACAAAACGATGGTCATTATGGCCAAACAGGTCCATTTTTGTTTCATCAGACCAGAGGACATTTCTTTGATATTTGAGATATTTGTCCCCATGTGCACTTGCAAACTGTAGTCTGGCTTTTTTATGGCGGTTTTGTAGCAGTGGCTTCTTCCTTGCTGAGCAGTTGATATAGGACTCATTTTACTGTGGATATAGATACTTGTCTACCTGTTTCCTACAGCATCTTCACAAGGTCTTTGCTGTTGTTCTGGGATTGATTTGCACTTTTCACACCAAACTACGTTCATCTCTAGGAGACAGAATGCATCTTCTTCCTGAGCATTATGATGGCTGCGTGGTCCCAGGTTGTTTATACTTGCGTACTATTGTTTGTTAAATTGAAGGTGGTAACTTAAGGCATTTGGAAATTGCTCTCAAGGATGAACCAGACTTGTGGGGGTTCACAACTTTTTTTTTCCTGAGGTCTTTGCTATTTTCTCCCATGATTTCAAGCAAAAAGTTACTGAGTTTGAAGGTAGGCCTTAAAATACATCCACAAATACACCTACAATTCAGTACACCTCCTATCAGAAGCTAATTGTCTAAAGGTTTATATAATTTTTTGGAATTTTCCAAGCTGCTTAAAGGTACAGTCAACTTAGTGCATGTTAACTTCTGATCCACTGGAATTGGGATATAGTCAACTAAATGTGAAACAATCTGTCTGTAAACAATTGTTGGAAAAATGACTTGTTTCATGCACAAAGTAGATGTCCTAAACGACTTGCCAAAACTGTAGTTTGCTAATATGAAATCTGTGGAGTGCAAATTTTTTTTTAATGACTTCAACCTTGTTGAAGTGTATGTAAACTTCTGAATTCACTGTGTGTGTGTGTGTGTGTGTGTGTGTGTGTGTGTGTGTGTGTATATGTATATATATATGTATATGTATGTATATGTGTGCATTTACCTTTTGAAAAGATGTGCCACCAGAGTTGTAATTTTTACTTAAATTATATTGGACGCTGTATCTCCAGGTACTGACCTACTGTGAGTGTTCATATTGACATTTTCCTTCGATTTTTGATGATGAAGTTTCCCTTAAGGCACCATTTGCAGAGGCAATTTAGGCCCTTAAATATTCCTGGCTCAGAATATTCCTGCAGTGGGCCGTCATCGGTTTGCAGCAAATCTATTTGCCAACCCAGCGCTCCCACCTCAAAGTCAGAGCCAATAGGAGAGTGAGACAAGGAGGAAAGAGAGAGCGAGAGAGAGAGAGAGAGAGAGAGAGAGAGAGAGAGAGAGAGAGAGAGAGTGATGGAAGATGGGAGGGGGAAGGCCGAGGGTATCAGCAGAGAGGAACACACAAGTGCTGAGTGACTGTACGCACTGTGCTCGCCCTGCTGTGGATGCTTGTTTTGTTTGCTCATTGGAGTGTTGTTCTGTTTGCGCCGAGCCAAGGGGAAATCGCCACCTAACAAAGCCCCAACTGTGTACAGTCCAGCAACTGGAAACAAAGCGGGAAACAGGAGAGGTAGTTAGAAAGTGCAAGGGGAAACAGTTTAGGACGCAGCTGCAGATTTGCAAAGGTGCAATGCCAAGGGTGCACACTCTGACGGATGCCATTCACCTGTAGTACATCTCAAATATCCTGAAACAAGTGCAACAGAGGGAAAAACAATCTGATTGCTGACTTCACAAGCTGCATGGGGGTTCTAGTGTGCTGTGACTGCTTCTTTTACAGGTACCAGTTTTGGGTTGTTTTATCAAGGGTTCACACGGTCATGGAAAACCTGGAACTAGCAGGAAAAAAGTTTTCCATGGCAAAAAAAATCTAACAAAACAAAAGTGGAAAATTCATACAGTTTTCTTGTTATGTTCAAAATATTTCCTATATATTGCTTTTGTGTAGAGTAAAACTTTTTTACAAGGCATAGTGATGGTAAATCTTTTTTTTTTTTTTTCTCATTCAGAGTCTTCTGAATGCAGCCAGATATCATGAAAATTGCATGACTGTGGTGACTTTTTTTTTTCAATCATTTCAAGTCGTGGCTCATACACATATGGCACCGAGGTGAAATGTCAGCTGTGTGTCATTAAAAGCAAGTTACATTTTCTCCACTAAACCTTAAACCTAAACCTAAATTATAATGTTGTAAAAGCAAATGTAGTACGAACAACATAATTACTGAAGTAACCACGTCATTTTGTGGTGCTTCTGTCACTTTCAGATCACGTGTCAACTCCCGTGCACTTCAGGACTCATAATTTGCATTTCAAGTGCCATATCAGTTGAGCTACCATGCAGTTTGATAAAGCACATACAAGCTTGTAAATGTAGTTGTTTCTGCAAATGTTAAGATATATCACTAGTAAGAGTATTTTGATGTCATAAGATAGCATTGTGTTAGGAACAGTCACATTGAAAATCAGTTGTTTATGAACTAATAATAATTTGCTGTTTTGCTTGTGGTTTGTGTGAAAGTGTATTGCCTCTAGTGTTTGTTTCACCCATAAACTTTTGAGATAAGCACAACGAGCCTTGTAAAAATAATTTAGCAAAAATGTAGCCATAGTAACGTGTTTCTATGAGACCAGATTGTCTGACTGTGTGTATATATATATATAAACTGAATATGTCAATGGAAGGACATGCAATTTATTGGTCAAATAGTGTGGGAACCCTGTTTATCCTTATCTTTGTGGATGTTCTTGAAGCTCTGCCAGGTTATGCTGAGGTCAAGCTTGAGGTTGTACAATCAAACATATGAGGACACTTGGTACCCAGGACTGGAAGAGAAATGCAAGTTAGCTAAAGTTCAGAATCGATGCAACTCTTGATGGTCTTTTTTAACATGTGGGGACTGCAGACCAATGTCCGATAGGACACTGTTCCCAAAAAGCTTTTCCCCTACTGCTAAGGGCAGACTTTGCCCTCTACAATATTAGTGTCGACCTCCGGCTCGATTTGGAAAGTTAAGCAAGGGGGCTGTTTGAAAGTTATTAAATGTTAACAGACCAAAAGCAGAGGGCAATGAAGGAGATGCAGTTTTCTTTTTTCCTTTACATGTGGTTGGAATTTTATTTCACTGTGGTTTAATGCTATATATATATATATATATATATATATATATATATATATATATATATATATATATATATATATATATAGCCAATCACTGAAGTTCTTATAGCCAATCACTGAAGTTCCAGTGTTTTTAGCGGGTGCTGGCCAATGTGAGAAAGTCCCAGCTGTATTTGATTAGAAGGTTGAGTTTGCTGATCTATCTTTTTATATTTCCCTCGTTCCTCCTTGTTTGCATCTCCTTTTGGACTTCTGTGTTGATTCACAGTCAATGTTTACATTTGGCAAGCTAGAAAACCGTCAAGCTCTGCTAGATCTGGTAGTGTATTTTGTCTGCTATAGCTGAGATGTTATTGGTTGCCTGGTGTGGAAGTGGTTCAGATCTTTGTAGCGTAGTATTTTAACTTTTTGTTTTATAACACTGGCCTCAGGTGGTGTTGTTTAGTCTTTCTAGTTTACGCTGCCTACCGTAGTAATCCTCAGGGATGCATTCCACAAAAAAAAAAAAAAAAAATGATATAGATTTTTTTTTTTAACCTCTGTATGGTCTGATATTTAGCTTATACCTTGTACGTAATTTGCACTGTGATGCACTGTAATAACTGCATTAATAAATGGTCTAAGAAATAAATTGAGGATGAATGAAAAATGCATCCATGCAATGAGTCTTTCCAAATTTGTTTAAGGCAATATTCCAACTCCCAAAATCCTGAATCACATCCTGTTGAGTTTCTATTGTTTTCCACCCGATTCTTCCTCATATTTGGCCAAAGTGCAGTGTAAGATTTATCATGGGAGTGTTTGGTCATATACAACCATAAATAAAAGGTTTAAAAATATTCCAGAGCTGTCTGTTGTTGGACTGCGGTGCTATCTAACCATCTGACTGGGGCGTCTATTTAATCTGATGAGCTTTAATTGGTCTGTGTCGGCCAGCGGTTCCTTACTGTCTGCATTCTTTTCTAGCTTTGGGACAATCTACGGTGTCGGTCATGTCTCGGGTTAAAAAAGGCGTACTTTCAAAGTTCAGCACAAAGTTAATTGTTTTTGAGTTTTGGTTTTGAATAAACAACTCTGAAGTGTTAGATTTATAGTACGGTAATTATTGATCATCCCATGTGATGTCAGAGTAATGGCGTACTTAATATGGCATACATTTTAACTGTTTCAATTAAAAGAGATGCACGATATATAAGCGACCAACTTGCTCTCGGCCAATATTAGTGCTGCTTTAATTGGCATTGGTCGATGGTTTTACGAACAATTTATTAACAAGTTTACTAAGGCCCAATGTTATTACTGTAACTATAAGTTTAACCCCAAACCTAAACATAACCATAAAGTCCAGCCACTTATCCAAACTCTAAACTTAAATACAGTGTTAAATAGCTAAAATTGATGGCTGTATTGTATCGATTTGAAATTCTGTTTGTTTATTTGTTGGTCTCCATAGGAATAGAAGTCCTGCCTTTTCATGCAAGCAAAATTATACCATATTTTGTAATAATTTGCACAAGATGGTGAAATTGTTAGTTGCCATGAAAATATTTTGGAAAAAAGTTACATTTTACATTGCATCTTTTAAAAAACAACAACAAGCAAAACAGTATAAATTAATATTAGAATATTGCTGTCATATTAGTTATCGACCCTAACATTTTGGAGTTAGCCAAAATGTCCATGTTGTGGCATCCCAGTTAATAACGAAAAAGCATGATGTTGACTTGCTTTTAAAAAGTTTGCAATTGTCTAGAACCTATTTAAAGTCTTATTTATATTAATTGACTTTATTTATTAAATTGTCTTTGCTATGACACAATAGAAAGTAGAAAATTTATCCATAAATTGTATTTTCCATAGTTTGTTGAGAGCAAGTTCATGTTGTCTATTGATTTCCTCCCACTGTGTTAGATCAGATTGCAGTGATGCTTTTTTTGCTCTGCCTCGCACATCATGAGCTGCAGTGCGAGCACCTGATAATGCTTACTCAGCGTCAGACTCCAAGGTCACTCCATTCATTCCCAGCTCAGCTGGAGACTCTGCACACATCCAGCCATTTGACAGTTAATCACATCAGCACTCCAGAGATAAATAAATACCTTAGTGGTTTAGAACAGGGGCTATCAAACTTTCCCCTTGCATGGGTCCCCATTCCTAAAATGTAAAGGTAAAGGCACAAATTATTAAGTGTTAAAATTATTATCATAAATACTAAATTAAGCTAAATATAATAACATTTATTGCACTAAAGCCATTTATTAGCAAATTATCCTCCAATTTAGGACCTTAGCTAATGTTTATTCTTGATAGATGTGTACCATTAATTTCTTCTTTATTTTTTTTATTATCCATTATTAATTGTTATATTGCGGGAGGTTACCACACAAACATGGAAACCACTCTCTCACTTTGATAATGACCACATCTCACAACGGAAGTAATAGTTTTTCAGTGTTAAGCTTTTCTATATGTAAGTCAATAGCTTCTTGTTGGAGGATAAATACAAGGAGGAACAATTGCTCATGGCTGCAGGTTCGTGTTATGTATGAAAACCCCTTATTAAATCAAAACTCTTACATTCACACAAAGCAAAGGTAAAACTGTCACTAACTGTTGTTTGTGCATACAAGTTAGAGAGCTGATGAAGAATGCGACACAAGATGACAACAAAGACAATAAACCTACACCATACTCAAGTTTGATCACCTTTAACCAATATTCTGGGTTCAATACAAGTTAAGCATAATCGACAGTATTTGTCTCATAATTGCCACAAAAAAATTATATTGACGAGGTTACAGTAATGCACTTACAATGGAAGTGAATGGGATTTTTGGATGGTTTATAGGCAGAAATGTGAAGCTTATGATTTTATAAAAGCACTTCTATCGGGAAGACACACAGGCTTGGGTGAGGTTTAAGATGCCATTTAATTGATGAATGTAAAACAGAAAAGTAATGTCTCTCTTTTGCGTAGGGGGTCTGGCGGTCCGAGGGAGTTGTACTCGGAACCGTCATATCCTGCCGAAGATAGGAGGCAGGGGTGAGGAGCCTACCCCTGTGACTTATAAAGCAATGGCTTACATGTGATTGGCTAGGAATTACCCAGCTAATGGTGTGATGTACAGCTGCTAGTCTTCCCACTAGAACTACGCTGCGCTCACATTTACATTAATTATTCTGTTAAAACTTGTACATTATTTGAGATGTAAAGTTGTTTAAATCATAGTTTATGTGGCAGACTACTGTTGTGTGAACTTCTAGTTATTTGGCACCAACTTTACATCATCATGGCAACAAAGCTGTAAAATTTTAAATAACTTTACACCGAAAAGTTTATTAAGTGATTTTATCACACTAAAATCATATTCGCACGCATATTATTTACATCTTGTTGTTATACTTTTTAAACAGTGAGTATTTTACCATATTCGAAGTGGCCTCATTCGCTTCCATTGTAAATGCCTCACTGCAAACCGGATTTTTGCTTTTTTTAAAGAATAGGAGAGCTAAGTCTAAATACATTTTTGTGGTAATCAAGATTATGCCACAAATGTTGTCGATTGAGCTTAACTTGTATTGAACCTGGAACATTCCTTCAATACCCAGACAAAACAGAAGTGCACTCAGACATTATCTCTAGATTTATATTTTTCCCACTTATGACAATATGAGTCTTACGTTGTTATGTTGTATGAATCTTAAAGGCTATTGCTGCATTCAATTCAAATCAGAATGTTTGAATTTCCAACTTCCTATCCTGAAAAGTGCAATAGAACGCAACTCGAAGTCAGACTTCCAACTTGGAATCTAGCGTGGAAATCCTCAACTCCAATTTTGCCAAATGCAGGTCGGCAAGCTTGTCGGCACCCAGGTAGACATACAAAGTTAATAAATAAATGTTTACTTTTAAGCAAATAAGCATCAATGAGTCGACATTCCTACTTTAAATGATAATAAAACTTTAGCAAACTTTTGCAGAAAGGGCTATTGAACGCCTTTATAGTCAGAGCTCAGAGATATCAAGTAGGAATATCTCACGTCCGACTTTGAATGGAACACAGCATAAGAACTCTCACCAAAAGGAATCTGATTTACCTCTCAGATACGTGAAAATTTGTTTTGAAATGTGTTACTTCGTACATAAAAAGGAGAAGCTCCTTTGTTGGTGGCTCAGTCCCATTTTACTTGAATGGACATGGTCACTTATTGAAGATGCCTGCAGGCAAGGCTATTCAGAGGCAGCCTATTTGTGCCCACTGAGATATCCCTATAATGCTGATCTGAGACCAATGTGGAATTATTTTCTTGCGCTGTTGTTGGGATCTAGGAATTGCAGGCTGTTCTCCAACCTGAATAGGTAAGCAAGAGCCATCTGAATGTCAATATTATCTTTACCTGTACCATGTTCTTTCTAAAGCATGTAGCTGTGATGTCTGCACACACTTTGTGTTATGTGTTCGAGAACTCGTTGCAGACCTGAGACATTAAACCAGCTAAAATACTAAGTATGCAGCCAGAAAAGCATTCTATTTTTTGTGGCCTTTTTGTTTTTCAGTACTTGTTATTGGCTTCATAGAAGCTCATTCTGTTGTTGTGGATTCTGTACCCCAGGGATGATACAAATGGGCTCTACGGAGGTCTAGCTTTCTTCGAAATGCTCTCCCTCCGTACGGCAACAAAGCTGCTTACAGGATTACCATTTCCATGAGCCTCACACCTGAGCTGAGCTGCTGTTTACATTTCTGCAGCCAATAGTAAGAGGAGTAAGAGGATGCTGAGTCTGTCAAATGACAATATACCTGCTTGTTTGTTTGTTTTTTCTATAAGATTCTTAATCCCAATTGGTTCCATGGCAGTGTTTTCATTGAGTTAGTTATCAAAGCACTCAATTGCTTGCGGGAATGACAGACTTATTAAAACTGGATTAAAAATAAAGAGCATGAACAATTTATTGATTTTAAAATGCTGAATGACTTTCCCATTGTTGGTTCAGCTCAGAAATTGCAGGCTGGGTGGATATGTTTTTGTAAAAACCGGAAATTGTTTTTCTCTAGCATGATAGAGCAGAATAAGGGTAGTGTTCAGGAAAAGGAGGAAATAAGCATCGGAAGTCCTAATAGGCTCAGTAGAGATCTGGGTGGTTATAAAATCTTTTCCTCATGTTTGGAGAACACCGTTTTTCTGCTGGACCCACAGGATTGGAGCAAGGGAGCAAACTATCCATGCTGGCTCAAGTATTAGTACATAAAATGGCCATTGCAAGGTGAACGACAATGCACTGTATGTTTGTCATTGCAATAAAAGTTGTTTTGTCTATTTACTATTATTTTGTGTAAACCAGTTTTCTCTCGTAACATTCAATACATTTTGGAAGCTCACCACTCTAAAATATTACTTTTAAGGCTGTCGATATAACGTTTTATTCCAGTGTGATTAACTATAACGTAAAAAAAAAATAATGCAATTAATCATGTCCCTTTACTGTACTTAAAATCTGTAATACAGAATTTTCTTTCCATTGGGACAAATACAGCTTGAAGTACCCACCATTATTATTGCATTAAAAAACTTTTACTTAATTTTTTGTAATTAATTAAAACATTTACGCAGTAAATTATGTCCCCTGACCATACATAAATTCCATATTAAGGGAATATTTCTACCATTGGAGCAATTCAAGCTTGAAGTTCCACCTTCATGTTTTTGCGAGTCACAGTCAGTAGGGAGCAGTCTGCGCAACTTCAGCTGTAAAGGCAAAAAAGCACACTTACCGAGAGCAGGTAGCACAAAATAAGTAAAGGAGCCTCACACACACACAAGGACCTGTTTTTTCATGCAATTACAGTTGGATGGAGCATAACAGAATGCGGTGTCGCGATGTGTTTCCCAAAATGTAAAACTACATTGAACCTGTCATGTGACCTAAAAATCCAGTGTTCATGCACCAAGACACTGAAAACTAGTAATACACAACGCATCACACAGTGAGATGATAACACCTAGACTCAAGATTGACCACGATCTCCGGCGCTTCTTGCCTGTCAATCATTTTGCGCATTCTCATAGTATTGTAGTTGAAGCAAATTATTGAGGCTTAATGGCATTTTATTACCAGTCATTCAGAACAGTTATCATTTGAGGGCGCTGTTTTGCTGCTGTTGTTTTCGACAACTGTTTCTGCACACGTATCTTTGGACTGCTGGGTTTTGAAAAGAGGGGGCATGGCTAATCCAATGGCTCACCTTGTGGAAATTCTAGAATGGCTAAAATTGCTTACAGCACCTTAAAGAAGTGTCATTATCAGACATTGCTTATCACCAATTGATATTTGACCTCTCAAGGTTAGTATGTGTACAGTTGCTGTCTGGGAGCAAATTTCCTATTTGCAAAGGGTGACTTGTCTTGCAGCATTTTGTGCACTCTCACTCTCTGACACATGTTCCCTGTGCAGTTAAACATGACAGTCCACAGCCAAGTGGTCATGTCTGACACACAGTCTTTTTTTCTCTGACCCTTAATGGATCTCCACATACCAACCTCCAAGGCTTGGGATTTTTTTTATAGAATGTTAAATCGTAGGTCGTCTTGTGTAATGTTTACAAAATATTGCCAAATCTTCTTATCTGTTACCTTAAAGCCAATGAAAAGCTGTCTTTTAAAATTCAAGCATTCTGGATGCTGTACATCTGGTGGAAATGTCCTTGTTTGTTTTTTATGTGCTTTTGATTTGGCCATTAAGTTTCCTAAAGATGTCATATTAGGTTGAACCAATGTTACACTGATTTGATAAATATTGAGATGTATCAAATATCATCCAAAGGCTGAAAAATTGAGATTGCACACCCAGCCCTATTTGAAGGTAGTCCAGTCTTTGAGTAATGATCATGCAAGAATAACCCCTTTCGACAGGATATTTAGAGACGCATTTGTAGTATGTGGCTCTTAATGTTTAACTATGTAATTTACTGCAAAGTGCTCAAAGTTTAGAAAGAACCATTGTTGATGCACCTCTTTCTGTCTCCAGTAGGGGGCGAGGTGCTTTCTGTAGCACAAAAAAAACAGATGCTCACCCCGTTTCAACTTTAGTTTGTATTCTACATCAATGTACCTTCAGGTGGAGCTCTTGTTCAAAGGTTCACATAACCAATGCAACTTTGCACCACACAGTCTTAATGCCTTATCCTCTCTATCTTAGCCATCCAATTTGGATGAAGTGACTATTCATGATAAAGGCTGTCATCTTTCACATCTTTATCCTCCAAACAAAAGACCTTGATTAGCTTTTCCTGCCTCAAAATCCAAAGATCAAAGGATCTGCCTCCATAATTACCAATATTTAGCAGCTCTTTCACATCCTGAATAAAGCCAATCCTTTCCACACCTTTATCTCCTTGTCTCGTTCAATGTTGCTATGGATTAACAGCTGTATACCATCCTTAAGTCTATAATCCAACTCACTTGAAACTGTATTTCTTTAAATCACTGTAACTGATGGTTTTATGAAGGTGGGGGAAAATTGGCATGATTATCTGTTTGAGCCCATTGGCTGACAATCTGATTTGATCTATGTTATTCAGATATATTTGTTAAATTTGGTAGCACTACTGCTGGTTCATTACTTGAACCGATGATAATTTTGAAAATCGATTCATCTGTCGTCTATTTCTTCAGATAATCGATTTATCGGTTAAAAAATACTTGGTATTTTTCAAATGCATTTTCCATAAGATGACATCACTGAGGAAGGTTCTTCATGACACAGCACACCGAACCAAATATTGCTATTTTCTTGATCAATTTTTAACCGTTTTATTGAGTAGTCATTAAAACGGTAGTATAAGTAGTTTGTGATGATCTTGGTCTTAATTCCCATAACATTCCAAATCTGGTCTTAGTCATTGTTGAAGAATACATTTGGTCTTGGATAAACATCAATCCAGAGCCATGTGGGTTTTTTATCTCCAGAGATTGTAGATTTGTTTGCCCCATATTCAGAACTGAACCTGAATCCTTCAACCTCAGGAATGCTAAATGTGTGGTTAGGCCTTTAGAACAAGCTACAACACGCTTCCAAACGGTTTGCCTTGCTTTCCCGACCACTGTTTCTTTCATTTTGATTCTTGCTGTTGGTTTATTTTTCCCCTTCTGGCCTTTTACCTCTACATGTGCATGGCTTCTTTGTTTTATGGCCCCTGGAAAGTTTTGTATAATTTTTTTGTTCGGTAATAAACGCTTGCAAATCTGATTTTACACATTCCCAGAATTTGTATGATTCACATATTTGTTTCAGCTAAAATTAAATACAATATTTCAAGAAAGGTTTTTAACAAAGGAGATTTTTCATCATCTATCTTGCTTTTGCTGTTCCCCGCTGTGTTTTCTTAGCTGAGAGCAGAGCGTGTTGGTGCATGCAGTTGTTCCCCTGCAGGAATGCACCATAGGATGCAGGACCATGTTAATAATGGCCATCTTCCAACATCTTTTCAGGACAGCAGGGGAGATGAATAGATTAGACATCTCATGGTGTGGCAGTTTAGTTTTAATCTATTTTATGCACTTTTTATGTGACAATTCATGCCATAAATTATTAAATCACTTTGCAAAGCTCATACAGTAGGGTTCAAAAGTCTGAGACTACTATTGAAAATACTTCTATATAATATTTTTCTAATTTAATACTCAATGCGCCATTTGCATAAAAAATTCAGTCAAAGCAAGAAATCCATGTTTACATGAGATTTGAAATAATCAAGTTATTCTCAGCTTTTGATGTCAAACCGAGAAAAGGTGTATACACAACACTTGCATACTTAGGAGAATACAGTATGAACACTGTGTTTAAATGCAACGGAAAACTGGGGTAATAGGCATAAATCTAGTCGTGTGTGTGTGTGTGTGTGTGTGTGTGTGTGTGTATGTGTGTATGTGTGTATGTATGTATGTATGTATGTATGTATGTATATGTATGTGTGTGTATACTGTTAGCTCAATTGACAGAATTGTAGCATAATGTTGATTATCACAAAAAAGTATTTCGACACGTCTCACCTTTTCTTTAAAAAAAGCAAAAATCTTAAAAAAGCCTTAAAATGGAAGTGAATGAGGCCAGTCTTGAAATTTTTAAATACTCACATTTTCAAAAGTATAGTCACAAGACGTACACAATATTTTTGTGTACAAGATTTTAGGGTGATAAAATCGCTTAATATTTTCTGTGTTAAGTTTAATATATTACAATATTAGCCAATATTACAACTTTGTTGCCATGACGATGTAATGTCAACAAACCAAACCCAAAAAGAATGTAAAAATAACGATTTAAACAACTTTACAGATCAAATGAGTTTTAACATAAGATTTAATGTAAGTGCTTTTATATCATTATAAGCTTCACATTTCTGCCTTTTAAAGCCTCCAAAAATTGGCCCCATCCACTTCCATTGTAAGTGCCTCACTATAACCTTATTTTTTTTTTGGTAATCAACATAATGCCATAAATGCTGTTGATTGAGTTTAACTTGTATTGAACCCTGAACATCCCTTTAACTAATCTACAATTGAACCATGAGTTACTTTAAATTGTAAATGTAAAGATTTAAAGCAATCAAGTTAAATTGAAGTTTTGAAAAAAATTTCGGCAGCATTTAACACATTTTTCAGATTGCTACAGGATTGTGTGTTAGTTTTATCTATCTTGTTCATCTCGCGTTGCCCTCAGCATTTCAGCGGAGCTGGATTACTCCATTTGCTGGATGCTTTAGCTCGGGGCCTAATGTGCTGTGTCTGAAGGGATTTTTTTCTGTTTGCTCTGTCAAACAGGAATGTTCATTGACTTTCTTACCAAACGAGTCGAGTGAGCCATGTGATCATGTGTGTTCAAGCTTGAGGAAAACAGTAATTGTTTTGGACATTGGCGCAAACTTTTTAAATGAGTTTAACAATGGTCTTCCTTATACATTGTTGGCGAATAATGTGTCTAACCATTCTGGTCATTCTCTGTTGAACTCTCTCATCAACAAGGCATTTCCATCCACAGAACTGCTGCTCACTGAATGTTTTTTGTTTTTGGCACCATTCTGAGTAAATTCTAGAGACTGTTGTGTGTGAAAATCCCAGGAGATCAGTTACAGAAATTCTGAAACCAGCCCAAATAGCACCAACAATAATCCATGCGGTTATCTAATCAGCCAATCGTGTTGCAGCAGTGCAGTGCATAAAATCATGCAGATACGGGTCAGGAGCTTCAGTTAATGTTCACATCAACCATCAGAATGGGGAAAAATTTGATCTCAGTGATTTGGAGCATGGCATGATTGTTGGTGCCAGAATAAATATGGTTACTATTCCTTTTTAAGTTTGTCATTGGTTTTTAATATTATTTCTGTCTTAACTAAATATAAAAGTAATCCTTGTAGTCTCTCAATTGACTGTATATGATGATTAATATAAGGTCATAAAAGCTGCATACTTATAAAAAATTATTCATGTATTAGAAATTAAAATGGTTTTAGATGGATTATAGTAAGTCATACTGCTGGACCTGCAACTCCCCAAAGTCTTTCATGGCAAAAACCCATTTATTGTGTATATATGTACCTTACTGTGTATTTTCTTGCAGGAAGAGTGCTCTCATTGGATGTGATTCAACATTGTGTTTTATGTGATATGGGTTGTAAACATTAACCATGCTTATACCATGTCTGTTACTCACTCTGGTATGGTGTCACTGTCTCATAAATGATGCCTTGCCCTACAGTACAATTTTGTTCTTAAATTAGTCATTTAATAGAAGATAACTAAATATTTAAGACTGAAAGTAAATAGTTGAATAGGAAGTGCATCCATGTCGTTTCAGTTTTCTGGTGAATCAGGTGTTGAGTAAACATCACATTTGTGCTTTGTCCAGCCCCTCATGATTACTGAGATGATGTGCTATTTTTTAACTATAAGGAACTTGGTATTATCTTTTGTTCCTGTTTGCTTAGGCAGACAGCTGAAGTGTGAAGACGTCAAAGTATATCAGACTTACCCCGCACATTACAACCACTATGTGGTTTTATGAATCACTAGCTTTAATATTTTCTGTTTGGCTTTTGTGAGAAGACACACAAGATGCCATTTACAAAAGTAGTTGGATATTTAAATATTAATGTCATACCATACCTTTCTTTTTGTAAATTTCTATTGTGATACAAGAAAAAGTTATTGTCTTAGTCACCTTAAACTTTCTAAATAAGAACTTTCTGTTTGTATTCAATGGAAGTCTATAGGACGTGTTGTTTTTTGTCATTTCTCTCTTTTACAGTATATTAAAGTTGCTCAAAATAATACTATTAACTTTCCTCTGGTTTGATGAGGCCTTTATATTCTTTGTTTCACTATCGACAGTCAAAGTGAAGTTTAAACATGTTCATTCCCTGCCTCGGATAAGAATTTGTGTGTAATTTGGCTTCAGGCAAAGTTCGGTGTCAGGCAGAATGGTTTTGTGCTTTTTAACCTTCGAAATACTACAGCCCTGAATAACCCTGATGTGTTTTGCCTTTGAATTAAGAATTGTACTACAGTTTAAATGAAAAGTGCTATGATGAAATTTGGTGGTACAAATAGGCTATATATTTTTGTAGAGCAGAAGTCTGAACATTTGTGTCCAGCTTTACTGAAGATACTGTAAAGTAAAAGGTGCATTGACAAGCTATCTCAGAATGACTTCCAATTATAGGCTTCTAAATGTTTCCCCTTAAACGTTATTGTAAAGGAGTAACTTTAATTCGGATGCAAGTTACACCACACTGACCATAATATGAATCACACTGGCCAAGATGAATAGCTGAGGAGCAGACGTTCAAACGGCATATTAACCACAACACGCCCCGCCCCTATGATCTTTATGATTGGCTGTCCTCTGGTGTTAACACTTCATGCCCCGCCTCTGCGCCTTTCTGATTGGCTGTCCTGTGATGGTAATTGTTGCAAGAACTTTTTGTATGTATTATTGACTTGCCAACGAATGTTTAAGAACATCTGCGGAAGGGAAGTGGAAAGACCGGTCAGTTCAAATCTCCCCCGGACTGTCAGTCCGTCGTTTATTTAGTTCTCAGCACTCCGGATATGCACTCACAGAAAACTCCCAGAAACGGATTAAGTTGCAAGATGGTTCTTCAGGCTGTTGGCAAAGTTTTGAGGTAAAGTGGCTTTGTTTTTTTTTTTTTTGTTTTTTTTTAAAATCTGGTGGATCTATAAACTAGAAGCACCTGCATGAACCGAATTAAAAGCTGTATAATACATATATTAGCTTTAATAATACGATTTATAATTGGGATTTGTAAACAATGTTATGTTAGTGCAGATACAGTACTTTTTGTGAATTCAGTAGACATTTAATTGTGTTTTAACGCAGTTTCAGTATTCCATATGACAAATTCTAAAGCATACTTTCATATAATATACATTAATAATAAGCCTATAATAATTATCTAAATATGCAGATCAAATAGTATATTGTTTTTGAAGCCGTCATCCACGCACAAATACTTAAACTCTACGTGAAGAGCGAAGTTCGGTGAGTTTGGGGATATTTACATTTAATAATTATTTGTTTTCATTTAATTTCCTTATTGTTGCAAGACGCTTCAGAATGCGAAGAATAATCATTGCCAGTCATTATTTCCCGCTTATTTATAAGTTTGAAACACGTCGAGAATTCTCAACCAATCCGACATTTGTGATTTTGTATTTATTATTTGCGCACCACGAGCCGCACGCGCGAAAAATATATATCACACATGTCTGATTTGCTGAGAATGCTGCACGTATCTCATGAATATTCATGACCAAGTGCTAAACGTTTGTTTAAAAATGTCGAGCGCTTGCGTAGACTCTCGTAATCAGTAAGAAGTGGAAAAACTATAGATGGATTAATAGAAAAGACAGAAAAGATATATATATATATATATATATATATATATATAGACAGACCGATAGATAGGACATCTAATTAATTCGAGAGACCACTTATTTTAACTCAACTGATTTGAAATATGATGCTCTGCTATATCTGTGGGTTTATGAGAACTGTACACCAATCAGCCACAACATTAAAACCACCTGCCCAATATTGTGTAGGACTCCCTCCTGCCGCCAAAACGGCGTCAACCCGCATCTCAGAACAGCATTTGAGATGATATTCTTCTTACCACAATTGTACAGAGCGGTTATCTGAGTTACTGTAGACTTTGCAAGTTCAAACAAGTCTGGTCATTCTCTGTTGACTTCTCTCATCAATAAGGCTTTTCTGTCTACAGAACTGTCCCTCACTGGATGTTTTTTTTTTTGGCACCATTCTGAGTAAATTCTAGAAACTGTTGTGTGTGAAAATCCCAGGAGATCAACAGTTACAGAAATACTCAAACCAGCCCATCTGGCACCAACAATCATGTCACGGTCGAAATCAATGAGATCACATTTTCCCCCATTCTGATGGTTGTTGTGAACATTAACTGAAGCTCCTGACCCGTATCTGCATGATTTTATGCACTGCTGCCACACGATTGGCTGATTAGATAATCGCATGGATTATTGTTGGAGCCAGACGGGCTGGTTGGAATATTTCTGTAACTGCTGATCTCCTTGGAATTTTCACACACAACAGTCTCTAGAATTTACTCAGAAAATCTGTACTTTTATTCAGATAAATAATTTTTCAAGTCAACTCCTTTCATTACTTTTGCGTTTGAACGCCTTTCAAAAAATAGTTTGTCAAATGTTTTTATCGATTTTTGATGGGTCAAATAGGTTCAAACAATGGACTGAACCCCAGAAAATGCATGTTTTGTATCTACTCTGGAATTTAAAGAGACTTTTCATGTAAATTTGTGTTTTTGGCTACAAATGAAACAATATAAACGCTATACTATTGATGATCATGCTTTTATAAAACATTATAATACGTGAAATACAGATGCAGATATGTGTGATATGATTTGTTCTAGTCTCCTGAATTTCCCGAGAACTGTTCATGTATGTGTAATATTTAGCATTCCTACGTTTTTAAAAGATGGTCAACATTTACATTTAACCAATGTACTATATGTATGAATAAATAATGAGCCAATGAGCTCATGAAAATGTCTTGCACATTGCTTACACCAGACACGAGTGGCGCAACGTGACAAAAGCAAATCACTTTTATTATATGACGCTGTCTACACTGGATGCTTAAGTGGTGTCACGTCACGCTGATATTAAGCAGTTATTTTGCACTGCATGAGCTGCTGCTACACCTTCCAACAAGACAAATAAACGGTTTAGAACGTTCTTTTTGATATGATCAGTGAAGACAGCCTCAACCCTTTGCAATGCGACATCGCTCGCATTCGGTGTAGACAGGGTGTAACATTTGCAAAACTACGGTAGCCCGTTTTGTCCATGGTTTATCACCTTTTATTGTCTTGATTTCTCGTGATCACTAATGAATTTTCTTATGATCTTGAATTCTCGAGATAACAACTTTTTTTTCATTCCAGAAATACCATTCAGTGTGGCAATGTCAGAGGAGCATGACCGCATCACATATCTCATTAATCTAGGCCTGACGGCATGACATAATAGTGTAATTAATAATACATTTGATTGATTCTAGTAAGCCGCTGTGGCCGACAATATTTAGGTGTGCTTCATTTTGTTGAAGCTTTATAGTAACTAACCCATTTTCAATACGTTTGTAATGAAAGCCCCATTGCTTCAGAAAATGTCATTGTCCCATCACTGCTCCATGGATGGCAGATGATGACTGAGAGATGCGGGCTTGCGAGTTACTAGATCAAATTTTGATAAAATCCATCTCCTTGACCTAGAGGAGTCTACTGTTGCGATAAGATGAAGATGCCGTGCCTGTGATATTATGAGGTGCTACGGGCAGCAAAAGGTGGTTTTTCGCGAGAACTCAAGTCACGATCACAAAAAAACATAGACAGAAAAATGTGATAAAAACCATTTAAACTGAAATAATTAACTTAACAGTTATTTAACTTAAAGCCATCTACTTGTACTTTGGTTACTTAAGTACATTTATTATGCTACTTGAATACTTTCACTTAAGTATTTTTTTCATGAGCTACTTTGAACTTTAATTTAGTCATTTTTTATACTGGTATGTTTACTTTTACTCAAGTATGACGATTGGGTACTTTATACAACACTGCCAGAATTTATGAACGTGACACTGCCATTAATTTTGAGTTTAACAGCATTTATGCATCCATGTGATCTTAATGAGAAAGAAACTTGAGATGAAATTGTGAAATGCAATTCAGTCATGTGTGAGAGATGGTTATAAAAAGGCCCCTCTCTTCGCCCACCTATCTGTTGTGATGCTTACGACCCATTGTGACATCCCCATGGTGCTGTTCCTGTAGTTAACACACTATTGTAATCTCAATGGCTCTTTACACACTCTTCTTGCCATGAGAATGCACTTGAGCAGATGTGTTCAAAGCTACTGTATTTGTTAAACAATTATATGAGCTCATAAAATCTGTCCGTTGAGTGTCACATAAGCATCTTTCGTTATTGAAACTTTTTATGATGTTTGTAGAGATTTTGTAGCCTTCAGATTGTAAATTTGTATAGATTTTGGAACTACTACAAATGGAAGGCACCATTTCTTTTCACTTCCCAAGCTAACACGGTTAGTAGTCAATGGCTGTAATTTCAAAATAACAAGATGATTAAACACTAACCATAGTGCTTAATTATACACTCTGCTTAATATCTCCAAAGCTAAGATACCATGCAGATTGAGTCTACTGAAAAACACTGAAGCCAATTAATTGACTGCAATTAATTGATCTCCAGATTGTAATAGCTGTAGTATTGGTATGCACATGGAGGCTTTGAAGATCCAGGCTTGTTCTCAAGAGTTCTCTTCGAGTCAGAATGATTTATGAATGTTTAGATCTTCCAGCAGATGCTGGAATGAGAATGCTCCACACAACGTGTTGCATAATGTCAAGCCTCTGGCATATTCTGAACAGACCGAGTACTTGATGTTTGTCAGGGAGAGTGTCAAACAGCTATTTAATTGTTTAATTGTTGAAGTTATCTTACGAGTTCCTGTTCTCTATTTCAGTCCTTTGAGGATTGCTTCTTGTGTAGTCCAGCTACAGTCTTCATATGTTTGCCTAAGTATACATGGCACAATGCGTAATTGAACGTTTTAAGGAAAAACTGCAAATTTGGCAGTTTAAATGCACTTTGCAAGTCACCTGTCTTTCAGAGCATTCGTGCACAAAATGCAGAGACCTAATGTGGTCCAATTAATGTGTATATATGCTGGACGAAGCCAAGCTACATTTGCATTATCTTGGTCTGTTTGGCCAATTTAGCAAATGTCTGACTAAAGCATTTATGGGACATTATAAAATGGCTTATTATTCTTTCAATCCAACTAAAACCAAACTTTTAAAGTGCATGAAAACATACAGACTGTTATAGACAAACATCTGTACTTTTATTTGATATCTCGAATTCAATCTTAAGTCATCAGTGTAGTCTTCCATCTTTTGGAAGTGTAGTGGGGAAAAAGGAAAGGATTGCCTGGGAAGGAATTTGCAGGATCCAAAACCTTTACGCCATGCATGTTGTTACGTCAACACCCAAATTGTGGCCTAATTTAGTAGTATTCAATTGAAAAAATCAGTTTGTGCATCCAAAAATAAGAACACATATCGTTTTATTTTAGCCTTCCCCAGGTTTCGCAATTTTCCACAAAGCACAGTTTTTACGTAAATTATGCGGCACAGGGCAAATTCTCAAGCCATTAGCTAGTTTATTTTAGGGGAAAGAAAAACTTTCTTGCTGCCAGCAGCCCTCTTTTTATGCACACACACACACACACACACTCACACACACACACACACACACACACACACACACACACACACAGTGCCCACTCTTACAAGTTTCCTGCAGATATCTTTGCCATAAAAGGCATTGTAGTTTTCAGGCTCCCAGTCCAAGTCATAAGGTTGTGACTAAAGACCTGTATCATCTACACAGCTGGAAATGCTATTTATGTTTGTTCTTGTGTTTGTGTTGTCCAGTGTTTATCAAACATCTCTACGGTATTTTGTTGCTAGGGTCTTCTGGGTGGTTGCTTGCTGATCCATTGCAAAATAGTCTCTAATATTCTGGTCCCTACATATAGGTTGGTCACTATGATGCAAAGCTGTGGTCAAACTAGACTGTGAGCAAAGATCCAGGGCTTCCATGGTTATGGAAAGCCTGGAAATATCAGGGAATTGTTCAGTTGTGTTTTGGAAAAGTCATGGAAATGAACAAAATTTTAAAAGTAGGGATGTTCCGATCAATCGGCCAACAATCAGTATTGGCTGATATTCATTATCTATGACTCAATAGGTGATCTCATAATTTGGCCGATCACATAAACCGATCGCCATGTAGCAAAACACGTGCGGCTAATTTAAGACTTCATCACTGTCATGCCATCATAGGTGCATGGGGAATACTAGTCGAATGATGCAAGACAACAAACATGATTTAGCAGTTAAGAACGTTTCATCACCCTGTGGATGTGGATGTGTAAATGAGCAACGAACTGTCTCCCTAGCTTCATTTTACGATGTTTAATATGAATCGCTTTTGTTGTATTCTCAACTTGTAAATTGCTGTGAAATCACTGGATATAAATGTAATTGAAACGCTTTGCACACAGAGGAAGCCTCAAACATTGGGAGTCTGAGATAGCAGTGATCTGCCATTCTGCAAACTTCATAGTGAAGCTCATTACTAAGATAATTTGAATACTTTTAGGCTACATGCCATGCATGAGTCCAATCAGTTAACAGTGAACCAGTTATGCTGCTGCTAAAATTTTTAATGATCAGGATCGGTATCGGCTGATCAGATAATAAGAATATCAGTGATCGGTATTTTCTGTAAAAATGCTGATCAGAGCATCCCTACTTAAAATTCATGGACATTTCTCAAGTGAATATACATTTTTATAGTTACACTATGCTCTAAAAAGAATTCATCAGCACAATATTGGTCTAGGTTGAGTTTGTGTAGAGTAGAACTTGCTTGCAAGCCATAGAGATGTGAGATTTTTGAGTGAATCCTTCTTTTGGGTCTGTTCTTCTGTTATTTCGTCAATGGTTCACAAATCGTTCTGAATCAAAATTATTTTAAAAAATCGATTTCAAGATATCCCAAAGGGTGTGAACCCTGTAGATCCAGTCGCTGAGTAGTGTAACAGCGAAAAAGCGTAATTTGAGGTATCATTTATGTCCTTAGTGCGGGATACGTTTAATACAGCAAATTTTAATACTTTGAGTAAGGGGTTTGTTCAAATACACATACAAAAACACATACAAATCGACAACAAAAATCAGAGTACCATTGTTCCTATTTTAAAAATAAGGTGGTTTGTTATGACATTTGTGGACAATTTGCCATTGATGAAAGAGAACCAAGCAATATCCTCAAAGAGGATCCTAATGTATTTTTCTGTCGTTATTTCCTTCATATTTTGGATTCATGTTTTTTTTTTTTGCAGTATCTATGACCTCTATAAAAATTAACCTGGCTGTGAATTGCTTCATAGTGTGAAGTCCCACTTTAAATGATCTTTGTCTGTTTCCTGTTTTACACAGATTACTAATTCTCTGTGGTAAAACAGAACGACTTCCGAATAAAGTTGAAGTTTAGTTGTCTTCCCACACTTTAGTGATGTTTCATCTGACCATGCTCCATAATTAACCCTTAGTTGACCTTTGACGTCATTAAACTTAAGACCTTAGGTGGCTGATACGATCTTTCACTCTCGGAAGCAATTTAATGTGGCGCGAATCCGGGAAATCTAATCAATCATTCTTTTGTGTTGGCTTCAATTTAAAAGCCGTTTTTGGACTTTGGAGTCTGAAATCAGCTAGGTTTTCTTCCTGGTCCTTTTGGTAGACTATTGTGTGTGAAGAAGAGGAAACTGTGAAGATGGTCAGACACTTGAGGTTGGGAATGAGGTGTTTACCGTGTTAAGTGAGTTGAACAGGAAATCAAGTTGGTGGAAGAGCAATAAATTCAGAGTGTGGTTTAAATTCCTTTTCTGAAGGAAAACAACCCGGTTTTATGGCAGTAGGAAAGAAACGAGAACAAATAAGCAAGCCATGTAGATGAATCCTTTGTTGAAGTGCCTAATTTGTTCTACTGCTCTGTCACTTAAACATGAACAATTGGTTAATATAAACCAGGGGTCAGCAACCTTTTTGACATGAAGTGCCATTTTTTTTTCCAGCATTGGTATGCATGCAAGCATAGGTTGCTGCCAACTGATATAAACCTAAGAAGCAAAGAGAGTATAAGGCAAGGATGTAAATTCATAATAACCTTTCTTTTCCTGGACTCTTGTTATTAGCTGTTAAATGCCCCCTGTAACCTTTGTACCAGCCAGCTGCAGGAGCTGCCATGACAATTCTGGCATTTACATGTTAAAACTAGCACAGGTCCAAAGTCTGTTGCGACACCTCCATTTTAAACTGATGAGAAATGTGGGTTACTCCATAGTAGTAGAGATTCTATTCGGTGTGAATGGCTTTAGTAAGCTATTGATAGGTTAACTTCCTGAATAGTTTAAACCGTGGTGCTTTTAAAACCTTGCTGTTTGTTTAAGCAGTCCAACATAGCAACATTGACTCAACCAATGGGTGATGATAAACCTTGTTTTGGGAAATTCACATTTGCTGCTACAAAGATTAGGCTAAAGGTTGGGGTTAAAGGTAGGGTTGTTGTGGGACTCAAAATATACCAAAAGTGAATCTTGTGAGACTTTTTGAAGATTGAGAATTACCAGCTATTTACAGTATGAATTCGAGGTAAGAGTACCCATTTGTCTGAACAACTGAAGTCAGCGGTATTGTTTGAAAAATCTTTTTGGAAAGTTTCGTAATTTTTGCGACTGTTTTGGTGCCACTAATGGTGCTATAGGTACACACTCCCCTTAAATATGGTCTTCGTTTCACTCTAACCATCTTATCTTAATGTATCCCCTCTGTCTCCTGTTTTGCAGGAAATCCAAAACAAAGCCCAATGGAAAGAAAGTGCCTGTGGAAGAGAAGAAGCACTACTTGGAGCCAGAGTACACAAAAGTTCGGGTTGTGGACTTTGACCTCAAGGAGTTGGTGGCGCTCCCCACCAAAGAGATAGACCTCAACGAATGGCTTGCCAGCAACAGTGAGTTCTTAACCAAACATTAAAGCCATTATGAGTGTTTGCTCTTTACTTTGAGGCTTAGAGCCTTTGTCAGCCTTAAAAAAAAATTGCCTCCTGTCAGTCAGGTGTTTGGAAGTATCAGCTCTTTGTGTAGGAAACTGTTTTTAGTACAAGAAACTTTAGTACAGTTTTGTTTTTTTAGAGCACTGACTTCTTAAATAGTAAAACTGCGAAAAACGGTAACAATTTAATTGTAAAACCATTTATGAATGTTTTTTTTCTGGGAAAAAGTTGTTTCAAATGGAGCGCTGAATTGCAATATTTGTTAGCAAGTGGTATGTCATTTCTGCACCACTAGTGCCACCAAACGGAATTGCAAAAATAAACTTTTTCAAAGTTCAAAGCCGCTTTCTGAATACGCCCTCCATCTGCTGTAGGTCAAACAAAGAGATAGTCCCGCCCCTAACTAATGACATTGGTTGAGTAATGTAGATGGGGCGGGTCTAAGCAGGCCACTCCAAACAAAATTTGAATTGTGCAGCAGAGACAGTGTTTACTGTTTTCTAAAAAATAAGTATTTTAACAAAGAAAACAATTCCATACTTCATCTTTAAAATAAAGGAGGGGTGGGATTAAATATTTTTTTGTGGATATCAACAATATGCCCTTTATTTGATCAAGTCATTATGCGAAGTTGCAGTTAATTGATGTAAAAACTATTTTTACTTCTTGAAAGACTTGCCACAAAATTGCGAATTTCACCTTATAACACTTTTTTTTGGTCCTTTGCAGCAACAACCTTCTTCAATCTCATAAACCTGCAGTATAGCACAATCTCAGAGTTTTGCACTGGGGACACTTGTCAAGCCATGACAGCCTGTAATACGTAAGTTATATTTCCTTTTCTCTTTCTCTCTTGTGTCTTTCTGTCTTGATGTCCTTCCAGGCTTGTCCTGGGGCAAGAATCAGAAAGGTTTGAAATATGCTTGAATTTTTTAAATGTTGTTTTTTCCTTAGGTTGTTGACAGTTATAAAAGATCTAAATTATTTAGAATTTGTGGTGTCTCGTAAGTGCGGGAGCTCACGTGCGCCGCTCTACGTCTTATTTTGATGTTGCGTGCAGACTGATGTTCTGCACATCTCCACTGTGGCTACCAATGGATGTTTGCACTTATCAGCACTAAGCCATTCTGAAGGTATAAATGAGACAAAGATTTCATTAAAACTTGAATTTACTTTGGAATTATTTACAATCAATTATACAATAATAATCGCATTAATACTTAAGTAGGGCAGAAAGTTAATGTTTGTGATGTGAATTAAATATGTAAAATCTAGGGCTGAATTAATCAAAATAAAATTGAAATTGTGATATGACTCTGATTTGCTGATTTATTAACCGGTGCGTTTTTCTTATAACGTGCATTAATGCAAAGTGCCAAGACATCATTTTATTTTCATGTAATTCAAAACTTTCTTGTAATAATGACACTGGGGCCAGAAGAGGAGGTGGTGGCATTTCACCACAACTGTTGTACTACTTAACATATTCAATAATAATCATTTAACATTACATTACATTACATTAATATATTACTACTAGGGCTATCGATTTAAAAAAAAGATAATGCAATTAATCGCATGCCCCCGGCCCGTAATAAAGAAGATTCCTGAGAAATGCAAGCTTGTAGTACCACCTCTTTACTCCAGGGGGCAGTAAGTGAAACTTCAGCTGTGTGAGCAACGTGTAGTTTATACAGTGAAGAAAACAACATTCAGCAGCAGCACAGCACAAACAATCGTTACGTTCTTGCTTTCAAAACAATTGATGGAGCACAAATCCGAACTTAGGGATCTCAAGATGTGTTCTAAGTATTAAACTATATTTAACTTGACACAGTGACCTAAACATTTTATGTTTATGACACAACACACCCGAGACGTTACACAAGCATGTCTGATGCAGCTCTTCATGGACGGGTCCTTAAACAAGCCCTCATAATAAATCTCCAACTGATTGACAAATTCACTTGTGAAATGGATTGCTGTGAACTGTATGCCAATGACTGACTTATGATCAATAATATGGTAGTAAACAATACATTGTATTATAAAGCCACTTTTTGTATTGTCTTATTTATGATTAACTCTTTTGCTACAGGAATGTAATGCATTGTAATTAGCTGAATATTTTTTATTTTTATATATATGTATGTATGTGTAGATATATATATATATAATATATATATATATATTTTATTTTTTTTAATATTTAAAGATAAGTATGTTTAATTATTTCATCATTATATATTGATTTATATTTATATGAGAGGCTTTCAGCAAATATTTGTATATGCAATTAATTGCAATTAATAAATCGGGTTACCATGTAATTAATTTGATTTAAAATTGTAATCGATTGACAACCCTAATTATTACAGTTTGCTTATGAAATAATTTTGTATAATTTTTAGGTAAATATTGTTGTTTATTCATCGGCTATGTTTTGATATGTTGGTACATTTACCAATTTTAATATGATAAAAACAACACACACACACACACACACACACACACACACACACACACACGTTGGTCTATCATTATGAGACAAATATAACACATCTGTTTTATATTTCTTTTCATTTTCCACTTGGGAATGAATAAGTAACTACAGTAACCAGGATTGTTTCTGTGAGTTAATGCATGAATTTGCTTGTCTACTTTTTTATCATTGCGCTTTTGTCAGTTAACATTTAGAATTGGATCATATTTAAAGCTTCAAGGTGCTTGAAAAGGATGATTAAAGTACCTTGAAATGCTTGAACTTCACACTTAAAAATCTGTACAAACTCTAAATCTTGAATCAAATACTTCTCATTTTGAAAATATTTTCCAGTTTAAGGCCAGATCCCAGATCAGCACTAAAGCTTTGCAGAAATCTGGGTCTGTGGGACTGAATCAGGTTAACACATGACTGGAATGAAGCTGACACACATTTTACTGAAGCAAGTCCTTGTTTGGCTTTCAAATGTGTTTTGAATAAGAGAATACAATGGGACCATTCTCAGAATTTGAGGTTTTGTATGTTTTTGCGAGGCGTAACCAATTAAATGTCCCTAAAAGCATGTAGTTAAATGCTTTTACTGTTTTTTTGTTTGAGAAGATCAGGGGCCTGGATTTAAAGTCATTTAAAACAGGTCAATTATAGCATTACTTGTTACACCAGTGTAGTTTCTCATGTACAGTGAGGAAAATAAGTATTTGAACACCCTGCTATTTTGCAAGTTCACCCACTTAGAAATCATGGAGGGGTCTGAAATTGTCATCGTAGGTGCATGTCCACTGTGAGAGACATAATCTAAAAAAAAAAAATCCAGAAATCACAATGTATGATTTTTTAACTATTTATTTGTATGATACAGCTGCAAATAAGTATAAGAACACCTGAGAAAATCAATGTTAATATTTGGTACAGTAGTCTTTGTTTGCAATTACAGAGGTCAAACGTTTCCTGTAGTTTTTCACCAGGTTTGCACACACTGCAGGAGGGATTTTGGCCCACTCCTCCACACAGATCTTCTCTAGATCAGTCAGGTTTCTGGGCTGTCGCTGAGAAACACGGAGTTTGAGCTCCCTCCAAAGATTCTCTATTGGGTTTAGGTCTGGAGACTGGCAAGGCCACACCAGAACCTTGATATGCTTCTTACAGAGCCACTCCTTGGTTATCCTGGCTGTGTGCTTCGGGTCATTGTCATGTTGGAAGACCCAGCCTCGACCCATCTTCAATGCTCTAACTGAGGGAAGGAGGTTGTTCCCCAAAATCTCGCAATACATGGCCCCGGTCATCCTCTCCTTAATACAGTGCAGTCGCCCTGTCCCATGTGCAGAAAAACACCCCCAAAGCATGATGCTACCACCCCCATGCTTCACAGTAGGGATGGTGTTCTTGGGATGGTACTCATCATTCTTCTTCCTCCAAACACGGTTAGTGGAATTATGACCAAAAAGTTCTATTTTGGTCTCATCTGACCACATGACTTTCTCCCATGACTCCTCTGGATCATCCAAATGGTCATTGGCAAACTTAAGACGGGCCTTGACATGTGCTGGTTTAAGCAGGGGAACCTTCCGTGCCATGCATGATTTCAAACCATGACGTCTTAGTGTATTACCAACAGTAACCTTGGAAACGGTGGTCCCAGCTCTTTTCAGGTCATTGACCAGCTCCTCCCGTGTAGTTCTGGGCTGATTTCTCACCTTTCTTAGGATCATTGAGACCCCACGAGGTGAGATCTTGCATGGAGCCCCAGTCCGAGGGAGTTTGACAGTCATGTTTAGCTTCTTCCATTTTCTAATGATTGCTCCAACAGTGGACCTTTTTCACCAAGCTGCTTGGCAATTTCCCCGTAGCCCTTTCCAGCCTTGTGGAGGTGTACAATTTTGTCTCTAGTGTCTTTGGACAGCTCTTTGGTCTTGGCCATGTTAGTAGTTGGATTCTTACTGATTGTATGGGGTGGACAGGTGTCTTTATGCAGCTAACGACCTCAAACAGGTGCATCTAATTTAGGATAATAAATGGAGTGGAGGTGGACATTTTAAAGGCAGACTAACAGGTCTTTGAGGGTCAGAATTCTAGCTGATAGACAGGTGTTCAAATACTTATTTGCAGCTGTATCATACAAATAAATAGTTAAAAAAAAATCATATATTGTGATTTCTGGATTTTTTTTTTTAGATTATGTCTCTCACAGTGGACATGCACCTACGATGACAATTTCAGACCCCTCCATGATTTCCAAGTGGGAGAACTTGCAAAATAGCAGGGTGTTCAAATACTTATTTTCCTCACTGTACCTTGCAGCTTTAGTCTCATGACCAGTTCCATGAAAGCAACTGGAATAGTTTTCACTGCTTTGTGTTTTTCTGTTTTGTATGATATGTGGCTAAACATTTTTCCTAGCAAACATTTTGGCCATTTTTAAATAAATGTAACTTATTAGTTAAAATAATGTTTAACTGCCATTTCCGTTTAGGGGTGATTCTTTAGTTTGGGGAACTTTTCTTTCCCCCTGAGAAGAGAGAAACAATAAAATGCTTTAAAAAGTACTAATAAAATTCAAGTTTTAAAATAGAAATAGCTTAAACTTAAAAAAAAAAAAAAAAAAGTTCTTAATACTTTTTCCTAATCTTAATGTTGAAAGTTTATCTTTACCAGAATTTCTCAGTTGTGTATATGTATGTATATATACAAATTTGAGTAATTATATTCTGTTCATCATTATGGTCACATTTTGGCTTTTTAAAAACAAACAAATCCATTTATTCAATCAATAAATGTGATATTTTTACATTTGTACTGTCTCTTTAAGAAAATGGGAAGTTCTGTAAAAAAGTGGCTGTAAATGAGCGCATGTTAACGAGGATTTGAATGCATGATAAGAATGAAATGTTTATTTCTTGTTGTTTTTGATGGAAAGGGTATTAAATGACAAATCTGTGGATTTCGTCTTTGGACACATATTACACGAAACAACTTTTACTCTCAACACGCAGTGAAAGGATCTCACTGCTGCATACTCTTCTACTGTACTACACGGTTACTAGTGAGTGATATGTAAACATTTACCTGCCAGTTGCCAAATATAAGCATATTAGTCGTATAGCGCGGAGTTTGTTTTGGAAATGCGAGTGATTTCCTCTCGTTGAGGGTTGCGCATTAAAATATCGATCTTGGGATTTAAGAATCTATATCAACATCGTTCAAACGAAGATTGTGATGCATCAGGAAATCAATATTTTTGCCCCTACTAGATAACTTGTGTTAGCAAGTCCAAGACTTGCCCAACTTTTTCTCCAAAAATTGTAAATTGTCATTACTATCTCACACAATATCCACACCATAACACATTATGCTAAAAATCCACGTGATCAGGTCTTTTATCCTGGATATATATATATATATATATATATATATACTGTATACACATACACACACACACACACACACACACACTAAAGGTATAAATAACTAGGGCTGCCCCATGATAGTCAACCAAACGTGACCAAAAATCCACAGGAAACCGACGAACATGTGCTATGGGGTAATTTTCGTTAAGCGGGGTTAGGGTTAAGCCTACACAATAAAGCAAACTGTTTCAAAACTTTGAACTTAATTTTTTATTTATTTTAACTAAAAATTCAAATGAAACAAGGGAATTTAAAATGTGTTGTTCAACTATTTGAAAGATGGTTTTACAACAGTTGTCAAAATCTCTCTGGCAAAGAACTTCATCTGTGCTTTCTCTATCGGTCGGGTGTTTTGTTGTCTGGGAAAATACATCATGTGTGCGAATAAATTAGTTTTGTTATCTTTAGCGATTTTGCATTGAAAATTAATTAAATTTATTTTAAAAATGAAAAGCTTAAAATACATTTCTGAATTCAAATTGCACTCGAAACGAAAAAGCAAATAAAATAAAGTGATAAAAGAATAATATATATATATATGTGTAAAACCACTTTTCCATTTACCGTCAGGCAAGAATCCGTCTAAACATGCAGGCGGAAAATTACTTACACAAAAGAAGACATAAAAACAATTATAAATGTAAAAATAATAATTACAATGAAGACAAAAATCACTGAAATATAAATAATGGTTAGAATTGAACGTTTTTTTTTTTGTATTATTTTACAGGCTGCAGAGTTGCGTTCAAAATTAAACGCTCTGTGGAAATAAAATGAACAGAACTCGGACATCTCAGCTCAGGAGGTGATTTGAGGTTATTTGCAGCACTCACAGACGAGGCTGTTCTTGCAAAAACAATTCAGAAACAGAAACCAAGAAAGAGTGAGAACTTTTTACATGCGCATGTTCCACGAGACTGCCTCTACAAACAGCGCGTCATACACTGTTTTAACAGGTGTCGCTGTGGCTCGCATACTTATATATACTGACACACACACACACACACACAACACAAACAATTATACACTGGGTGTGTGCATCAAAACAAACCCTCATTTTCCATCACTGCTGTTTTTTATATATATATATATATATATAAGTAATTAAATTAATATCATAAATGTGCGACTAGTCGACTAATGCCTTAAATGAACGTCTTTAGTCGGGGGCAGCCCTAGAAATAACCATCTTAAGACAAATGCTATTGTGAAACATCTTATGTGCCTAAGACTTTGAACAGTACTGTGTATATATATATATATATATATATATATATATATATATATATTACAATTGATGAAACATTTGAAGAAGTTTCATTTCTCCCCTAACTGAAGAATCGCTATATACACAAGCAAAAATGTGCTTCCAACTGTACCTTCCCACACTCACGATGTTGACTTCTGTAATATGCGCTGAACTTGTTTGCCCTGTTTGGTCTGAACGAGGCTTGGGTGTGAATCGCTAAAGACTCTTTACACACTGACCCGGTCAAACCAGATCTGTTACTGTTCAAGCCAAATGTTAAATGACAAGATTACTGCCACACACACACACACACAACACAAAAAATTATACACTGGGTGTGTGCATCAAAACAAACCCTAATTTTCCATCACTGCTGGTTTTTCAATTGATTGATGAATAGAAATGAATGAATTCAATGAATTTCTGAATAAAAGCTTTAGTGAAGAGGGAGGGACAGTGGCATACAATGTTCAATGTTAAATAGTTTTTGTTGCTGCCTTCAAAATCTTTACTTGTGCATTTTTGTCTTCCACAAATCATGCACTATGCTTTATCATTGTGTTTGTTAGATTCATAACCTGTAAAATAAACTGTCACCATGTAGACGTCAATTCCACTCTTGTAATCTATAACTTGACCATATCATTTGATGTTATTTGAGAACATTGAGAAACTTGCTGGTACTGAGCGGCCCGACATTTACCTTCACCGTTCTTTGGCAGAAAGTATCCATGTTTACAGGCTAATTGCACTTTCAGTTGAGGCGTCTTTATTTCACCCCGTTTCATTCACGTTTGATCATACTCATCCACAAAGCGTCCACTGTTGAACGCATCAGCATTTGTTCGCAGTCAGTGGGTCTGTGCTACAAGGGCAGTTATGCGGACAGTCTGCATTCCAAGAGATTTGTAATGTCTACAGCCCCTCGAACCCACTTTACCCCTCAAAACCCGGTCAGCGAGTCTCCTTCAATAGGTGATGGTAGCTACATTCCAATTTTTCAATTTTTAATTTTTTCGTAATCGTTTATTTTGTCATCCAGACACGGTTATTGGAAAAGTGTGGATTCAGGAAGTTTGTAAGCACACAGTCGTAATAAACTTTTGCTGTTTGTCTTCTTTTTACAGGATATACTACTGGTATGACGAAAGAGGGAAAAAGACAAAGTGCACAGCTCCTCAGTATATTGACTTCGTTATGAGTTTCGTGCAGAAATTAGTGACAGATGAAGACATCTTTCCCACTAAATATGGTGTGTATGAACACTGCACTCTGGACATCACAGTGGTGAATAATAAGAAATTACATTTCAAAGGATATGTCCTTGTATCTTTGGCGACCTCTAGTGTTCATAGTGTGGAATGAGCTCTATGAATATCATTCGAATTGAATTAGTTGAATAATTGAATGTTACTTTTCTCACTTTAAATGTCAGAATGTGGTCATAGGAAGAGCTTAGAAAATGTATAATTAGAAAAACGTGAAAAATAACTGTTATTACCCTATTATTATTATCTGAAATTTTATTAAACTTAATGTATATAATATTTCACAATTTTTTTTAATCAGATGAAATAAATAAAAAATAAATGATTAAATATAGAATTTATTATTAGAAATATGTTTCTACGAACCATTGCAATATGGTTATAAAACCATTATTAGATAAATATTTATTGATTTATTACATATTTATTTTAATACTTTTTTAAATAATATTTTTTTATTATTTACTTTTAAATTTCTTTAAATTACATTTAATTAAAAAAATCAACAAAACGAATAAATGAAATGAACAAACAATATTACAATCGTCAACATTATATATATATATATATATAGTGTGTGTGTATATATATATATATATATATATATATATATATATATATATATATATATATATATATATATATATTGTAATTATTTATTTAAATTTCCTTGAATTTGTTTAGATTAGGGAAAAAAATCTATAAAATTAATAAATAAAAATAAATATATTTCAATGATAATATTGTTCGTTTCATTATTTAAAAGAAATTAAAAGAAAATAATAAACAATATATTTAAAATAAATTAAAAGAAAATAATACAAAAATATTTAAAAGAAATTAAAAGACAATAATAAAAAAATATTTTATTTATTATTTCCTTTTAATTTATTTTGAATAATTTATTTTCTTTTAATTTGAGTTTAAAAATCAAGTAAATGAATACATAAATGAAAAAACAAGAAAACATTAATTTTCTTTTATTTTAAGTAATTATTATTTTGTTTTAAATCATTTTTTTTAAATTCTTTTAATTTCTTAATTTGAGTTAAAAAAAATAAATTAAATGAATACGTAAAATGAAAAAACAATATAATATTAATCATCTGACATTTAATAAAATATTTTCTTTAATAATTAATTAAAAAAAACATTTTAATTTGAAAAAATTTTTTTTTTTAAAGAAATCTATAAAATTATTGAATGACATTAACAAACCATAAATGAAATTAATCATAATTAACGTCATTTCATTTCAGGCAAACCATTTCCAAATACATTCGAGTCTCTGGTGAAGAAGGTGTACCGGTATCTTTTTCACGTGCTGGCGCACATCTACTGGGCGCACTTTAAAGAGACTGTGGCTCTGGAGCTACAGGGACACTTGAACTCACTTTACGCACATTTCATCGTCTTCGTCAGAGAATTCAACCTGGTCGACCCTAAAGAGACCTGCATCATGGACGACCTATCAGAGGTGCTGTGCACCCCCCTGCCCCCACTTCCACATAATCATGTGACCGAGAGATGAAACGCCCACACCAGAACTCCTCGAACAGAGAAGTGGAGGAAGATGTCATAAACTGCGAGGGCTCCTGTCTGGGCCAGGGGCCTTGAACGGGCCCCATCTTAACTTTTTTTCACAATCTTTAAAAGATCCGGTCAAAAGGTGGGATAAGAGGCTGGAAGACCCTAACTCTGTTGTACCAGCACAGAATGGTCTGAATGTTTCCTCCAGGACAAAAAAAATCTGTCGACCTTGTCATTTGTATAGGAACAACTTGTATTTTATTTAGCTTTTATTTCATTATTTTTGCACATGCGCTGTTGGAGGTTGTTCGTTTTTACTTTGTTTTAGGGAATTGTATTTCTGCTCTGCTCTCATCTGTGCCTTAGATATATATAGGTATGGTCTGTTAATATGCAACAATGTTTAGAGAACGATCATTGACCTCTGGCTCCCTCTTGTGGAGGGAGTGAAGTCTAATACAGACTGACTGTGCTGCTTTAGTTGCCTGAACTCAACCGGTTTAAAGTCTCTCTCTTTCATTCATTCCTTTTTATTTTTTTTAAATTTCAAACAAAACTATTTTTTGTGCAACATTTCTAAACATGCTTTAGTTGCAAAAGTAAAAATTCTGTCTCCATTTGACTTCTCTGGTTTCTAATGGTCTGGTTCTGAATTTCTGAGAGATTGTCACACAAAGGCAAATTCAGGTTTACAGCGAGATTTTCAAAGGTTCAAAATGTATACTTTAAACAAGGGGATGATGATTGACTGATGCTCAGGAGGTGTCTTGACAAGGACATTAGTGATATGTGCATGTCTGCTCGCTCAAAGAGATTCTGCAGGAGGAGAAAAATAATAGTTGCACGGCAGTTGACTTGCTGTGTTGCACTGATGAGAGAGCACATCCTCCAATTTCGCAACCCTTATTTTTTATTTCACTTTTTTTTTTCTTGTCTAACTTATCAGAGGTCATTGATATTGTGGCAGCCCACACGTGCAGAAACCGCAAATTAAGTTAGCTTTTTTTTTTGTAAGAGATTTAGATACTATAAATAAATCACAATATTTGCCTTTAGTGAGAGAGGCTTTTCTTTCTCCTTTTTATTTTATTTATTTGGACTTATAAAAAAAAAAAACTGTATTTGCAGAGGTTCTTCAGTTCTTGCTTTCTTTTAAGTGTTTTAGTTCAGCCACTTCATATTTCAAGCTCTGCAAAATATAATCAAATAAAAACAAGAAATGCCAACTTATTACAGTGTACGTCCTTACTTTATAATTACTGAAACAGTTTCGGAAGGTAAAATAAAGACATTCGTCAGTGTGTCGACGTCAACTTTTTAGAAACTTGGTGTTCTTATTAACTGCAGGATTGAAACATTAAGCACCCTGCTCTACCTCAGTATGGCCACAAGGTGGCAGTGTTTCTGTATGTCAGTGCTAATGTGGCTGAAGGGAATTTACGAATTCCGGAACGGAGGCATGGCTCATGAATATTAATGAGGTTTTTTGACGACGCCAGCCAACGTCATCGTGTTCATTTATATTCAGAAAGTAAGACACCAGCGTTTGAAATTACCACTCGCCAAATGCGGGTAGAAATCGGCTGTGGTGAGTAGCTCTGTCACCCTTACTAGCCACTATATCGGGTGACTGCAGCCGAAGCAAAGTTAAATGTATTCATCCCTCGTTCAGCGTTTTGTGAGTAATAAAAATGCTCCTCATATCTGACACTCGCATATCACCGGGGAGAAAGGGGCGTGGTTTCGGGCAAGAGCTAGAGCTCTGCATATTTTATAATTATTCTGTCATCATTCAGTCACATTTGATCCAAACCCTTATGACTTTCTATAGTGAATGAAAATAAAAAAAGTTTCATATATTTTTCCAGAGATGCAATGAAAGTAGTTTAATCTACCTAACATTTCCATTTTATTATCCATTTTGTACTCCATGGAATTATTAACTGTTTCTACAAAGTATTCCCTGCATACTTAATGAACTTACGTATTACCAACATGCAAAGAAGTTTGCTTTTTTTGTAACTACTATAAAGAAATCACAATAATTGCCTTTAGCGAGAGAGGCTTTTTTTCCTTTTTTATTTTATTTATTTAGACTTTAAAAAAATCTATTTGCAGAGTTCTTCAGTTCTTCCTTTTAAGTATTTTAGTTCAGTTAAAAGCCACTTCATATTTCAAGCTCTGCCAAATATAATCAAATGAAAACAAGAAATGCCAACTTATTACAGTGTACGTATTTATTTAAAGACAAAAGCTACTGAGTGCACCTTTAAAACTGGAAAACAAATCTAGCCTTTTAAATGTTACTTACAAAAAACAGTACTCCAATATAAATAAATAGGCGGTTTATATATATATATATAACAAAAACTAGGGCATTTGTTAAATGTCATGCGCTTTCTCAAACCAAGTGCATAGTGTATGTTTCATTCAATACCCTGAGAGCATTATTCAAACGTGCAAATCTCGCATTCAGAGATCTTTATACAAACAAAAATCTAAACTTGCTTTGCAACCCGTAACAGTTTCATAACATTGAATATAATCACTACATTACAATTCCTGTTTAAAGCTTTATATATATATATATATATACACACCAATCAGCCACAACATTAAAACCAGCTGTCTAATATTGTGTAGGTCCTCCTCGTGACGCCAAAACAACACCAACCCGCATCTCAGAACAGCATTTGAGATGATATTCTTCTCACCACAATTGTACAGAGCGGTTATCTGAGTTACTGTAGACTTTGCAAGTTCAAACCAGTCTGGCCATTCTCTGTTGACCTCTCTCATCAACAAGGAGTTTTTGTCTGCAGAACTGCCTCTCACTGGATGATTTTTAGTTTTTGGCACCATTCAGAATAAATTCTAGAGACTGTTGTGTGTGAAAAAGGAGATCAGCAGTTACAGAAATACTCAAAGCAGCCCATCTAGCACTAACCATCATGCATGTGAAAATCATGCAGATATGGGTCAGGAACTTCAGTTAATGTTCATCAGAATGGGGAAAAAATGTATCTCAATGATTTGGACCATGGCATATTTCTGTAACTGCTGATCTCCTGGGATTTTCACACACAACAGTCTCTAGAATTTACTCTGAATGGTGTCAAACCAAAAAAAAAACCCAAAAAAAAACCAGTGAGCAGCAGTTCTGTGGACAGAAATGCCTTGTTGATGAGAGAGGTCAACGGAGAATGGCCAGACATGGTTTCAGGCTGTTTTGGCGGCACGAGGAGGACATACACAATATTAGGCAGGTGATTTCAATGTTGTGGCTGATCAGTGTATATAGAAACATCTGAATCTGTGAGCTATAGACCTTGTTCACAGCAGCGCCATCTTTGAGTTTTAATGGGAATGACAACAAGGCTGTGAGGGAGAGATTACAGTCTCTCCAGTGGGTTGTACAGCTGTTTACAGTGTTTTTGGATCATTAACAAAGATATTAAAGGATTAATCCTTTAACCACACCAGACAAAGACATTTGTAAACAACTGTTACAAATAATATATATTTTTAAAATATTGAATTAATATTTCGTACTTAAAATAATGAATAAATATAGCGTTGAAACATAAATGTATATATTACCTGGAGAATACTACTTTTAACAATAAAATGCTCAAACAAATGGCAAAACTTGTTAAATTCACTCTTCTTTTGTGTTTCTGATTCGTCTGGTGCTGGTGGACTCGTGCACTTTAAACCTCTCCAACCCGCCCTCCTCATCCAAAATCCGCGCGCTGCAGCTCGGCGTGTACACTTTAATCGTGTTTCCAAACTTTGAATAGTCCACAGCATACATCCCATCCTCTTCAGACACCGTGGGCACGAACCTGTGCCCCCACAAGATCTCCTCGGACAGGTAAGAGGTCCGCGCTTGAGTGGTGATACCGGTGGTCTCCACAACCCCCTCCAGTATGACGATCACCTCAATGTCTTCATGGAGCAGATCAGCCGCAGAAAGATCATACAGAGGGCTGTTTTTATCAATAACATGACTTATAATAAGAGGGGAGACCAGAAAGATGCTGTTGGTGCCCACCGGGTTGTCCATTTGGATGTCTATCTGGTTCAGTGGCACCAGCTCGCCTTCGTTGGTGACGGTTTTCCTCACCACCTGCACGTGTACGGTCGCATTGATGATCATACTCTTCCTCAAGTCTCCGAGGCGAAACATGAAGCACAGCTTGTTGTTTCGGACAGTTATAACCGCATGCTTGCTGAAGATCAGCGTTTCTGCTCGCCGGTTTGCCTGCGCTGTTTTCATGAAGATGCATCCCAACATGATAGCATTGTTCAGCAAACCTACTATGTTTTGAATTATTAATATAACGACTGCTGATACGCACTCTTCCGTGATCATCCGTCCTCCAAAGCCGATGGTCACCTGAACTTCGATGGAGAACAGAAAAGCGGAAGAGAAGGAGTGGATGTCCGTCACGCACGGCACAAAGTCGTCACCTTTCACGTCCAGGTCTCCGTGCGCGAAGGCGATGAGCCACCAAATCATCCCAAACAAAAGCCAGCTGCACAGGAAGGACATAGTGAATATCAAAAGAGTATAAAGCCATTTTAGATCTACTAGGGTGGTGAAAACGTCTAGTAGAAAGCGTCCTTGTTCGCGAATATTCGTGTGCGCTACATTGCATGTTCCGTTCTTGGCGACGAATCGCGCTTTCCGCTGTTTCGTTTTATATTTGGGCTGTAACACATCCTCCGCCAACCGAGTCAACACATAATCCTCGGGAATGAGTCCTTTTCTGGACAGCATAGCTGGTCCATACTATAGTCTCACAACTGCGGGAGCCGACAGAGTTCTAACATGACAAGTCCACGGCAAGTGCGCTCATCTTTTCGCCAAAACGATCCGCTTTTACTAGCGTTTCAGTGCAGGAGCTGCGCGCGCAGTTGCTCAGACGAGGTCTCGTGGCAAGACGCCACTTTTAGTACTCCGGCTGCCGCTGCCTGTCAGTTGCAACCCGATATTATCTCGCTTATCCTCAGCCGTGATTTTGGTCTAGTCAGAAAGACCGCTTAAAGCACTTTCAATGAGCTGATTTACAAACTGCCCTGCATTAACAATAAAACATTTTTAACTAGGGCGCCAATTCAATACTATTTTATAGCAAACAGTAGGCTACTACTATACACAGACTTTAGCCTACTATTCTAAAGTGTACTATACTCTGCTATATTATACAGTATGTACTGAAATGTGGTATACTATATACTACACTATACTATACTATACTATACTATTTGATAGTAAACATGACAAATATACACAGACTTTAGCCTACTGTTCTAAAGTGTACTATACCCTGCTATATTATACAGTATGTACTGAACTGTGGTATACTATATACTACACTATACTATACTATACTATTTTATAGCAAACAGTACAATTATACACAGACTTTAGCCTACTGTTCTAAAGTGTACTATACCCTGCTATATTATATGTACTGAAATGTGGTATATTATATACTACACTATACTACACTATACTACACTATACTATTTGATAGTAAACATGACAACTATACACAGACTTTAGCCTACTGTTCTAAAGTGTACTATACCCTGCTATATTATACAGTATGTACTGAACTGTGGTATACTATATACTACACTACACTATACTATACTATTTTATAGCAAACAGTACTACTATACACAGACTTTAGTCTACTGTTCTAAAGTGTACAATACCCTGCTATATTATATGTACTGAACTGTGGTATACTATATACTACACTACACTATACTATACTACACTATACTATACTATACTATTTTATAGTAAACATGACAACTATACACAGACTTTAGCCTACTGTTCTGTACTATACCCTGCTATATTATACAGTATGTACTGAACTGTGGTATACTATATACTACACTATACTATACTATTTGATAGCAAACAGTACTACTATACACAGACTTTAGCCTACTGTTCTAAAGTGTATTATAACATGCTATATTATACAGTATGTACTGAACTGTGGTATACTATATACTACACTATACTATACTATACTATACTATACTATTTGATAGTAAACATGACAACTATACACAGACTTTAGCCTACTGTTCTAAAGTGTACTATACCCTGCTATATTATATGTACTGAAATGTGGTATACTATATACTACACTATACTACACTATACTATTTGATAGTAAACATGACAATTATACACAGACTTTAGCCTACTGTTCTAAAGTGTACTATACCCTGCTATATTATACAGTATGTACTGAACTGTGGTATACTATATACTACACTATACTATACTATACTATACTATTTTATAGCAAACATGACAACTATACACAGACTTTAGCCTACTGTTCTAAAGTGTACTATACCCTGCTATATTATACAGTATGTACTGAACTGTGGTATACTATATACTACACTACACTATACTATACTATACTATTTTATAGTAAACATGACAACTATACACAGACTTTAGCCTACTGTTCTGTACTATACCCTGCTATATTATACAGTATGTACTGAACTGTGGTATACTATATACTACACTATACTATACTATTTGATAGCAAACAGTACTACTATACACAGACTTTAGCCTACTGTTCTAAAGTGTACTATAACATGCTATATTATACAGTATGTACTGAACTGTGGTATACTATACTACACTATACTATACTATACTATTTTATAGCAAACAGTACTACTATACACAGACTTTAGCCTACTGTTCTAAAGTGTACTATACCCTGCTCTATTATATGTACCGAAATGTGGTATACTATATACTATACTACACTACACTATACTATACTATTTTATTGTAAACATGACAACTATACACAGACTTTAGCCTACTGTTCTAAAGTGTACTATACCCTGCTATATTATATGTACTGAAATGTGGTATACTATATACTACACTACACTATACTATACTACACTACACTATACTATACTATTTTATAGCAAACAGTACTACTATACACAGACTTTAGTCTACTGTTCTAATTTGTACAATACCCTGCTATATTATATGTACTGAACTGTGGTATACTATACTATATATTTCTATAAGAGAGAGACCTCATCTTAACAATTAATAATGGCGAGTTTGTGCTGATGTTCGACCAAAGTCTAAATCAAACAAACAAAACCATGCAGTTGGACTTGCACATACGTTTTTGGGAAGGTGAGGATGTATTGTCTAGGTACATGAGGTCCCATTTGTTGGGGCATGTGACAGCCCTGGACTTACTGAAACATGTCAAAATAAATGTTTTATTTATTAGCAAGCATTGCATACATTTTACTCTCACATTCATTGATTTTTTTTTTTCAATAGCGATGCTATGGCAACATGTGATTATCTATTCTGTTGCATATTAAAGTGATAGTTCACCCATTTTTTTTATTTTTATATTGATTCACTTATCCCCAAAGTGGTATGCAGGACAGTAGTTATGGTGTCTACCTCACACAGTTCTAGCTGTGCTGGTGGTTATTTTGTAAGAAATCTAGCTGGTGGGATAGCTAGAACAGCTAGAACCATGTGAAGAAGCTGCCATTGTCAGTGTCCTACATGCAGTGGAAGTAGCTTCACTACAAATAGCAAAGCTATTAGCTTAACTAAATTTCTCAGTAGCGAGGTGGTAGCTTTGCTAGTCTTTAAACCATGTCGTTTTTCAGTAGTAAAGCTATATTTTTGATAAGGTAGTGCGTAGCTTTGACAAAAAGCTACTCCACTACATCACACATCACACCGGTGTTTACTATAGCCAGTTTTCAATCAGATCTAAAGATGTCTGACTCACAAATGAATTGCTCATCCGAGTCGGTTCTTTACATTGAATTGGTCACAGGTTATAGCCAAGTGGTATGAATCAGGTCACGATTCAATCTGAATGACTCAGAAAGCTTATGAGCACTCTCATTTGTCAACACGCTAACAGAATATTTGAAAACATGGAAAATAAATATAATGCCGGTTGCAGTGGATCTACAATCAATGGAAACCAAACCTACAAATGCATCCTATCTGTTCCCAGTGATAAATAAGGTCTTTATTAAGTTCAACATGTGTTTAGCTTGTAAACGACTTCTGTAGTAAGAGTATCAAAACACTTAATATCCTACATGAAAACACATGTTTTTTGGACATATACCATTAGGCCCGCCTCCCATGCCGGAGACGCCGGTTCAAATCCCATTCGGAGTGGATTGAGCAGGACCGGTTGCAGTGGTGCCGTGACCCGGATGGGAGTGAGGTTTAGGGGGTTGAGTGTAAGGATAGTCAGCTGCTAGCTGTGCAGTGTGTAAACCTCACCTCCCTGGCCTCAAGTGGCGCATTAGCGACTGACGCAAGAGGCTGTAGCCTTTAGCCTCCTCGTTAGCATGCCCTCCCATGCCAGCGACAACGGTTTAAATCCCATTCGGAGTGGGTCGAGCAGGACCGGTTGCAGTGGTGCCGTGGTTTACAAATAAGGTATTCATATAGTGAAATACCATAGTAGTACCATGATATTATTTGAAATACCTTGAAGCACCATGTACATTCAATTGTATATGAATTTGGTAATCAGATTTGGGATTTCTGTCTGAAGCTGCTCATTTTGTTCCATGGACAGGCCTCTGTGGAGAGGCTTTTCTGTGAAAAAGGAAGTAGAGACTTGCAACATACTATATTATATTGTACTGTACTGTACTATTCTATACTACACTATTTAGTTCTATAATATATCCAACAAAACTGTACTATTCTATACTAGTATAGCCTATACCATTCTATCATCTACAGTACTACACTATATCAAACTATATAACCAACAAAACTAGTATTCTACACTATATCCTGCTTTATTAAACTGTACTGTACTATACTATATCCAACAAAACTGTACTATTCTATACTAGTATAACCTATACTATTTTTTTTAAAAGTAACCTTCCCAACCCATAGCCAACAAAACAACTATTCTTCACTAGACTCTGCTATATTATGTACTGTACTACATTATATTATACTATACCTAACAAAACGGTACTATTCTACACTAGTATTGCCAACTATACCGTAGCCGACAATACGGTACAATTCTACACTACACTGTTATCACAGTAAATATTCAAGACTTGTTTATGTGGATACATAAGACCACTTCCTATGACATCTACAATTGGGTAGTTGAAAAATAATATGAAAATGAACATAAAACTTTAACATCAAAATGTTTGTTTAAAATCGAAGAATATATAAGTGAAAGTATATTTTGAATCATCCTTTTACATTTTAGTCCCGCAGTGTGCATTATTATTTTTTAAAGGGAAAAATATTCCATGTAGACTCTAGAGTAATTTTATAATGAGTAAATTGCTGTACAATGCATTACTTGTATACAAAAATTAAAAATGTTGTTTAAATGTTGCTGATTTAATATATCATGCCACACAGCAGGACATTGCTGTCGATGCTTGAAATGTCAACTTATAAACTGTCTATAACTGAAACATTTCAATAAACAATTTAAAAAGAAAATACTGATTGTTTATGTGATTGTTTTTATTAATAAATGATTCATATATTATTTACAAACATGATAATGATAGTAATAATAAATAATTCATTATTTATTCATGGTACAATTGCACTTTCAATAGAGGGTCCCCAGACTCATTTGTCTGCTCGCACAAATGATGCAAATACACTGTCCTCTTGATTCAGGAGAATCTCTGGCTTATCAAACTCTAGAATGACACCTCTCTTCATCACAATCACCAGGTCTGCATTCAGGATGGTGTGTACACGATGCTGTGGAAAAACACAATGACCCATTATACAGTTTGAGACATCGTTTGAACTATAGTAGCTATATTGCTGAATAATCATTAAAAGCATTGAATTGTTTGTATGCGAATGTGTACATTAGTTCGTTGTACATGATTTATACACTGCCAAAAAACATTTTATGAGAGTCTCCAGGACATTTAGACTTTGAATTTTAAAGTAGGACAGCGAACTAATAGTACTTACAGCTATTGTTACCACAGTCCTATCGGCAAAGGCAGTCATCACAACTTTTTGTAGAATGCTCTCCTATATGGAAAAAAGCATTTATCTTTGTTATATTATATGTTCATATTATATTTATCTTCAGTGTGGTCTCAGACTTTTAGACCTCATTGCTTTTTAATGATATTATTGTATATAGTCTGTAGGTGGTGTAAAAACACCAGTAAGCTTTTCTTTCATTTTAAATCTGTCAAATTGACCCTGACTATTTGTTCGTTCCTTTATTAAACTCAGGCAGTGCATTCAGTGCAGCCACGGTTCATTTACTCAAGAGAGATGAAGCCTTTGTGTCGGCCTCTCCGCCGACGAGGAGGATTCTTGAGAATAGTGTGAAGTGAATCAAGGTCTTGGCCCCTGGGGTTTCTACTTGTCTCTCTCACGTACTTATATCTCCTATCTTAAACACACACACACACTCACCGTAGCCATGTCTATGGAAGCAGTGGCCTCGTCCATAATCAGAACACTGCTCTTCCGCACAAATGCACGGGCCAGGCAGAACAGCTGACGTTGCCCCTGGCTGAAGTTCTCTCCACCTTCAGTTATTATAGCGTCTGAAACACAGGAAGAAAGAGTACTAATCAATTAACCACGGAATCCAACATATTCTGTCTTTTATACTGTCATCTCAAAACACTCAACTTTTTATAGCTTGTATAATGTCCTGAGGTGGTGTGCTTAAAGTTATATACTGGGTTCAGTAAAAGTGAAGCTCAACCAACAGCATTTGTGGCATAATATTGATTACCACAAAACATCGACTTTTCTTTCCTTTTCTTTAAAATTGGCTAATATAATTTTTTTTTAAAAAGCTACAATTTGGGTGACAGTGAGGCACTTACAATGTAAGTGAAAGGGGTCAATCCTTACACATTAAAATACGCACTTATTTCAAAAGTATAGCCACAACAAGACGTAAACATATGTGTGTTAATATGATTTTAGTGTGAAAATCACATTCTAACTTTTTCTGTATAAAGATATAGCCAATTTTACAACTTCGTTGTGATGACAACGAAACCCTTAAACGACCATAAAAATGACGATTTATACAACTTTACAGCTGAAATAATACACCAGTTTCAGTAAAATTTAAAAGTAATAAAATCATTTATCACTTTTATCAATAAAAGTTTTTTTTTTCCCTCCAAAAATTGGCCCAAATCACTTCCATTGTAGGTGCAACACTGTAACCTCAATTCATTTTTTTTTTAAAGAAAAGAAGGGATGAGTCAAAATAATTTTTTGTGGTAATCAACATTATGCCACAAATCCTGTCGACTGAGCTGAACTAATATTGAAACCCTATGTGGCAGGGAGGAGGGCGGGGCCGGGTTGTGATGCTACACACCCGGCACCTAATCAGGCTAATGAAGACCTCGAGAGGGATAAAGGCGACCGGAGGCGGCTGTTCCAGAGAGAGAGAGTTACGAGCAGCTGCCCATCATGCGTTTGTCTTTTTGTTTAAGTTTGTTATTAAACTATTTTTTATATTGTTAAGCCGGTTCTTGCCTTCTCCTTTTCTCATTCCTAGTGTCTCACACTTGTCCCGCAACCCGGGACGAGGAGGGATGCGGGGATCCGTAGTAGAGTCCTCACCACTACCATCCACCCCAACAGAGCAGCCGCAGCCTTCTGCCGGGGGACGGAGGAGCCTCGAGGGGAGGAGGGGCTCCTATTCAAACTGCCTGTAGGGCCGGTGCTCCTAGCCTACCACTGGTCAGGCCCGCTGCCAGGGGTGGAGGAGACTCTACCAGCCACTAGAACGCGGGGCAGGGTCAAGAGGACCACTGACCATGAGCGGGGATGGGCTCCTGGTTGACTGCATGGAGAGGGAGAACCACTGCCAGGGGAGACCCTTTCCATCCACCAAAAAACCATCGGGGCAGCCCCTGGCATGACGTACACCCCGCCTCCTTTCTGATCTTGTATTAATAAGACTACCATGTAAGACCTAACAGGATGAACTGGCCCTGTCTCGACCACCCCAGGGCGTACTGGCTGTTTGTGAACGGATACGTGAATAAAACAAATGCACGAATTGTAAATATTTGCCTTTGTATTTATTAAGTAACTTTTTCAATCTAAATAGAATTGCATATTAAACATATCATTATTATGTACTGTATCTGGGCCAATAATTTAAGCAGTAAACATGCACATGCAGGTCTGCTGGTAGTTTTCATTTTTATATACCATATTTCTCAGGCTTTCAAAGTGTGTTAACAGATGTCTTTCCTTTTTCTATCATATTTATCAAAAGATCGTATGATAAGATCCAGTAGAATATGGCAATATTATCTAGCATGTTCTTCATGTCTGTAGTGTCCTTACCAAGTCCTCCAGGCAGGGTTTTGACCACAGGTTTGAGCTGTGCGATTTCTAATGCTTCCCACAGCATGCTGTCTGTAGCCTTCAACTCTGGATCGAGATTAAAACTGAAAAAAAATTACAATTAGATATTATAAAACATATTAATTATTCAGGGTGCCCCAAAAGTCCTGCAGTTCCAGAGTGCAATATTAATGTGTTATGTAGCATTGTAGATCTGAGAGCCAAGCACTGCAACAGCAAAAATGAGATCACTTCTTTTCTCCGCAGTTGCTATGGTATGTTAACATAGAAAATCGCAGTGATTGAAAGGATGGTTGAGGAGAGTCTCCTTTTCACTGTGTAAAACACTTTGAGTGTTGTGTCAAAAAAGCGCGATATAATTGAAACATTCATTCAAAAGTATATTTCACCCCAAAATTTAAAACCTCTCATCATTTACTCACCCTCATGCAATCTCAGATGTGTATGACTTTCTTTCTTCTGCTGAACACAAAGATTTTTAGAAAAATATTTTAGCTCTGTAGGTCCTTACAATGCAAGTGAATGGTGACCAGAAATTTTAAGGTCCAAAAAATACATAAAGGCAGCATAAAAGAAATCCATAAAACTTAAGTGATTTAATCCATGTCTTCAGAAGCTAAATGATAAGTGCGTGTAAGAAACAGATAAATATTTAAGTCCTTTTTTACTATAAATCTCCACTTTCACATTATTATTATAATTTTTTGCAGAGTTGCATGCATATAGCCACCTACTGGGCAGGGAGGAGAATTTAAAGTAAAAATGACATAAATATTGGTTTGTTTCTCACTCACACCTATAACATTACTTCAAATTATCTGGATTTAACCACTGGAGTCATGTGGATTGATTTATGCTGCCTTTATGTTCTTGCTGGACCTACAAATTTCTGACCACCATTCATTTGCATTGTATGGACCTACAGAGATTAAATATTCTTCTAAAAATCTTTGTTTGTGTTCATAAGAAAAAAGTCCTACACATCTGGGATTACATGAGAGAAAGAATTTTCATTTTTGGTTGATCTATGCCTTTAAAAATAAATAAATAAATGCTCATTCGTGATTGCCTGTCATTAATAATGTAAACCTGGAGCAGTTCAGCATGTGATGTTCCCCACAGGAGCTTCAGTAGTACATTACATTTGTACTGTTATTAATAAGCAATAAAGCATATTGCAACTCTCTCCTAATATGTCTTGTATATTGTGACAAATGAAAATTATAGACACATGCAGTATTCAGTTTAACTCCCACTAAGATATTTACCGGATGGTTCCACTGAATAAGAAGGGATCTTGCTGAATAATAGAGAAGCGAGACCTCAGCGTTTGAAGAGGCAAATTTGCTATGTTGATGCCATCAATGATTATTCGCCCTATTAAAATATGCAGACTTAAAATTAAATATTATACAAATTCTTATGGAATTAATATAAGATAATCATTAAATTGAGATTAAATGAAACCTAATGAATGTCACCTTCAAATGTGTCCACCATTCTGAAAAACGCTAGTGAGAAAGACGATTTGCCACTTCCTGTTCTACCGCAGATCCCAACCTATAACAGACCAATACAATGTAAATGTGTTGTAATTCACAAACACAATGTTAAAAACAGTAGTCTATTTAGATAACCTTTGGATCAAGCCCAATTTCTTGAATAATACCTAATCATATTTAGTATTTAAATATTAATATATTAATTAGCTGATTAATATTTATATTGCATTCTTGAAATCTTTAAGACCTGATGGTGTTTTTAAAGATTTAAAATAGATTGGCATACCCAGAATTAAAAACTTATAACTCTACAAAAACAACTTTTCAAATTTGTAACAATATAAATATAAATTCTGAGACTCAGCCTAAGAAACATCACAAAAAAACTTTAGCCAAAAATGTACTTTTTTCCCCTTATTTTTCTGATTTTACATTAAATATGTCTGGGTGTAAATAAGGTGGCTCTGAAAAACTGCTTTTGTTTTGTTCCCAATCATGTCACCTGTAACTGAGTAAAATTATGTGTTGATTCATCAAAGCAATCAAAAGATATAGCATTACAAAAACAAGTTATCCTAGTGTCCAAAACATCTCCAAACAAATAAAACATAATAGTTGTACATAAGAACTAACTACACTAAAGACTAAAGGTTTTCATAGCATGCAGGCATGATTTTAGTAATGAGATTTCACAGAAAGAGTTTCAATCTGTGACATTTGAGCCATCATTGAGTCTGTCATGTACTTGGCAGCCAAATATAACAGTCACCAATTACATGACTCTCTGCCCAAATATGGATGACTTTTTTCGCCAATCTGAACCCAATCTGATCGGTTTTGCGTTCTATGATGCTGCATCATTTGTTATTGTGCTCATTGTACTTTGTCAATTATCTAACGATCTATGCATACGATTACCTTGTGTGTTGGCTCATTTGTGAGATAATCGCCTCTTAAGTAATGGTATGTGATGCTTTATGTTCTGTTTATTTTTCATGCAGTTATAAGCGGCATATGAGCAATGGCTATTCACATGAAACATAACTGTCAAAGACATATAATTTATTAGGCTATTACTCGCTATGTTTTTGACTGCGAGTAAACCAAATAAGCTGGTTGTATTCTGCTCTTACGAGAACTTTCTAACAACATATGACACATGGCTATTTGATGAGCTTGATGTTTTTACTGATTTCAATAATATGTACTGTACAAATTATCAAAACGGAACACTTCTAATTTGTCTGCAAATTTCAAAGCAATTGTACAGTTTTGTTCATAATGCCTACATTAACCGCTAAGTAGAACTTCTAAGCTTTCAAATGATAAATATTTTGATGGTCAAGACTGTAGTTATTAATATTTGACAATTATTTGTTTTTCTCGCAGGACCATCTTAGCTTAAAATGTTAAATATTTAATACAAATTAATATTTAAGCAACAAAGTATAAGGGCCATGCTATATTGTGAATATTGTCAAGTTGTTAGGCACAGTGTGCAGAGATATTCACAATTATGGTAATTCTGACGTGACATAACTGCACCATTAATATACAATCATAAAAGCATTGATAATTGTACTATAAATAATTCAAGGTAGTTGTAGTACCTTTTGTCCTGGTCTGACATGGGCATTGACGTGTTTCAGGACTGGCTTTAGTGTGCTGTCGTACCTCACGCTCAGATTCTGAATCTGAATCTCACCCCGCTGAGGCCAACCATCTGGAATCTGATTCGAAGCTGAGAGAGACATATAACAAAAAATATAAGAGGTCAGAAAGATGGATAGATTGATGGATGGATGCAAAGAGACAGAAGCTGAGACCTGACAGACAAATGCTGAGTGTACAAGTAGAGTGAAAATGAGACTCAAAGTGAACTGTAATCTAAGTCACTGTAGTCTATGCGAGTAAATGTGGCTCATATATCCTGTGTGTAGTGATACTCACAGAGCAGACCTTCATAGTTTTCAGGCTTAGTTTTCAGAAAAGCTTTTATTCTCTTCACAGCTCCCAGCTGAACCTCCATATCAGCCAGATTCCGCACCATCCAGTTCAGGTAGTTGGACACCTGAGTGAGTGATAACATGTACATACACAAGGCACATCCTGTTTAATGTTAACAGCCTTTATATCATGTAGTTTCATTGGATCCTGAAAACATGCTGGTTTGATAATTTATTTATAATTCAAATAAACTTTCTCCAAAAGTTGCTTGTTGTATATTCCAACTTTGAAAATACATAGAAATCAATGGGCTATTTGAGAAAACATCAATGCTGCTCTATATTCTTTATTCTATAGTCTGTATTAAATATGATAAAATGTTTCTGTTGAAAGTCCACCATAAATGTGGAGAAAGTTGGAAGTATTTGTGTGCTCTTACCATGAGGGCATAAGTGAGTCCCAGGCCCACCAGCCCAGTGGACAGATGATTGAATAGCGAGTTGGTGATGGAGGCCACAGCTGCTATCAGGACTATACAGGCCCCAATGTACTCCTGTTGAGGTGAGACAACAGCATAATGATTACAATTGTGTTCATCTGGACATCCTAGCAAATACTTTGTTTATTTGTCATCTTTCTAAGGAAGCATTTGATCATATGGAACAACGACAACAACGAAAGTATTACTTATGCTTCAATGATCATCTATCGGCACTGAAACAATGTCGCACAAAGTCAAAAGTTGAAATGAGACAAAAATGTTTTTAAACATACAGTATCTATAAAAGGAACTGTGAATTTATGTAGAATGCTGGACTCAAAACCAGAGCCACGAGCATGACACCTTAAAATGTCGGAGCACTCTGACAGAGAAAGTTAATTGTATTAATGTATTTCTTGCAAAAATTTATTAAATGCACTTTTTCCCTTAAAGTTAATGCATTAAAAATAACTAAATGAAACTCTACATTTCGCAAGCTGAACGGTTCTTGAACTTGTTATCTGTTAGCCAATCGTCTTGCTTACATGTGATATGTCAAGCAAATTGGGATCACATGGTGTAAGGTGATTGGTCCTTTGACATGTAATCGGGTAGCCACTGAACTCGTGTGCTCTCTCTTTGTCTAACATTTAAATTGCTCAGCGTGGCAAAAGAGTATTTTTTTTTCTAAAACCCACCTCCACTCCAGCTTCACAGGTCTAGATCTGTCCACATGCTGACTCAGTGTGTTTGTGAACATTTTAATGGTATCAAGTCTTACACTTAGCTACGTAGCAGATCTAATCCGCCAAGGCCAAAAACCTAGCAATATGTCATGCTCACATTAACATACTAAATAATTCTGAGAGTTGTCATGACTGAACTGAAATGAAGAGAGTCAGTATTCAATAATTCAAAGTTTTTTGGTCACATGCTTAATAGGGGGGCATTAAAATGTTTTTATTATCTGTCAATTTAACACGTTAATTCAGTGTGATTATTTAGTATATATAATGTGTTAAAAAAATGAACGCAATTGATCATGTCCCTGTAATAAGGAAAACTCCTGCCATCGGAGCAATTCAAGCTTAAAGTACCATCTGTTTTCTCCAGGGGGCAATAAGCGAAACTCTAGCTGTAAAGGCAATATGCATATACAGAGAACAAACCACAGCACAAGATGAGGACTCATTCTTGCATTCAAACACTCGATGGAGCGCAAATCCGAATGCAGGAGACGTGTCTCGAGACTTGTTTTTCCTAAGTTTCAAACTACGTATAACTTGTCACAGTGACTTAAAAATGCTGTTTATGTGACGGATCCAAATTGAGATGCTCTAAAAGAGTCCATCTGATGCAGGTGTACATTTATGCATCCTTACACAATACCTTATAATAAATCTATCTCAGATAGTTTGACTAATTCAGTTGCAAAATGGATTGCTGTGAAGAGTAGGTCAATTATGGGTTTATGTTCAATAATATGGAATAATAATTAAACATTATATTGGATTTTAAAGCCAATTTTTGTATTGTCTTATCAACTCTTTGCTGATTTGGCACAATAATATAATGCATTTTATTTATCTAAACTGCTATTATTTAGAATAATGTACAGATTTTGCTGTTTCAGAAGGAAATTGGTACTTAAATTCACCAAAGTGGCATTCAACTGATCACAAAGTATAGTCAGGACATTACTGATGTAATAAACAGCACCATCACTATTTGAAAAAAAGTCATTTTTGATCAAATCTAGACAGCAGCATCACTCCAACAACTTATCCTTGAGTAATCATGCTAAAATTGCTAATTTGGTACTTTGTTGAAGCACCTTTGGCACCAATTACAGCCTCAAGTCTTTTAGTGTATGATGCTACAAGCTTGGCACACCTATTTTTGCGCAGTTTATCCCATTCTTCTTTGCAGGATCTCTCAAGCTCCATCAGGTTGGATGGGGAGTGTCGGTGCACAGCCATTTTCAGATCTCTCCAGAGATGTTCAATCGGGTTCAAGTCTGGGCTCTGGCGGGGCCGCTCAAGGACATTCACAGAGTTGTCCCGTAGCCACTCCTTTGTTATCTTGGCTGTGTGCTTAGAGTCATTGTCCTGTTGGAAGATGAACCTTCACCCCAGTCTGAGGTCCAGAGTGCTCTGGAACAGGTTTTCATCAAGGATGTCTCTGTATATTGCTGCATTCATCTTTCCCTCGATCCTGACTAGTCTCCCAGTTCCTGCCGCTGAAAAAACTCCCCACAGCATGATGCTGCCACCACCATGCTTCACTTTAGGGACGGTATTGGCCAGGTGATGAGCAGTGCCTGGTTTCCTCCAGACATGACGATTGCCATTCAGGCCAAAGAGTTCAATATTTGTTTCATCAGACCAAAGAATTTTGTTTCTCATGGTCTGAGAGTCATTCAGGTGGATTTTGACAAACTACAGATGGGCTGTCATGTGCCTTTTACAGAGGAGTGGCTTCTGTCTGGCCACTCTAGCATACAGGCCTGATTGGTGGAGTGCTGCAGATTACTGAATGATTACTTGATAGAGGTTTTTAAAAAATAATTTTGATTAAGACAGATTCGCTAATGATTCATTTAGACCAATTCATGAACCATTTTGATTGATTCATTGAAAGAACTCACTCAAAAAAAAAAAAAAATACTGACAAATTGGACATCAAGAAGGCTTGCGAGTTTTACTCTACAATACAGCAATATCAAGCTCATTAAATATTTTAGAGCTTAGAAACATTCAAAATATGTATATTTAACTATAGACATTTCCATGACTTTTCCAGGTCTAAAAACACAATTTTAAAATTCCCTAATATTCTCAGGTTTTCCATGACCGTGGGAATCCTGATAAATTTAATAAGCCTATAAATGACCTGCAATAAACTCACCATTCGAACCTCGAGCCAGCGGTTAGCCGCTGTTAGAAAGAGAGAAGCCACGTTATTGGCATCAGTGAATTCTAGAAGCCTCTGTCTGAATCTAGCCTCATACCTAAGAAAGAAGAATACCAGAAGAATCAATGAATACATTCATGGCTTTTTGCAGATGTTCTTTTCCAGAGGGACTTGCAAAAAGTGCTTTAGCATTACAAATGACACAGCCATGGACAACATTTGAGGAAATAGTGTATTCAAAACCAATCTGATGTCTATAAAGGTGTTGTACGCAGGGTTTGTCATGCACTGAAATGTTGTGCCCACCTGAATGCTCTGATGGTTGTGAGTCCCTCTACTGTCTCAGAGAAGTGTGAGAGCAGAGGAAGTTGTGTGCTATCTTCTAGCTGCTGTAGATCCCTGAAAAAAAAGGGATGGTTCACCAAAAAATTACGATTTTTAGCAGAATATTTCAGCTCTGTAGGTCCATACAATGACAGTGTTGTCCAAGACTAAGAAAATATGGACTCGAACAAGTGTGGACTCAGACTTAACCCAGAGTCCAGTCGAGTCCCTTTTAAAAATATATACAGTGAAAGCTTCGACTTATCTGATAAATATTTTTGACTGACAATATCAGAGATCTTGATGTTAGTCCTGCATTTCAGTCTGTTGTGTATAATCAGAACATGATGACCAGTTCACAAATAAATCATTCTACTGAATCGATTCTTTTCAGTGAATTAGCCAGTTAGCCAATTAGATTGAATCGATTGGCTTTTCAGTCTGATTAGTTCAGACAGCTATCTCACTGAATAATTTGCAGCAGCTTCTCACTCACTAAAACAGCACCAGGACATTTAGAAAATGGAAAACAAACCATTCGTTGGATAAAGTGGATATTTACCTGCAGTCAACAAAATACCTTTTTTGAGAGGTAACTTTGAGAAATTTCCATTGGTGCTGTGTCTTGTTACAAAGGGGCTGTTCACACCAATGTGTTGCATCCATCCATGCTGTTTTTCAGTTGTTTTTCTAGGTAAAAATGCTAAACAGATGTCTTTACCATTGCATTATGTATCACTGTGTTTTTGGCATCTTGTGCAGGAGCGCCACAAAAGTTATTTTGTCAAGTTAAAAAGAACATCAAATTTTAAAATGTGTCTCGGATGTCAATAAGAGTCTCGGATGTCATTAAGACATTCAGCAGATGTCTTTGAGACGTTTATGATTTAGAATGATTGGAAATCTGATCTTTATAAGATGTTTTGCTAAATTTAGATGCTTTCCAGATGAAAAGATCTAAAACAGACTGGTAATATAGTTTAACCATCATAAACTTAAGCAAATAATAAATGAGGTTTATTTGATATATGAGCCTAGAGTCAATAATTCTTTAAACTATACATTTAACACATTCATAAAAAAACTCTTGTCTTAGACTCGGCCTTTACTGCTCTCGGTCTCGACTCGGACTCTGCCCTCTCCGGTCTTGGTCTTGACTCAGACTCGACCCTCTTCTCGAACTCTAACTACACTGGTCTCGGACAGGACATGGACTCTGATGAGCTGGTCTCAACTACTCCAGTGGTTAAATACATGTCTTCAGAAGAGATATGATAGGTGTGAGTGAGAAACAGATAAATATAAACTATAAATCTCCACTTTCACTTTCACATGAAAGTTTTGGAAAACCCCTTTTTTGTGCATATCACCACCTACTGGGCAGCGAGGAGAGTTTATGGTAAAAAAGGACTTAGATATTGTTTTTCGCACCCAAACCTATAATATCGCTTCTGAAGACATGGTTCCCCTTCTGTCGCTCACTTCGACGTCGTGTCGAAGAAGCGACACTAGGGGTCTCTCTTGAGCGCCGAAAGATACCTCTGATCTATGAAAAAAGGCCAATGAGAGTTGGCGAACAGTATTTGCATACTCCGCCTCCGGATACGGATATAAAAGGCGAGAGAAATACGCTCGTTCATTCAGTAATTTTCTTCGGAGCCGATGGTCGTGTGTATGCAGTCAGCTGCGAGTAACACAACTGATCCTGCTTCTGATCCTCTGACGCTCTGCTTTGCTGTTGGATTTACGGCGCACTACAGCGGCTTTTCTCTTCACTGCCGGCGTGCAGTTTGCCCCTGGGCGCTTCGACAGCGCAGAGTTAAAAGAGTTGAAAGAGTGATTCTCTCTATAAAAGAGTTTATTTCTCTGAAAGAGCATTACACAGCGGCGTTGAACGTCCTTTTCAGGACGCGTCTTTATAAAGATGCAATTTCCGCCCCTGTGTAGTTTCTGGATGCGGTGATTTCTCCCCACCTCTCTCGGTCATAAAACACTGTCTTGCATGCCTGGGCTGCGATCACACGCAGGCAGCGTTTTATGAATGGTTTATGTTCTCAGTGCGAGGACATAGCCATGGCAACATTGCGGTCGTGTGGCTTTCTTTTGTAATGAAAGAAAGCTGTTTCAGCCGCCCCCCGCGCCTCGCCACCTTCCTACGGGATTGACGCAGGCGCCGCAGGCGATGAACACGATTTGGGGACAATGACGGGCTCTGTTCGCCGGGTAAACCCCCTCGAACCTCCCGCCTCCCCGGCACGCTTGTTTGCTTCCGTCTGAGCTCGGGATGAGCATTCTCTCCAATGGTTCATCTTCTCAGTGTGAGAACATGGCCGTTATAGCATTGCGGTCGCATGGCTTTCTTTTGTAATGAGAGAAAGCCACTTCAGCCGCCCCCTGCGCTCCGCCTTCTTCCTACGGAATTGACGCAGGCGCCGCGGGCGATGAAGGCGATTTGGGGAATATGACGGGCTCTGTTCGCCGGGTAAACCCCCTCGAACCACCCGCCTCCCCGGCACGCTTGCTTGCCTCAGAATTGGATGACATCACCGCTGCATCAGAGAGCGTTACAGCGGCATCGGATGCTGATCGCTCGCCTGGGCCGCCACCTTCGGGTCTGCCGCCCAGCCTGAGCCTGACGCACGGAGATCCGCTATGCTTTCCCGGGCTACTTGATCGGTCCCGGGGCAGGTGCGCCGCTCACAGCCACGCCCCCCCCCCCGTTCCTTTCTTCCCGGACGTGCACGACGAGTTGAGCAAAGCCAAGGCTTCTTCGCTCCTCCGCTCTCACTACCCTCGCGGTGGAACGGTCCCAGACCGCTTCCACTCTGCACGCCACGGCCCTTCCTGCAACCAACGCCAGGCCAAGGCACTTCAAAACTTGCACCTTGGGTAGTCCTGTTCTTGATGTGCTGCAGGAACTGCGCTGGATGACCAACCGCCCCCCTGGGCCACGGAGGTCAGAAGCACCGGCACTCGAACAGGCGATGGCCACCCCTTGTGGTCCAGAAACGCACCTGTGGACTGGACCTGGTCGAAATGCGGGAGGCAGACAAGGCACACCTTCTCCCACACCCCCGTCTCCCAGCTCCGTCCATTCGGCGCCACCGTTGACGACTCTGCCCAGCAGTCCTCAGCGGTGAGGCAGACGGAGGCCACTGCTCATCCTGCCCCGCCGCAAGCCTGACGCCATGGGCCATGCCCCGTCTGGTCGCCGACGGGCATCCTCCTGCGGCTATGAAACCCTGCTCCGCCTCAACCCGGGCCCAGCTCTCAGCCCCAGCGTCGAGCACTCCGCAGGAAGCGGACGCCCCCGTCTCACGGACCCCCTCGAGGACCCGGAAGGCTCCCAGGCTGTCCGTAGACATTCGACCCAGAGACCAAGATATTAGCTCCGGAGGCTGGTAAGACCGCTCCGTCCCCGGTGGAGGGCCGGGAGGAGAATTTTTTCTTGTCGAATTTTCACATTCTCATATTCTCTGTAATGAGCTATTTCCTTTTGTCTCTGGGTCACCTGGCCCGCAAATGCCGTTCTCACGGCACTTTGCCCCCAGATATCAACAGTCCTGGCTTCCTGGACACGGACCACCCGTCTTCAGCCCCACGACTGTCCCCCGGCCGGCCGGTTCCAACGAGTCTAGAGGACGCCTACCCAGGACCTCCTCCTCAGTCGCTAACCCGCCCCCTGCCGGGTGTGCGGAGCAAGGTAAGTGCTTGAGTCTCTTCTCAGCACCTCAGCCACGGTTCGCCCTGTCGCTACCCAACGCTGCCCTACCTGCTCCGCCCCGCTGCGAAGCCCCGCCGGGTACGTCAAAATTAATCGTCCCTTTGGTGCCCCTAGCGCAGAGGTTGGACGCGTGGCTTTCACTTCCCAACCTGTCTCGCTGGCTGGCCCGGACCATCCAACTCGGTTACGCAATTCAGTTTGCCAGGCCCCCGCCCCCCTTCATGGGCGTCCGCTTTTCCGCAGTACACGGCGAACACGCCCACTCCCTGCGCGCGGAAATCGCGACTCTTCTGGCCAAAGACGCGATAGAGCCTGTCCCTCCAACCGAGATGAAGAAGGGTTTCTACAGCCCTTACTTCATCGTACCCAAGAAAAGCGGCGGCTTATGACCAATCTTGGACCTGCGAGTTCTCAACCGAGCGTTGCACAAACTCCCGTTCAAAATGCTCACGCTTAACCTGCGTCCGGCATCTAGATTGGTTCGCAGCGGTAGACCTGAAGGACGCGTACTTCCACGTCTCCATCCTGCCCCGACACCGCCCCTACCTGCGGTTTGCGTTCGGGGACCAGGCGTATCAGTACAAAGTCCTCCCCTTCGGCCTGTCTCGGTCCCCTCGCGTCTTCACGAAAGTCGCAGAGGCAGCTCTTGCCCCGCTCTGAGAAGCCGGCATCCGCATACTCAACTACCTTGACGACTGGCTCACCCTTACCCACTCGCGAGTGTTACTATGCGCCCACAGAGACCAGGTGCTCAGGCACCTCAGCCGTCTGGGGCTTCAGGTCAACTGGGAAAAGAGCCAGCTCACTCCAGTTCAGAGCATCTCTTTTCTCGGGATGGAGTTAGACTCGGTCTCAATGTCGGCACGTCTCACCAACGAGCGTACCCAATCAGTGTTGAACTGCCTCGCCGCCTTCAGGCCAAGCACAGCAGTCCCCTTAAAACTTTTCCAGAGGCTCCTGGGGCATATGGCGTCCTCCGGTGGTCGCGCCGCTGGGGTTGATGCATATGAGACCGCTCCAACACTGGCTCCAGACCCGAGTCCCGAGACGAGCATGGCGCCACGGCACGCACCGGGTAACAATCACCCCCGCCTGCCGTCAGACATTCAACCCCTGGACAGACCCCTGTTTCTTACGGGCTGGAGTGCCCCTACAGCAGGTGTCCAGACGCGTCCTGGTCACGACCGACGCCTCCAGGTTGGGTTGGAGCGCCGTTTGCAACGGGCACGCAGCCTCAGGCCGTTGGAAAGGGGCCCAGCTGCGTTGGCACATCAACTGCCTCGAGTTGTTGACCGTCCTTTTGGCCCTGCGGAAGTTTCTCCCGTTAATTCAGGATGAATATATCCTAGTCAGGTCGGACAGCACCACTGCGGTCGCGTACATAAATCGCCAAGGTGGTGTACGCTCCCGTCACATGTCACAACTCGCCCGTCGTCTCCTCCTTTGGAGCCAGCACCGACTCAAGTCGCTGCGTGCCGCTCACATCCCCGGCAACCTCAATGTGATAGCGGACGCGCTGTCATGACCACGCTTGCCTGGCGGAGAGTGGAGGCTTCACCCCCACTCGGTTCATCTGATTTGGGAACGGTTCGGCAAGGCCCAGGTAGATCCCTCTGCCTCCCGAAAGACCTCCCACTGCCCGCTCTGGTACGCCCATTCAGAGGCTCCCCTCGGGGCAGATGCACTGGCACACAGCTGGCCGGCTGGGCTGCGCAAGTACGCATTCCCCCAGTGAGCCTTCTTGCACAGGTGCTGTGCAAGGTCAGGGAGGACGAGGAGCAAGTCACTCTCGTGGCTCCTTACTGGCCCACTTGGGCCTGGTTCTTGGACCTTGTACTCCTCGCAACAGCCTCTCCCTGGCGAATTCCCCTGAGGAAGGACCTTCTTTCTCAGGGACGGGGCACGCTTGGCATCCGCATCCAGACCTTTGGAACCTCCACATCTGGCCCCCGAACGGGATGCAGAAGATCTAGCTGGTCTACCACCCACGGTCGTAGCCACGTTCAACCAAGCCAGAGCCCCTTCTACCAGGCAACTCTACGCCCTGAAATGGCATCTGTTCGTGAATTGGTGTTCTTCCCGGGCAGAAGACCCACAGAGGTGCGCAGTTAGGTCTGTGCTCCTGTTCCTACAGGAGAGGTTGGGGGGGAGGCTGTCCCCATCCACCTTGAAGGTGTATGTTGCCACTATCGCAGCTCACCACGACCCAGTAGACAGCAAGTCTCTGGGTAAGCACGACTTAATCGTCAGGTTCCCAAGAGGTGCCCGGAGGTTAAACCCCTCCCGGCCAAACCTGTTCCCCTCCTGGGATCTCTCGGTGGTCCTCGCCGGTCTTCAGAGATCCCCCCCCGAGTCGCTAGAATCAGTTGGCTCAGGGCCCTCTCCTAAAAAGACGGCCCTGCTGATCGCGCTCACTTCCATGAAGAGGGTCGGGGACCTGCAAGCGTTCCCTACTAACGACACTTGCCTGGAGCTCAGTCCGGCAGATACTCATGTGATCCTAAGACCTCGACTGGGCTATGTGCCCATGGTTCCTACCACGCCCTCTGGAGATCAGGTAGTGAACCTACAAGCGCTGCCCCGGGAGGAGGCAGACCCAGCCCCTCTCACTGTCGTGTCTGGTACGTGCCTTGCGTGCCTACCTGGAACGCACCCAGAGCTTCAGGCGCTCTGAGCAGCTCTTTGTCTGCTTTGGAGGACAGCAGAAAGGGAACGCTGTCTCCAAACAGAGGTGTCTCACTGGGTGGTGGATGCCATTCAGTTGGCCTATCACACCCAGGCCATGCCCCCCCCTTACGGGTTCGCCTCATGGGCACTGGCGAGGGGCACCTCCCTAGCAGACATTTGCAGAGCTGCGGGCTGTGCAGCACCTAACACCCTTACGATCTCAGGGTTGAGTCAGTCTCGTCCCATGTTTTCTCAGGTCCGAGCCCGTAGAACTCGGTACACGTCGACGATCTGACCAGGTGAACCGCTTGTTCTAGCGCCGTTTCCCTCTGCCAAGGCAAAACAGTGCGCTTATGTCCCAGAGGACCTAGGTCCCTGGTTGATTCCTCCCTAGCCCTTCGGGCCCGCAGCAGTTCAGCGGAGGAATGTGCTGGTCCAGTCCACTACGGGTACCTCCGGCTACCCCTACTGGAATAGGTGCTCCACAGATCAGGCCTCCTATGGGACTCCTCCTGTGTGTATTTCCGCCTTCACCTTACGAGCTGACCCGCGTCTCCCTTAGGCAGTCCTTCGCTGCCCTCCGGTCGCCGTGTTGTAGCAACTCCCCCCTCCTCGAGGTTGGATCTACCACCGTGCCATTTCCTCCCACATGCCCAAAGTGGCCATGTGATGTATTTTGCCACCTTTACCTCCCCTGCTGGCGGGTGTGGCCTCCGCAGGGTCTTTTCCCCCTGAAAGAATAGGAATAAGACCCCCTTCCCTCGATGCGGTAAGGGCCCCGGCTGCTCTTGCACTATGCCGAGAAAACATAGAGAGAAAAGAGGCCCAGCCAGGCTTGGCCCGTTCCCTAGTTGGGAGCGTCACCTTGTTCCCCCCTGGGTAACCAAAAGGATGCTGACACTTTTTCAGGGCATTGGGGAAGAGTACATGCAGCCTGAACACAGTTGGTCGCTTGTGCACGTGCAAATACCTGCCCGCTTCTGTGTCAGCAGTACACGTACACGGCTCAGCGCATGGCGAGTTTTGAAGTGGACCCCTAGTGTCGCTTCTTCGACACGACGTCGAAGTGAGCGACAGACGGGGAACGTCTCGGTTACGTATGTAACCTCCGTTCCCTGATGGAGGGAACGAGACGTCGTGTCTTCCCGGCCATGTCGCTGAGCCGAGCCGCTGAGGTGCCCGGTACACTCCCGGCTCCTCAGAAAAATCCTGAATGAACGAGCGTATTTCTCTCGCCTTTATATCCGTATCCGGAGGCGGAGTATGCAAATACTGTTCGCCAACTCTCATTGGCCTTTTTTCATAGATCAGAGGTATCTTTCGGCGCTCAAGAGAGACCCCTAGTGTCGCTTCTTCGACACGACGTCTCGTTCCCTTCATCAGGGAACGGAGGTTACATACGTAACCGAGACGATTTTACCACTGGAGTCGTATGGATTACTTTTATGCTTTCTTTATATGCTTTTTGGACCTTCAAAGTTCTGCCCACCGTTCACTTGCATTATAGCGACCCAAAGAGCTGAAATATTCTTCAAAAAATCTTTATGTTCAGCAGAAGAAAAAAAGTCATACATATCTTGGATGGCATGAGGGTGATTATTTGATGAGAGAATTATAATATTTGGGTAAACTTTCCCTTTAAACTCCAAGTTATAAAAAAAAGCAAAGCAAATCTAGATTAAATATGGAATTCTCTTGTAGGAGCATGAACATGTTGTAGGAGTTTTTTCTTATTGATTACTTGGATGCGACTCTGAAGTACTTCTGGATAAAGTAACAGGCGATGGCTAATGGTGCCAGTACGATGAGGAAAACCGGCGTGACGTATGAGATCACACCTAGAGCTGATGCACACAGTAGCATAGAGCGACTTAAACACTCTAGAGTAGCAGGAATGTGCTGAAAAAAAGAAGCAAAGAGAGAGAGATTCAAATTGTGCAGACCCAAAGGGTTCCTATTTAATAAAACGTCTTGCTAAAAGTTGTTTCTAATAGTCACCAAAGAATATATCTTGCCTCACACACAGAAACATTATTTGATTGTGGGATTGTAACCTCATACCTGATCTACTATATTGGTATCGGAGGAAAAGCGGTTTATTATGCTTCCCAATGGAGTTGTTTCAAAGAACCTAGAAAGAAAGAGGGAATTTGACCTTATTTTGTGTTATTTATCTATTTAAAATGTACAATCACTCGACCTCTTAGTGGCCAGTTCACCCAAAAATAAAAGTACGGTATCAGATGTACCTCATAGGGGCAAGTATGATATTATTGAGCAGATGGTGGTGCAGATCTTTGGCCACCCCCAGGCCTGTCCACTCCACTGCCACTGATGTGACCAGACACAGGACGATCCCCAGACAGCACAGAACACTGAACACCAGCAGGTATGATGAGTGACTGAAACCCGCTTCCTGTGGGGAGATTACACTTCAGTTCCCTTTCAAAAAGCTACACTTTTGATGCTGCGCTGAGTTAGTGCTTTGGGAACAACTTTAGGTGTTACCAGCTGTGAACATGTGTGCAACACGTCAATGAACATTGACCGGAATTTATAGCCTCTGCTGGTGACATCATTGGAATCTCTTGAGTCTGCGGACTTTGAGTTACCCACCTCCGAGCATTCCGGGCATGCTAATAAATCATCGGAGGAATTACTCGAGGTGATTACTCGTGCGGTGGCCAGGCTTCAATTAGACTGGCCACGCAAACAAGAGACCCCCAAACGCTCCAAGTTGGAGGACAGATTTCTGTCTGTTGGCCAGGGGAAGGGAATGCCTCATCAGTCCCATCCCTTCTTTGATGACCTCCATGATGAGCTCTCTCATTCATGGAGGAAACCTTATACTTCCCGTGTCTACGTGCCCTCGACGTTGATATATTCGACTATCGTGGGTGCTGAGACATGGGGGTATTCGGTGAAGAGACACTTGCGGGTTATCTCTCGCCAGGTTTGGCATCATCGTTAAAAAGACCCTCTCTCCCCACAAAGCCGTGCAGGACCACCTCCACGCTAGTAGGGAAGGCTTATCAGGCAGCGGGTCAGGCTGGTGCTGCCCTGCACACTATGGCAGTGTTACAGGCATACCAGGCTAATCTGCTGAAGGACCAGAGTGCGGGCACCACGCTCGATGAGGAGGCTTTCTCCGAGATTTTAAATGAATATTTCAGGTCAAATTCAACTTGGCTATGACTCGTTTGGAAGGCTGCATGCTAGGTAGGACGCGTCCTTTGAAGGCTGTAGTACACCGACTGTCCTCCTTTAAACAAGCCTCGCTTAAACGAGGCGGCCTTCGTAGGATGAACGAAAACGGAACGTAACATGGTTGCTATGACAACACGCCACTCTTTAACAAGCATGAGCGCTTTGAGTGAGAAGGAAACAAAGTCTCATTGGAAGGGAATGCATGAGGTAAATTTTAAGAGAGTTATAATGATGTAAAGATAAAATATATTTTACAGGTGTACTTTTAGTCTAATACTTTATTTAAATTATATATTAATATAATTATACATATTATATACTCTGCACCCATCTACTGAGGTACTTAACATTCCTTGTGTTTGAACATCATATTTACCGGCAAATTGGCGTAATTTTTGTTAGACATTTTCGTTGGAGCAAAGAATTGTGGGTTATGAGTGCCCACAAAGGATACACCTCATGCATCCTACAAATTTCCACTAAAGAAGGTTGCATTCGAAGTGTGCATTCGAAGTGTCCTACTCGCTTTTCTCAAACGAGACAGCCTCGATGACGCATGTGGCCGACAAACGTGACCTCCGGAGGACGCAACCTTCCAAACGAGACAGACTTAATGTCTATGAACAACATCTGTGGTACACTGAAAAAAAGAAAATGCACAAGACTGTAAGTAGATTTTGGAACTGAACCTATTCAGAATCACCACAACTTTAAATCAGCCAATCGGGTACAGTTATTGGCCGATATTTACGTAATGGCCAAATATCAGATGAGTCATCGGCCTTGCTGATATCATTAAAGGGATAGTTCACCCAAAGATGAAATGATTCTCTCATTCATTTGCTCACACTCATGCCATCCCAGTGGAGATTTACAGTAAAAAAAGACTTAAATGTTGATCTGTTTCTCACCCACACATATCATATCACTTCTGAAGACATGTATTAAACCACTGGAGTCATATGGATTACTTTTATGCTGCCTTTATGTGCTTTTTGGAGCCTTAATGTTCTGGCCACCATTCACTTTTCACCACCATTCACCATACAATATTTTTCTAAAAATCTTCTTTTGTGTTCAGCAGAGGAAAGAAAGTCATACACATCTGGGGTTCATGAAGGTGAGTAAATAATGAGAGAATTTTCATTTTTGGGTGAACTATCTCTTTAATATATAGAAATTTAAAGCTGAAGTGTATAATGTCTGCATCACCAAATGGAATTGCAAATTTGTTCCAAACAGCTTCCTGAAAACTCCCCCTTCCATTCGTTGTACAAACAGACAGCAAACTCACACTGTTGGTCAAGTCAATGTTGCTGTGTCTGGTTGGACGGGATGCTTAAACAATGTTGTGGCACGGTGGAGGGCGGGACCGGCACGTGATTACGCACGCCCGGTCCCGTATTAGGCTAATTAAGCCGTCAAGAGGGATAAAGTCCACTCGCAGATGGGTGCTCGAGAGAGAGAGCTCAATTACGGACATGTCCGTCCTCTTATGTGTTTGTCTTTTGAGTTTTCCATTAAACCTTTAGTTTATATGTCAAGCCGGTTTCTCGCCTCTTCCTTGCCCGTGAACTTGAACATCTTTACATTGGTGCCGAAACCCGGGAAGGAAGAGGGATGCGCCTTAGCGGAGTTCTCGCCACTGCTCAGTGAAGCAGCCACGGCCATCTGCCGGGGGACAGAGGAGCCCAGCCACCTGGACGCGGAGGAACGGCCGCCGACCGCGAGGGGAGGAGGGGCTCCTGGCCGACCGCCTGGAGTGGTTAGGGCTGCTGCCAGGGGCGGGGGAGTCCCCTACTAGCCGCTGGAACGCGGCGGGGTTGGAGACTGCCGACCGCGTGCGGGGAGGGGCTCGCCGCCAACCGCCTGGAGCGGGAGAACCGCTGCCAGGGGCGGGGGGAGGCCCCTTCGACACCCCGGGAACGCGGCGGGGCGTTCCGTCCGCCAGGGGCTGAGGACTGCCTCCGATCTTTTGGCTTTGCTATATGCAACGCATAATTTAATACCTCTCAGTATGTTTTGCAGACATGTGACAATGATAATCAGTACATAGATTCAGAATTTATAATGTATCATTTTATTTTAACATGGTTGGCAGTGATTGGATGATGCTGGACACTACTTTGAATCGGAATTAATCATGCTAATTTCTCATGTAATGTCTGTAACGTCTCAAAAACATGAATAAACAACTCTCCAAGATACATAATAACAATATGATGAAAAAAAAAACTACATTTCACAACTTATTTCCACTGTCCACATACTGTATGTTGCCATCAATTTTAAGGGAAACAATTTACTCTAGAATTGTTTTTTATCTTCTTTATTAGGTGCAACTAGTTACAAATCAAATGGGGAAATGGAAAATGCACACAGCAGTCACGCTCGGGTCTCAGGAGTTTAACTCATAAATGTAGTCCAGAGAGACCATAAAAATCCCTAATATCCACTCTAACGCTTACTATTTCTGGACGCTAATTTACAATTTGATTGACGTAATGCTTTAACTTCTAACCTTGCAATGTTAATCATTCACACTGAAGAAATAAATCAAAAGAAAATCAATCCGGCAAGTCGACGCAGAGACTAAAAGCCTTTTAATTACTGCGCACTCCAGCAGAGAATATCAATAACGAAGACCAGTCTCCAAAACAGTTAGTGGGAAATAATAATCTTAAAAGTGCTTAAATCTACTTGATAGGCCCCGAGGCGGCATAAAGTGCTGTTTAAAATGCATTCAGTGATTTCACGAGTATTGATGGTGAATTCATTATTGAGTGCAAGGAACGAGAAATTATAAAATGTCCTGTAGTGTCTCTAGGGTTTATGAGGCATATGAGCAGATGCTAGGGCAAGCATCACTATTACTCATATTTGTGGTAAGGGAACTTGAACAAACCAATAACCCTACTGGAAGTATTGGGCTTCAGCTTGTGCAATGAACACGAATAATACCTGAAATCATGTGGCTTATCGACAAGAGTTGTGCCATTACATTTCTAAGCAATTGGACTAACCATTTTCACCTGGCAGATAATAAAGGACGAAAAGCCCCATAGACATACATTGAAGGAGGGACCAGAGTCATATCTAGAGGCCAGAATATCATAAATACTTTTGACTTGGGCCATTAAGCAACTTGCTAGCAACCACATAGAAACTCGATTCCAACCACATGCTTTTTCGCAGGATGACACCACTCACATTTTCTTAGGAAAATGTAAAAACCTAGGTTGGACTTTTCTATGTGGCATGATAGTTATTCTTAATAATCTGTTTGAGCCAAAGATAGATAAGATAATCTTCAGAGTGAATATTTCCCCAACATTAGACCCTGAACAACTAGAGTCTAGCCTCACAGTTTTATCTGACCTGTCACAGCGCACAATAAAGTAGCTCAAGGCTAAGCCAAGCACAACATGCTCTGTTATGGCTTTTTGCAGCGGCAGGGAAGTCTATTAATAAAGCGAAGTGTTTTTATCTGGCTCGTAACACCTTCCCTTTGCCCTGTACTGACAACGATAACAAAATGCCAATCTCAGCTTGTATGTGGCTCATGGAAATATTAAACGCAACGTCAACACCCATTCTTTTGGATTACGTTACAACATGGTATTTGTGTCATGGAAGAAAATAAAAAAAAGGATTAATAATCAGTCTATGCATCTAATAAAAACATGTCTACATTTTTCAAGGTTGAAGGTCTGTGCGACTTCAGCAGGTCTGGACCATGAATTATGCAAATATGATACGGTACATCCTCATGCTTAATATTTCATACATAGGTTATACAGTGTATAGGTTAATACCTTATCATCCGTGCCAGACTTGAGTGTTTTTAAAACATTTGACCATTCTCTTAGTAACAACTAATACTAATGTTCATACTTACGAGTTAGGGAAGAGTGGTGTGCTATTACATTGCACAGTGATCAGACTTACAATATTTGCCTAGCAGATGATACAGTTAATGGGAACAAACCACATAGACTTGCATTGAGCAGGATCTGAGCCATATCTAGAGACCAAACCATCTTAAAGAGTTGGGGTTGAACATCCACTTCCACCAGTAGAAAACAACCTAGCACCCACCAAAACACCTTAGCAACCACATAGCAACACACTAGCATTGTGGTGGCGAATGCACAGACAAGCACCGCTCACATGTATCACATGTGTTGCTGTCTTTTCTTACCTGCACTAGGGAGCAGTTGTGTGCAACTGCCTCATTCTTGGCCGTGATGACACTGGACGTCCAGTGTGCGAGCCAGTAGTCGATGGCCACCATGAGGGAGTGTTTGAGGAGCTGGGACAGCAGGAGCAGGAGGAGCAGCAGGAGGCCAGCAGAGCTCAGGTATGTCCCACAGGATCTCCAGGAGATAGTGGCTCTGTGCCTCATCACTTGAGAAAGATTATCTTCATCATCACTCTCCACTGACTCCTCTAGAGATATGAAAGGTGGAAAAAGGTGATGGACAGACACATGTTCTACTGCGCTAATATGATACTATGAAGAAGTGATAGACATACATTTGAATGTACAATATATTTAGGATTTACAATAATATATTCAGATTTGATCCATTCATTTCCAGTGTGGCTCCCAGTATATACATGATTTGAGAATAATACCTTATTTTAAAATAATAAATACACAAATAACTGCATTGAAAATGTATTGCATACTGTTGAATGGCTTTTCAGCAAAATGTTAATAGTAAAACAATTGTGTATTCAACTATTTGTAAAAAACAAAACAAAAAAACAGATTTAAACATTTTATATTTGCTATATGAAGCTCTCAGTAAAACTAACTTGAAAACTTCATTTAGGAGGCCTTCATTTATTTTTGGTACTTTTCAAATGCATTTTTTTTGTATAGATTTAGATTCAAGATCCAGACTGTCAATACTGAACTATGAAAATACATGAAAAATACACATTATTACATGTTTAGAACTATGATAATCTAAACAGAGTGGAATAAACATAAACCATTTCAATTATAGTGTGAAAAGAATTGACGACGACTGCCCCATAGGAGTATGGAGGAAAATTAAATAAATAATGAAATCTTTAAATGCACAGTTAATTAATTCAATTAATAATTAAATATTAAAATAAATCTTTAAATGCACAATTAATTAATTAATTCAATGCATCATTAAATAAATGTATATACATATTTAAATTCATAATGAATCAGTTCCAATTCATTATTCAATAAATAATTAACATTTAAACAATCCAATAAATACATAGACAATTAATTAAATACATAATTCAATATTTACATAAATTTTTAAATACACAGTGAATTAATTAAATTCATCATTAAATAAATTATTAAATATTTAAATAAATCTATAAATACACAGTGAATTAATTAAATGCATCATTAAATTAATAATTAATTATTTAAATACACAGTGAATTAATTCATCATTAAATCAATAAATAAATATTTTAATAATTAATTAAATACACATTGAATTAATTCATCATTAAAACAATTAATAAATCATTAAATACATAGTGAATTCATAATAATGTATCATTAAATAAATCATTAGTCAATAAATCATGTAGTTGTTACTAAACAGATAGTCCAAAGAAATAGATTTTGAAAGGTGACACTCACTGCCGTTTAGTGCTGTGCTGATAACCATAACCCTAAAAATGAAAATAAGGACCCATGTAAAAGTAAAATCATCCCTATAATGAAAATAGTTCTAAAAACAAATAAAAAGAACATTTATTGTTTTTTTTATTTAAAAAATAACTATATTTTTGTATACTCTACTAATACTACACTATATTTAATTATTTATTGAATTATTTGTTCATTTAATTTTGCATGTAATTAATTGACTATTTATTTAATGATTTGTTACATTATTTAAATATTTATTATTTATTTACTGATGCATTTAATTCATTAACTATGTATTTTCTCTATTTAATTATCTATGTATTCAATGATTTATTTAAATATTTATTTAAAATTTTATTTTAAGTAATTTGGCCCTCTATAGCCATTGAGTGACATGCTAAAATGTTACATGATAAATGTAACCCTGAAAAAGAAAACACACAAAGCTCGTGCTTGAATGAAAAATCAATTCAAAGATAATTCTAAAATGAAAATTAAATACAGGAACATTTATTGATTTAATTAGTAATTTAATGATTAATTTATTTTTAACATTTATATATATTTTTTAAACAATTTCCTTATGCATTTAATGATTAAAAAGGTTTTAGCAAGACTACAGTGCTAAAAGTATCCGAACTTGAAGAAACACTTAATTATGAAACAAAATAGAAAAGGTCATATAAAAAATACCAAACCATTGTTTTGGCAATCAGAATTGTATAAAACGTCTCGGGTTACTTGTGTAACCCTTGTTCCCTGAAAAAAGCAGAACGAGATGCTGCGCTGCTAAGCGCTATGGGGAAACAATCTTATTGTGAGCTGCTCTGAACATGTGTGTAACACGTCAATGAAATTGACTGGAATTTATAGCCTCGGTTGGTGAGATCATTGGACGCACCTGTGGCCAGGCTATAAATAGGAGGCGTCACCAGAGTGTCGTCAGATTATTTTTCTGAAGAGCGGTCCTGGGACGTCCCAGTGCAGCAAAAGAAGCGCAGCATCTCGTTCCGCTTTTTTCAGGGAACAAGGGTTACACAAGTAACCCGAGACGTTCCCTTTACAAAAAGCTTCACTTTGATGCTGCGCTGCTAAGCGCTATGGGGAACGAAATGCCCACGCCGCCGCACTGGGGCTGTCCGGACCCCTGATCGTTGTGAAGTGTTTTCACAGAACGCGAGAGGTTCCAGACATGAGCTTGAGATGTCACCTCAAGGGCATAAGCCCGGAGTGGCAGAACATCTAACACCATAAAATCCGAAGAGTGTGTGCGGAAAGGACTAGCCTGCCGTATCACAAACCTGGTTAGACATGAGCTTGAGATGTCGACTCAAAGACATAAGAGTCCGGAGTAGCGGAGCATCTAGCCCACAAAGTCAAAAGATGAGTTTGAGAAGCCGACCCAAGGGCTCTAACTCAAACGTTCGTACCATGAACTTGGATTTGGCATGAGCCTGGGATGTCGACCCAAGGACATAGTCCGGGGTAGCAAAAATATCCTAGCCCATGTAGAAAATTGTAGAATGTGCGTGGAGAGGACCAGCCCGCCACGTCACAAACTTGTTCCTGCATGAGTTTGAGATGTCGACTCGAGGGCGTAAAAGCCCGGAGTAGCATGGACATCCAAACTATAGAATCTAATGAATGTGTACGGAGGGGACCAGCCTGCCGCATCACAAATTTGCTTAGACATTAGCGTAGATGTCGACCCAAGGGCATACCGGGGTAGCAGGAGCATCTAGCCAAACCATAGATCCTGAAGAATGTGTGCGGAGGTGACCAGCCTGCCGCATCACAAACTTGCTTAGACATGAGCGTAGATGTCGACCCAAGGGCATAAGAGCCCGGGGTAGCATGAACATCTAGAAACATGACCATGAAACCAGATGAATGTGTGCGGGGAGGACCAGCCTGCCGCATCACAAACTTGCTGCAGAGAGAGAGGCCTCTAGCCGAGGCTTTAAAGGAGGACAGCCTTCTGGTAGAGTGCGCCCTAAAACCTACTGGCGAAGCTTGACCGCGCGCCTCGTAGGCCGGGGCAAAAATGTACCTCACCCAAAGTGACATAGTCTGCCAGGAAGTGACTGCCCCCGGTCATGGCTTCCAAGTGAAGAATTCCTGCCCTGACTTTACGCCACTAGCAAAAGCGGTGGACATAAGTCTGAAGGGTACAGACTGGACAGAGTCTGAGAAGTCTTAGCTGCTCCGGCGTTACAAACGGCAGGGAGCAGAAGGCTTAGAAAATAACCGGCCAAGGGACGCTAAAGACACCTTGGGCAGGTAGTTAGGGTGAGGGTGCAAAGAATGCTTTTGGTCATTCTGGGGCAAACTCTAAACAAAAGGGACAGAGCCTGTAGGTACCCAAGTCTCCTTAGAGACGTAATTGCCATAAGAAAAACCATCCTGAGAGTCAGAAGTCTACCAAACGCTGACTCTAGAGGTCTAAAAAGGGGTCTTACCCTGTGAAGAGGTCCTAGCAAGGACGCCTCTTAGGGGGCACCCCGCCCACCAAGGCGTGGCAAACCGCAGTGGAAGCCACATAGAACCTGGCAGTGGCGAGGCAAGTGCCCGCTGACAGTTCTTTCTACAGAAAATCCAGAACTGAAGCAAACTGGCAGTTAGCTGGTTCTGTAATATGAACTTAGGGGGGAAACTGGGCGACTCGGGGAGAAGTAGAGGAGACATTGCGCTATCAAAAGAGGCGAAGAGGTCCTCTTCTGCCCTGTAAAATCTACCCAGATCAGTTCCAAGTGGAGGGAGCCGTAGCACTTGAAATGTTCTCGGAAACTTCAATAGAAAGCCCTGTGAACCTCAGTTGGTACACTTAGGGGCCAAGCATGAGAGTTTTCACAATTCGGATCAGTGATGAGAAGGTCCTTCCTGTCCGGAATTGCCCAAGGCGAGCCGTCAAGGAGAGGAATTTGAGAAACATATCCTGTTCGGCCAGCGCAGCACCATTAAAAGGAGGCAAGACCCTTGCTGGCGAACCTTACCAAGGACTCTCGGGAGCAGAAGAACCCGGGGACATGTAAGTGCTTTTGAGCTCAGACCCAAGGGGGCTGGTTGACTTAGGGAGAAGTAGAGGAGACATTGCGCTATCATAGAGGCGAAGAGGTCCTCTTCTACCCTAGATTAGTAAATCTGCTCCCACACACACACGGGCATCCAGGGACGAAACTGCCCTGAGCTGCCCTGGGCCCCAAGGAGGATCGAACGTGCCAGAAATTCAGCTGATGTGAACGTGGATCCCCCGATGGTTTATGTAAGAGGCTACCACTGTATTGCCCACCCGCACCAAGACATGGCAGCCTCAGGAGGAAGTATTTCAGGGCCAGAAATACGGCCATCAGCTCGAGACAGTTACTGTGACAACCGAACTGACGACCCTCCTATCCCTTTAAGCCGGACGACCACTTAAGGCCGCTACCCAGCCCGTCAGGGAGGCGTCTGTCGTTAGCAGCCTGCGACGACAAGACGCACCTAGAGTGGGACCCAAGGTAAGAACCGGGGTCTGAACCACATAGAAAGGGAACGAAGCACTGGGCGCGTAACCCTTATTTGCCTGAGGGGACTGGCCCTTGGATGAAACCCCCTGGCTTTTAGCCACAGCTGAAACGGTCTCATATGGAGAAGGCCCAAAGGAATCACCGTGGACGCAGACGCCATGAGACCTAATATTCGTTGATACTGAAGAACAGTGCAACCATGACCTAGCCTGAGATTGCTCAGGGAGTTCTGAATGGAGATGACACGAGCGGGAGACAACTGTGCCTGCATCGTGATCAAACTCCATATGACCCCTAAATAGGATATTTTCTGGGTCCGAGAACGCTCCTTTGGCGTTGAGTCTCGGACCCAGGGAACCTAGATGAGCCAAGACGATATCCCTGTGCTGAACTGCCAGTTTCTGAGACTGGGCTAGGATCAGCCAGTCGTCTAGATAATTCAGAATGCGGATGCCCTGGAGTCGCAAAGGAGCCAGTGCTGCATCCATGCATTTCGTGAATGTGCGGGGTGATAGGGCTAGGCCGGACCAGGAAGTATCTGCTGTAATAGCCTGACTTTTTTTTCTCTGGAAGGGGAACATGTTCTATGGCCCCTTTTCCAAGAGATTTTGCAGTTCTACCTGAAGTAGACATGCCTGTTCCGGGCTTACGGTAGTGGAAACCACGCCGTTGAAGCTCGGAGGGCGGCAAGCCTTTTTCTACTGTTTTAGAACCCACATAGAAATACCTGGCAGAAGTTTCCACGCTGCCAGGTTCTCTGAGATGGGAACTAATTTCAAGACTTCCTGTCGAGGGGGGTGTCGAACATCTTGTTGGAAACCTCTGTCACCCGAAACACCAAGGGTGGCGGGAGTGAAGAGGTTTCGTGAGGGTATCGGGAGGGCCGAAGTGAATGATACACGCGCCCTGTCCCGAAGGGAACTACCCTCACAGGGTTGGATACAGGACCATCAGGGCTTCTTTCTCTTGGAGATACAAGCCCTGAGGTCTTGTTTGGGAGGTTGCTGAGGGCGACGAGCCTGTCCCCAATCACTGCGAGGGGGAGCACGACTTGCCACGCTCTGTTTTTGAACCTCCCTCCTAACAGAATCAGAGTGAGACTGGGTGACCGACGGCCTCGCCCCCTGAGTGCGACGAGGAAGAAATTGCCCAAAGGCTTCCTCATGGCTTTTCGCCTCCTGGAATCTGGAGATAACCGAATTCATGGCGTCTCCAAAGAGACCAGAAGGCGAAACTGGGGCATCAAGGAGGAAAACTCTGTCCTTATCCTTGATGCCGGATAGATTAAGCCATAAGTGCCTCTCAGTGCTGACCAAAGCGGACATAGACCGGCCAATAGCACGGGCTGACAGCTTGGTGGCACGGAGAGACAAATCCGCAGCTCGACGAAGTTCAGAAAAAGCTTCGTCGTCGAGGTCTCTTCCAGCACTCAAGTCTTTTAGTAGGTCAGCCTGGTACGCCTGCAAGACAGACATGGTGTGCAGCGCAGCACCAGCCTGACCCGCCGCTTGATATGCTTTCCCAACCAGCATGGAGGTTACCCTGCATGGCTTAGAGGGGAGAGCAGATTTCTTAAGCGACGATGCCGAACCCGGCGAGAGATAACCCGCAAGTGTCTCTTCGACCGGTGGCATCTTTAAATACCCTCGCGCCTCAGCGCCCATGATAGTCAAATATACTGACGTGGAGGGCACATGAATGCGCGAGGTATAAGGTTTATTCCAAGAACGAGAAAGCTCGTCTGGAGATCATCAAAGAAGGGAAGGGACTGATGAGGTGTTCCCTTCCCTTGGTCACCAGACAGAAATCTGTCTTCTAACTTAGAGTGCTTGGGGGGAACTTGGTCACGTGGCCAATCTATTTTAAGTCTGGCCACCGCGCGAGTAATCACATCGAGCAGCTCCTCCGAAGATTTAGAATCGCGATTGGAGCGCTCCGATGCGGTTAACTCGGAATCTGATCCAAGGGAATGGAGGTCCCCCTCGCGAACTGAAGAGGCGCCGAAGCACGCTTCAGGATCACGCGAGGGACCAGCAGGATCTGGGGAGAGAGCGAGTGAAAGGGGCGAACCCGTCTCTCGCTCCTCAGCCAGATCCATGCGAGAGCCCCACGAATGAAGTGTGGGTGCCGGCTCTCGGAATTAAGCAAGGCGAGCGCGAAGCATCCCGACCGAAAGTAGGTCGCAATGCGCACACCCGCCCTGTTCCAACGCGAGAGTAGCGTGCTCTTCCCCCAAGCAAACAAAGCAAAATTGATGCGTGTCCTTGTCAGACATAGAACGCTGACAAGGAAACACGCATTGTTTGCCCTGTTTTTCCGCCATTTTCCCCTTTCTTTTTCTTTTTTTTAATATATATATAAAAGAGAGAAGGAAGAAAAAGACTTAGATTTTTTTAACAAATTTCTAACAAGAGTTTTGTGAAAACACACAGAGAGAAAGCTCTGAAGAAAAATGTCTGACGACACTCTGGTGACGCCTCCTATTTATAGCCTGGCCACAGGTGCGTCCAATGATCTCACCAACCGAGGCTATAAATTCCAGTCAATTTCATTGACGTGTTACACACATGTTCAGAGCAGCTCACAATAAGATTGTTTCCCCATAGCGCTTAGCAGCGCAGCATCAAAGTGAAGCTTTTTGTAAAGGGAACATGTATTGATAAATATTTAAATGATTTTTCTTACAATAAGTCCTCCTCCGTGCTCAGTAGGTGGTGATATTTACAATTAATGAGAATCACCAAAAACAAAAGAAGTGGCTTTTATACTGCATTTAAGTGCTTTTTGGACCTTCAACGTTCTGGTCACCATTCACTTGGATTGTATGGACCTACAGAGCTGAAATATTCTTCTAAAAATCTTTGTTTGTGTTCAGCAGAAGAAAGAAAGTCATTCACATCTGGGATGGCATGAGGGTGATTAAATGATGAGAGAATTTTCACTTTTGGATGAACTATCTATTTAAGAGCATTTTTAACAGATTTAACTGCAGACTGAATTTCAGTCCTCTCCACTTTCTGCATCTAAATTTAAAATATGCCATCACACACAAGTGTTGATGGATGTCAAGGAGAGGAGGGAAGAGAAAAAAAAGAATAAACATGAAAAAGCTTTGAAGTCAACAAGAATGTATCAATACTACCATACCAGGAATACCCTTGTCTCATCATAGACTAGAGCAGTGGTGTCATGTATGAATCACACATATCAATTTCATTGCAGTAGCACAGCATTTACTAGCACAGCACATAAGCTGCCACTAGAGAAAAACGTGCTACAAGCCAGATCCGTTTAAAGATTCAGCAAAAACCCATTGCTGCAACAGAAACATCCCCACATACATTATTCAGTCTGTCATGGACAATCATCAGATGGTAAATGCACTTGATGTCTCTTTCACGCTATGACTATAATAAACAATGTTTTGCAAACAAATTGAAAGTACATTACGACTGCCACCAGGGGGCGAATCGTGACAAATGTATACAAATATATAAAACCTTCAGAAAGCAATTATTTAGCGCTCTAGTTTAACCTAGCACTTAAATATGTGATACCGGACATCTTCTTTTGGTCGGAACACGTTATGCTCTAGCCAATACGGGACAGTTGGCAACTCTACTTTACTTTGAAATTTATTTTTTTCAAGCAAAGACAACATTGTCATTGCACTGTAATATCATGTTTTTAGTGGGTCTGTCAATCGATTAAAAATATCAATCAAATTAATTACATTATATGCAGATGAATTAACCCTGTTAAAACGAGCCCACAATGTAATTGGATGCATAGATTATTAGATGATCCACACAAAGCGCACACAGCTCATAATGTGCTGTCTAAAAAACATGGTATCTTTCCTGGATTAAGTGACTTCATTGGGCAACCAGAGTTGGAAGTCATCCAAATATGGGCAGAGAGGATAGTTCACTCTAATTATATATTGCCAACAGGGGTTGGCACAAAGTACATGACAAAGACTCAATGATGGCACCGAATGGAACTGAACGAGATCTCATTACTCATGCCTGCAAGCTTTGGAAAGAGAGCATACTTTAGCCATTTTTGTATTTCCATTTTTATTTTTTGAGCTACCTTATTTACACCCTGAGATACTGTATATACTGTAATGTCAAGTTTATATTTGGCTCAAGTTTTTGTGATTATTTAGCTTTTTTAGGCTGGGAGTCTAATAATTTATCATTATCTACTTCAAGAATGGTAAATGGTCTGCACTTATATAACGCTTTTTTAACATTAACGGTATTCAAAGCACTTTACACTGTGACTCATTCACCCATTCACACACATATTCATACACCAATGGCGGCAGAGTTGCCATGCAGGGCGCTAGCCTGCCATTGGGAGCAACTTGGGGTTTAGTGTCTTGCCCAAGGACACTTCGGCATGTGGAGTCGTGTGGGCCGGGAATCGAACCGCCAACCCTGCGATTAGTGGCCGACCCGCTCTACCACCTGTGCCACAGCCATCCCAAGAATCAAGTTTTCTTTGAAATTATACTTACCAATTGAACATCTGGTTTCTGGGCATGCTACTGAAACGGGAAATCTTTTAAAAACACCTTCAGAGCTTAAAGGGTTAATTTAATGAATCCCATATATCAATACTTGCTGTTGAAAGCTCCCAAATGAAGATGATTCAAAGATATTACATTATGATAGATGAAAGCATTGACTGGACATTACAAAGAGAGGCTTTAATAGTCAATATATGGTTTGTTTTATTTCCATATCAATGTACATCAGACTATCACTCCATCAGACTATGTATAAGACTATCAATCTTTCTGTGCTAGACTTAGGAGCCATTCATAAAAGACCTGTTCTTGGATTTACTGTGCAATATCTTAAAATTGCTTGTCTATGCACATATGCATCAGACTGTGCAAATGATTACTATTGGCATCTCACGCCATTAACTGTGTTTTTAAGACTACTTGTCAAGTTTGAAAAATGGGACCCCTGCATTCTGTTTTCCTCCGTTGCGCTCCATTTGGCTGATTTGAAACACAATGATGCATCCTGTGTGGATGGATCCGCTTGCTCTCGGCAAGAAAATATGTACAGGTCAAGAGGTATTAATAATTGCATACTAATTTATTTTTTAAATCTTTGCCATGAAAACTTAGAAAGATTAGTAAAGAACTTCACCAATCCTGAACCACCAAAGTTTCTATACCAACTGTAATATGCATGCTGTCAGTAGAGATCCACAGACAATGCTTTTATGTTGCCCTGTCCAACTTTTGTTTCTTGATCTTGTTTCTTGACTACATTTCAACAATCAACACTCTGGCTCTAAACATACCGATCTGCTCGTGGATCCTGGACTTCCTGACAGGTGGTGAGGGTGGACAGCCAAACACCTTGACATGGGCACCTCACACCAACAGCTTGGTCAGGTAGGCACAACTATGTTGCCCTCCACCCGATACTGACATACTTTTTTACAGAAACATCCTGGTTTGGCACCACACAAGGCCACAGGCACTTGCAGAGCATGCCACAATCAGATGAACATATCACTAGTGCAGACTGCCCAGTTTAAAGGCTCTTCTAATTACAGTAGTCAGGGAAATGCTATCACACATGGAAAGGTTAAGGAGGAGCTACTATTCCCAAGCCATCCAGATCCTTAATGAGGATTTATGAGGCTTGAGCAATGGCTTACCATGGGCTTGCACACAGTAGTTAACCATGCAACAACAACCCATTGTCCTTTTATTGCAGCTGGCTTGCACTTGGTTATGAAAACATTTCTCTGCAATTGTCCCAGATGTAAAATAAATACAACGTAAAATAAGCAATTAAAACACTTTTTTGTGCATTCATATTTCTAAACTCTTACCCTCCTCTTCCTCTTCAGTTTTCAAGACCTCTCTGGAGTACATGGCTCGCCTCAAGTTTTTTCTTTCCAGCACTGTCGTATTATCATCTACTGTCTCCTGCAACACAACATGATGGAGAAATGAATATGGGTCATTGACAAATAAGGTTGTCCGAGATTATCAAAATGAGAAATATTGTAAAAAGAATAGCCAAGTTTGTATAAATGTACCGAGCCTCGTAGAGGACATGAATTCCCTTGATTAATCTAGAGTAAAACCATGGTTACTTAACTTACTTTTCATAGTTACTACAATATTACTATAGAAAAACCATAATAACCACAAAATGATCATTTTAATTACCATCGTTTTCATTTATTATCACTATTATTTCTGTAGAATAACAAAGGTACATATTTTGCGTGGGAACGCAATACTTATTGTAGGGGAACGTAAGCTATTGCGAGGGCACACAAAACAATTTTAGCAAAATAATTCCTGCCCTGTCCTGCGTAATAATGTAATCCTTCAAGTGTTCATATTGATTTTCTACATTTTTGAAAAACATTTAGAGATTTCTCAAAAAAAAAAAAAATAATAATAATAATAAAAAAAAAATAGAAGAAAGAAATTAAATACATTTAATGACTAAACAAAAAGTTAATTTAATTTTAATAATTTAATTGAAAATGATTGTAAAGTAGTGTAACCATCAAGCTTAAGTTCCTCCTTGGATACACTTGAGTGTACTAAATAATTATTATATTATTATATAATATAGATTTTTATATATATATATATATATATATATATATATATATATATATATATATATATATATATATATATATATTAAATAATAATATATCATTTTTAATATAAAAAAATGCTTCCCTGCTTATTTAAATAATAATAATAATCTAGCATTTAAAAGCACACTGAACAAAATAAATAGGTAATCTCTGCTCAATACAAGAACATCTCTTGCAGCCTATAATAACGAAGGATTCTTCTGAGAGCATCAGACGTTCACAATTCTGTTCACCGAAAGCCAGTGTAAAGACCTGAATGTTAGTTTTGTTAGCCACTAGGTGGCATTTTGAGTTCTCTGAGCAGTGTGGCATTGATGTCCACTGTGTCTGGTTGTTATGATTACCATGCCTGAACATTGCCAATGGAAATCCAGGTGTTAACTTAATAAATGACATGATAAATAAATCATGACATGATCTGCAAACTACCTTCTCAAACTCCTGGTCTTGTCTGTGCATCAAGGTCTTCCAGTGCTTGAAGAGCTCAGGTTGAGAGTTTTGGATGTCCTTTAGTGTTCCTTCTGTCTGTATGCTGCCATCCTTCATCGCAATGATCTACAAACAAGACAAACATTCAAATATCATTCATTCAATCTTCTTATTAAACTCAGACAGACTCCTGCCGCAAGAAGGGGAATGCTTTTAATGTCGAGAGAATAAAAGACAAAACTTAATGGCAAGCATTCTGCCCTGACAAATCAAGGTAGATGTGAGTAACAGGGTTTCTTAATAGACTTCAGAACAACTGTTTCCTGACCACAGGTGTTTTAGCGGGTGGCAGAAGAAGACCGCAATAAGGCAATTCATTACCGAAGTCAGAGCTAGTGTGAGAAAGTGTGAATTCGCTTAAATATGAGAAGCATATTTGTAAAGTTCTGATATAATTAAGATGTGTTTAATGTGTTTCTGAACATGTGACATCTCTTGTGTGCCAAACAAATTGAGGATACTGAACCTGAATGACCTCAACTTGGTTGGATGGGTTTGGTTTGGTCTGCAGAGTGATTACTTGCATTTGCAAATAACGGCCAAATTGGGATTTAATTCGATTTTTCTATAAGCCAGATGGTCTGTTGCTCTATTTGATGTAGTAATGAATTGTGTTAGTAGGATTTGCAGGTGAAAATGAACAGCTTTGAAAGTGTGAGGGGGTGACACAATTCAATTCATCCCTTACAACAGACTATTGGGCTATAAATAAATTAAATATCTAATAGGTTTCCTCGGAAATCACTTCTATGTGTTCTTGGGGTGGAGGTAAAGCAATGAATGAACATGAATTATCCATAAGTATGGCTCAGGCTTTGTGAGATTTGACTTGAAAATTTAACTTCTGTTTCTCAGAGTGTGTGCGTGCCTTTTCTCCGCATCTTTCTTATTTAATAGAGAAAAGTCAGAGCATCTGAGCTGCTGTATGGTGTCCTGCTGAAAGGGATAGTTCACCAAAAAATGAAAATGTTCTCATCATTTACTCACCCTCATGAAATCTCAGATGTGTATGACTTTCTCTCTTCTGCAGGACACAAACAAAAATATTATGAGAAGAATATTTCTGTAGGTCCATACAATGCAAGTGAATGGTGGCCAGAACCTTAAGGCTCCACAAAGCACATAAATGCAGCATAAAAGTAATCCACATGACTCCAGTGGTTAAATCCATATATTCAGAATTGTTATGATAAGTGTGGGTGGTTGCGATATGCACGAATAATGCAAATCGCCAAAAACAAAAGAAGAAGAAGAATGTGAAAGTGAAATGTGAAATATCACTTCTGAGTCAAATGGATTACTTTTATGCTGCCTTTATGTGATTTTTGTTGCTTCAAAGTTCTGGTCACCATTCACTTGCATTGTGAGGAGCTACAGAGCTGAAATATTCTAAAAAATATTCATTTGTGTTCAGCAGAAGAAAGAAAGTCATACACATCAAGGATGGCATGAGATTGAGTAAATTATTTTCATTTTTGGGTGAACCTTTCCTTTAAGTGTTCTCACAGACCTATTCACACCAAGTTTGATTTGTTGGCAAGAAAAATTTTGAAACTAACAAATGCATTTCTATACATTAAAAATGGTTGGCCAGATACCCTAAAAATGTGTGTGTTATGTATAGAGGTATTGTTTGAATTGATACCTTAAAAAAATGCTCATTTATTCATGTAGGCATCCAAACATTTTTCAGAAAATTGTGCCAATTTGCCATTACCCAGTCGGCATGGGGCAGATACTGCAGTTTGTGTGTCACGAGCACCACCGTTCTCTTCTCTTCTCTCAGCAGTTTGAGAATGCCTTCCTGCATCAGGTGATCACTGAGGTGGATATCCAGTGCTGAGAAAGGATCATCCTACAAGAAAATAAACATGCATTTATATTCTGCTTGAAGTGTCATCCAAATGTATAAAAATTCTAATAATTCCACACATTATTTTGCTTTATTTTATAAGGAACAGAAAAATATCTTGAAAATGTTCTACATTTTTATTAGGGCTGTTGATTTAAAGCATTAATTTAGTGTGATTAATTATTTAAAACATAACATATATAAAAACAAGTCACATCAGTCAAACCTGAAAAGCAACGCAACCACAGACTGAGAGCTGGTCACACAGGATGTGTTTTTAACAGCTGGACGAAGCAGAACAGAATACAGGGATTTGAGATGTGATTTTAAAAGTTTTAACCACTTTTAACTAGACACAGTGTCCTAAAAACGTGTTTATGATGCCGCAAACCAGTGAGAGGCTCCAAAAGTATCCGTCTGACATATGTACAGTGGCAAGAAAAAGTCATTATAATAACAATTATAATCTTTCATGCCTTCACTGAACACATCCCATTAAATATTCACAGTGCTGTGGAAAAAGGTGAACCCTTGGATTTAATAACTGGTCAATCCTCCTTTGGCAGCAATAACCTCAACCAATCCTTTCTGGAGCAGCGGTTTAGATCTGCGCAATGTTCAGAAGCAATTTTGAGGCATTCTTCCTTACGGAACAGCTTTAACTCACCATATTCTAAGGATGTCTGTGTGAACGGCTCTCTTGAGGTCATTTGACAACATCTCTATTGGGTTAAGGTCTGGGCTCTGACTGGGCCACTCCAAAAGGGAGATTTTTTTAATTTATTTTTTTAAACCATTCTATAGAAGATATACTTTGATGTTTAGGGTAATTGTCCAGCTGCATCACCCAACTTTTACTGAGCTTTAGCTGGCGCACAGTCACACTGACATTATCCTGTAGGATATCTTGATAAACTTAGGAATAATTTTTTTCCTCGATGATGGCAAGCGGTCCAGGCCATGAAACAGCAAAGCATTCCCAAATCATGATGCTCCCTCCACCATACTTCACTGTTGAGATAATGTTTTCATCTTGGTGCCCTTTTTATGGCATATGTAGTGCTCCGTGTTCTTCCCAAACAATTCAACCTTAGTTTTATCAGTCAACAAAACATTTTCCAAGTAGCGTCATGGAGTGTCAAGGTGGTCCTTGGCAAACATCAGGTGTGCAACAATGTTTTTGTTGGAAAGCAGCGGCTTCCGTCGTGGTGTCCTGCCATGGACACCATGCCTGTTAATGTTTTCAGTATAGTAGACTCATGAACAGATGTTGACCAGTTCCGATTATTCCTTCAAGTCTTTATCTGTCACTATAAGGTTCTTTCTTTACCTCACTGAGCATTCTGCGGTGTGCCATTTAAGTCATCTTGGCTGGACAGCCACTTCTAGGGAGAGTAGCCACAGTACTAAATCGTCTCCATTTATAAACAATTTAAAGCTTAAAGCTTTAAGCAAAGCAACAATTCTTGAGCGTAGGTCTTCTGAGATCTCTTTTTTTGTGAGGCATGGTCAACGTCAGCAGATGCTTCTTGTGAATAGCAAACTCAAAATATTTCAAAATGTGTCAAAGTGCTTTTTATAAGTCAAAGTAGCTCTAACCCACACCTTCAATCTTGTTTCTTTAATTGGATGCAAGGTTTGCTGACTCTAATAAGCACTTGTTGATGTCATTAACCTTGGGGTTCTCATACTTTTTCCAATCTACACTGTGAATATTTGAATGACGTATTCAGTATGTAGAAGAACAATGCAATAATGTGTGTTATTAGTTCAAACAGATTGTGTTTTATCATTATTGTAACTTAAATGAAGATCAAACCAGATTTTAAGACAAATTTAGAAATAAATGCAGGTAATTCCAAAGGGTTCACATACTTTTTCATGCCACTGTAAGCAGACAGACAATTCCACAGATGAAACGCAAGAACACGTCCTGTGAAAAGGACAGATTGACAAACTCGCTTGAAAATGGACTGCTGTCGACTGTAGGCATGTTCAATGATATAGGACTAAATCAAACAATATATTGACTTTTAAAGCCACTATTTTGTTGTCTAAACAATGCTTTACAAGCCTGACAAAATAATGCAGTTTATCTCTGAATTATTGTATTATAATATTGTATTATATTACTTTAACTATTTGTTTATTTTCTAATTAAAGGGTTAAAAAAGCAAAAGCAAAACTTTTCCAAGTACCCTCTGGAACCTGTTTGAGTACCCCCTGAGGCATGCATCCCCTCTGATTCGCTGTAATTGCTTTAATAGACCATGACTCCAGCATAGCCTGTGGCAGTATGACTCATAGAGAGACAGGGATTGTGAACAGTTCCTATAAAGACATCATACATTGACACTGCTGTAGAAAGCTTTAGACTTACCAGAAACACCACATTGGTGGTTTGATAAAGCGCTCGAGCCACACTGATGCGCTGCCTCTGGCCTCCAGAAAGAATGATACCCTGGACAGAGGACAAAACAAGTTACTGGCAAGTTTGCAAAAGATAAAATGCCTGATGAGAGAGAGAGATATAGTAAGAGCTGAGCCTCACTAGAGTTTGTATTGTGGCTGATTTTTGTTGACTCAATGAGGTGAAAGACTGCTGCTTTTAACTGCCAACAATATAACCCGAAAAGCTTTAACTACATGAAACAGCCCTAAATGAGAACCTGAACCAAAGAGAGTAAAAGAGAATGAGCACTGTCATGAGTGGATGAGTACTGACCTGTGAGGGCAGATGATTAAAGGTGCATTCAGGAATATTTTCATCAATAAAGTTTTAACCTAAGCAGTCTAACCTGAAAAGTTATGTAGCCTATTAGCGCCTTCACAGCTGTAAATTGGACATGTTTTGAGAACTGTAGATCATTTTGTTTATTTAAAGCATATATTGAGTCTAGTCAGAACCTGAAGAGTTTGTTGTTTCGGTAGATGATGTACTTACTGCAGATACAGGGGAGGCCTAGACAGCAGGCTGCTCGTGTATTATGTACACGAGCAAACACAAACACATTTTTCCAAGCTTTTCAATCATTTTTTCCTAAGTCAATCCTTCTGTAGGCAGCCGATGGAAGAAGCAGCCTCTGGGACAGGAGCGTTGTGCTTTGTGAATGGTTTCTGATCATAACATTGCTGTTTTAGCAATTTATTGTGATTTTCTACAATGGGATCAGTAACTGAAATCTATTGCTTTGAATGATGCTCCATCCATGCCCTTAGTTGTCAGTGTAAGTCCAAGATGACATAAACACAAATATTACTGAGTGCGCCTTTAAAACTCAACATGTAAGCATGTCAGTGGAATTCAAAATCACAAATCATAAGTGAAACAAGACCATATATCAAATAAAACCAGTCCAGATGGCTGGCAATGAAATGCTTCATAATAATCACATGGGCGGCACACTGACCCTCTCGCCAATCTCCGTCTGATCCCCCTGAGGGAGGATGTCAATGTCCGGCTGGAGAGAACATGCTTCAATTACTGCCCTGTACCTGCAAACAACAAAAGAGGCTGAATGGGGACTAAACCACAGCTGGCTGGATGCTTAACACTGTGGTGATCTATCTATATTACATTTTGAAATATTGATGTTGGAGTAAAATTGTCTGTTAACAATGAATAACTGATTTTGTGGATGGATTATTTATCAAGAGAATTGTTTTAATCCGTATTGAAATAACAGACTTACTCTCACAATACTTTTGATTTATGACTTTCCTGCTGAATTAAAATATGCGATTTAATCGTAATCTTGAACATCCATTTGGGAGATTTCGGTCTTTCCCTCATTCAAGCAGATAGGAGCTGTACTTTTATGCCGCTTGTTTACAAGAAAATAGCTGCCTGGGAGCGTTCCAAAGATGGCCGCCAAGTGGACTGACTTGCCTTGAAAGGGACTTTTGGGCAAAGTCTTTTGAGTTTATCTTGTAAATGTGTCTCCATTGTAGTTTATACACAAGTCTTCTTGCCATATAAATATATGTATACACCTCTAGCGAGCGTATACGTTTTTATCGTATCGCCGGTTCTTCCATCCAGCATTTTTAATGCTATATCCCAAAATTTTGCATATAAATACATGGATGGAAAATGAGCTATTGTGTTCTAAGAAGTAATTTGTTGGAAAAATTTCCGTTGTCGCAGCTGTTAGGACAAAAACTCAGAATAACATAGAAAAGATACTGTCTCTTTTATTGCTTGTATTGTATCCTGCCTGGTTAGGACACGGATCATTCAGCCAATCGGCATGGTTTTGACATCACAACCATGAACATACTTGATATTCAACTACTTGGTCCGTCCTGATGAATGACAGTGTAAATATAAACTAATATGTAGAAATTAGCCAATCATAACAGAGGATCACTTATCACTTAAAACATTCTTAAAGGTAAAGTCCCAAAAATGGCCCATTTAATCCAAAAAGTCAAAGAAATGGTGGAAAATATTATAAACCTATTCTACCTAACATTAAAAGTGGACTTTGAGAGAATATATTGCTATTAAAGAATGGAATATGCCCCTTTAACAATCCCTGTGTACAGTCATTGACACTTGTCAGCTGCCGAGGCTCCAGAGAAGTTGAATGTACAACAGATTCTAAGAAGCGTCGACTCACAGATGAGACACTTAGTAAGGGACACATCTGTCTAATGACTGTTACTGTGATTTAAAAAGCTTACAATATTTGCATGATATCAAGAGAGAGAAGTCTTTTGTATTGACTAATGGAAACGGGGGGTATAAACACTGCACTTTTCTACATCATTAGTGTAACAGGGTGGTGAACACAGGTTAATGTTTAAAAAAAGCAGTGGTGGGCCGTGCATTAAAAATCTAGGCCTTCAATGTGATTCATGCCATTAGGAAAACACATTTTCACAATGAATAAGACACACTATGCCTTTGGACATCATACATTGTGTCGCAGCTAACTAGTAATAACAATTGACATTTTAAAAACACGTCCAAGCACGAAAGCCAGAACTTGAAATGACACTTGAAATGAGTGTCTCAGGATGTTTGTGACATCATGCACCTGCATCTCGGCAAAATCGGAGTTGAGAATTTCTATACAAGCCTACAAGTTGTAATTCTGACTTCAAGATGCATTCCAGTGCACTTTTCCTTTACTTTTCAAAACTTGATCTGACACGGAATGTTCAAGCAGTCTAATTTACTGATGTTGACAATGCAAATCAGCCCTCCTTTCCTATTTAATAAATGAAGCAATCAAATGGTCATGAAGAACATCTCAGGTTTTTCAAATCCATAAGGATCTCTTTATCAGTGGTGATAGCGGCAGCGATGGCAGTCGACTATTAGCAAGATCTTGCGCTCTTCGCATTCAGATTACAGAATTTAAAGCATGATTGTATCATTCAAGGCCAGCTAAAAGGCCTCGACGGGGAAATATCCTAAAGAGCTGAATCGCACCCACCAAGAACAAATAAATCAATCTGATTGGCTGATGAATCTGACAATCTGACTTTAGTTGCCCAGTCATTTGCGCTGTTGAGGGATTCTGTGGAAATTCTGAAGGCCTGATGGGGTGGAGCTACGACTCACTTGCTGCTTCAGGCATGCGATTTGTGAAACAGTTGTCACACTTTGGTTGTAAGCATCAAGGAATAAAATCTGACTGGATAAACTTAAAATTTTTCTCTATTTGTTTGTAGATTAAAAGGCAAAAAGGTAAATGAGAATGAAAGGATGAAAATATTTATTTATTTGGCATGTTAGGCCAGCAGAGAAGGCATTACTGGCCCTGAGAATTCGCCACTAACAAAAAGCCTATTAGAGACTAATGCTGGCCCCAGACAACATATGCAAAACCCAACAACCTTAATACATGGGGCAAAAATTGTGCCAAAAAATTTGCTCATTCATTCAGTTATACAAACCTCTTTCAGGGGACATTTTTTTTGCCATCCAACCATCCATCCATCCAACCTTTTTATGTACATGTGCATCTAAAAAAATTACAAAATACAGAAATTTCAACCTTCCAAAAAGTATGTTAATTTATGCACTCAATACTTGATCGGGGCTCCTTTCGCACAAATGACTGCATCAATGTGGCGTGGCATGGAGGCAATCAGCCTGTGGAACTGCTGTGGTGTTCTAGACGCACAGGTTGCTTTGATAGCGGCCTTCAGCTCGTCTGTATTCTTGGGTCTGTTGTCTCTCATTTTCCTCTTGACAATACCCCAAAGATTCTCTATGGGGTTCAGGACAGGCGAGTTGGCTAGCCAATCAAGCACAGTAATACCATGGTCAGCAAACCAGTTACTAGTAGTTTTGGGCACTGTGGGCAGGTGCCAAATTCTGTTGGAAAAGGAAATCTGCATCTCCATGGCTTGTCAGCAGATGAAAGCATGAAGTGCTCTAAAATCTCCTGGTAAACGGCTGCATTGACTCTCAACTTGAGAAAACACAGTGGACCAACGTCAGCAGATGACATGGCACCCCAAACCATCACTGACTGTGGAAACTTTAAACTGGACTTCAAGCAACATGGATTCTGTGCCTCTCTTCTCTTCCTCCAGACTCTGGGACCTTGATTTCCAAATGAAATGCCAAATTTACTTTCATCTCAAAAGAGGACTTTTGACCACTGAGCATTAATTATTTGCAGTAATTTGTGATATAGAAGCCCCGACCAAATATTTAGTGCATAAATTAACATACTTTTCACAAGGTCATAATTTCTGTATTATAAATTCTTTATTCTAATATTTTGAGACACTAGCAGTATGCATGAGCTGTAAGCCGTAATTATCAAGATTACAACAAAAAAGGCTTGAAATATTTCACTTTATGTGTAATGAATCTAGAATATATGAAAGTTCCACTATTTGAATTAAATTATGGGAAAAACTTTTCCACAATATTCACATTTTTTGAGATGCACCTGTATATCTATTTTTCCATCCATCTACTGTGTGCTCATCCATCTATCCAACCATCTGTCCATCCATCAATCTAGCTTTAATTATCCATCCTTTTTTATGTCCATCTATTTATCCATCCATCTACTGTATGTTCATCCATCTGTCCATCCATTCATCCACTTAAACAATCAATCCATCCATCTTTGTACATCATCCATCTATCCATTCATCCATCCATTTCATCCATCTATACAATACATCCATCCATCCATCATAGATACTAGCGTGCAAAGGCAAAACGCAACTACTCATTTTGTCAAATCTGATTTTTGACCAAAATTGGGTCTCTTAGACCATGATCCATCAATCCATCCATCCAAAAATCTAGCATCCATCCATCCTTTTTTATGTTCATCTATTACATCCATCTACTGTATGTTTGTCCATCCATCCATTCATCAGTCTAAAACATCCATCCAACTTTGTCCACCCAACCATCCATCATAGATCCTGGCGTGCAAAGTCAAAACACAACTACTCATTTTGTCAAAACTACATTTTGACCAAAATTGGGTCTCTTAGACCATGGTCTGTCCTGTAACAGACAGTTTTGGCTTAACTCTGCTCATTAACACAATTAGTGCACTGCCGTGTGTACATTAAGTACAAACGATTTGGCTGGATGTTCAAAAAACTCTGTAGCTATTATTCTTAGTTTCATGCATGTGTCGTAACTGCGTTTTGATTTTTTAGGGCAGTATACATTTACACATTTAGATTGAGAATGTAAATGAAGATCCGTTACCTTTGCTTTATTAAAGGCATCTCGAATGTGATGTTCTCCGCGAGTGTGGTGTTTAGGAGCCAGGGCTTCTGGGAAGCATATGCCACAGCACCTCTTTTCCTGTCAGAGGGGTTGCCATAACATCAGTGACCTCCTTCACAACACCAATGTTGCTCTTAAATATAAAAGAAAAGCTTTATTTTAACTGACCTACACTAAAAAAATGATCTTTTAAGATTTACTGTGTGCTCAAACAGAGTTATGTCATTAGCTTTTTGAGTACTGCACTTCAGTGAATTTTGCAGGGATCATGTAATTTTAAAAATTATAAAATAATAACTTTTCTATAATAATAATTATGATTATTTTTTAAATAAAATCTATAAAAAAACAGTATGCAGAACAGTGTGCATTATGCAGTGATAAACATTCATAGTAGTACGTTGCATGCTTATTTCAATAAGTTATGTTTTCATCTTGCATTTTTATTGAGTAAAAATGTGTAAAAATAATGAGCCAAGAAACAGTTAAAAAAATTGTGTTTGATATTGTTTCGGTTCATTCGTCACACTGGATATGGAAGGTCAAATTGAGCACATTGCATTGAGCAATGCAGTATTCTGTGCAGAATGCTTTGTAAGCTCATTTTAGAAAATGTACTGTAGTAGGTCATCCGGGTATTCCATGCTTTCAGAAAAATTGCATACTGTGCATAGTACACATTCTGCATACTGCTAAAATAGTATTAGTACGGTAGTGTTCTATTCCAAACCAAGGTCTCATTTGGTGTGTATATGTGTTTATGTGTGTGTACATACCGTATATCCCACTCTGCAGCTGCATCTGTAGGGCTGGAAACACAAATTCATCATTTAAAAATACTGTCATGAAGCATCATAAATAGACACTTTAATACATATCATAAATAAACTCTCAAGCACTGCCAGTGACCTTAACTACAGAACATTTCTGCAGTGCTTCATATTAAACCTGAAATGCTGCTGCTGATGCCATGTAATAGAAGACTGGAAGTAGTGCTGTGCAATCATGCATAGGTCAATCGATAATGCAGTAGTGCTGACCCGAGTCTGGGTTTACAATGAGGTGAGTACAGTAAAAAAGACTCTTAAGCTTTAGACAGGTAGCAAAATAATATACTGGTTAGGCTAATCCAACACAAATTGTTGTCTGAACAGCAAACAAAGGCATGGAGAACATTTGTCTGTGGTTTCAAATACGATTAAAATCCTAATTGAAAATTTGTATTTCATAGTTCGGGACGCAACATGTACTGTATGTAACATTCACAATGCACAGTGCAGATTATTTGTCAGAATTCACAAATGTTCCTACTTTCTTTCCCCATATAATGAACTACACTCCATTGCTATGTAGTGTTTGAATAAATGGAATGAATGGGATACAATTTTATCACTTGCAAAATGGCAGTGTGGTCTAAAGATTGGATTTGAAAAACAAATTGAAACGGTAAGATTCTGGAAGAGAAAATCACATTCATCTTCTCCAATGGATTTTTAATGATAACGTAAGTCTTTCAAGAAATACAGACTATGAGTCTGAGATTGTTAAAAGATAATATGCTTTGGTAGAAGCCGCAACTTAGTGTGATTTTAAAGATATTGAAGAAAAACACTACCCATTATCCTAAAGAGAAATCAACCAATCAGAGAAGTCACTGTTACCATGGGAATTAAAATCCTGGCTAAAGAGTATACGGACCACATACTCCCATGAAACATTCCGTATGACGTAATCGAGTCGATCTCCGTACCCTCATAACTTCATGGGAATACACAGTCTTCTACTTTTGTCTTTTTTCAGATTTTCATAATCTTTTTGCATGAAGTCAAAGTTTGTAATGTGCTTAATCTTGTAGCTGGCTGTTTGGTTCATGGCTTGTTTTTTTATTTATTCCTACTGAGAAAATAAATGGGAAAAAATACTTCCGGAACTAATGCAGCTGAAAAAGAGGGCAGGTGGGAGGGCATTGGGTGCTGTATGAACAAAGCCTTAATGGTCTTGTGTTAGTAATGGACATACTGGACTTGATTTAGATTAATTTTGATTGAAACCATTGAGTTTCATAAAAAGATATCTTAACATAATTCTCTCATTTGTGCTATGACATGAATGGCTTCTGATTCGCTGCTATTAAACCTGATGATCAGAGCACAATGTCTTCTTGACACACACACACACACACACACACACACACACACACAAATTGAAGCCCATTGTGACAGCACATGCTACTTTATTGATGGCCAGGGGGATGATAGTCCATTTTATCATCAGGACCAACTGTCTACTTTTTGTAGTAATAGGCTTTGTGATAGACTTCTACAGAACTTGTGTTTGAGCTGCTCCAAAGAGTTTAAACTTAATGAGTCACCTTTATGGTAATGTCTATAGATAATAGAGCTGTTCAGAGAAGTAAAAGCATTAACTATAAAACTCTAGCTTCTCCCGAAATCACGTACTGTCAATGTATTTACTGCTTCTGATGAAGGATGCACTTCTCATAAAAAAAGTACATTCTTTAGGTATGCAGGAGAGCAGTATTAAAAAGATTCCAGACATAATTCAATCGGGAACGTGGGCATTGTCCCATGACCAGAATATATGATCTGATAACAACAACGTGAAAGTAATGTACTCTGGTTTTGTTAAAAAACACACTATTAAAGCACAAGAGACAACTTACTTGGTATAAACTGTATATCACTTACAGTTGAGAAGAGCTTTTGGTTCTCAGCTGTTTTTTAAACCAGCATTTGAACAGCAAATTTGAATATCTCCTCAGCTCTCGTGGGATTTTGGGAAAGTTTAGGTGTCCAGTCATTCCGCACTTCAGAATCTCGCAGGAAATAGTAGGTCATCCGGGTATTTCTCGCATATAATTTTATGAATACTTAGGATTCTGACATAATACTACTGTACACTGCTATACTGTTTTTCGCATACTATATAGTAGGGAATAATTCCAAATATTTGGATGCAGCTCATGACTGTCTAAAATCCTAGCAAGGTGCCTGGTCAGATAGCTTTCTACCTCAATTCCCAAGCTTCAAGCTACTCAGTAGTTAAACTACAGCCAAGCTACTCTTTTAAAAAGGTAGTAAGCTACACTACAAGCTACTAACAATATGTCGCCATCAACAATGAAGCTATTGCCAGTCAAACTGTTGCTGCTACCACCTCTACATCTGTCATTCATATGTATGAATTTCATATTCATATGCATACTTTGTACATATAGTATATTTCTTCTTTCTCCTATTTTATTGTGTTGTAAATTGGGTTTTTAATTGTGTACTTTTTTTACTTCTATTTCTACCCTTTATCTAATATATATATATATATTATACATATTATAATATATATATATATATATATATATATATATATATATATATATATATATATAGTATATATATACTTTCTATATAATTTTATCGTAAACTGTGGGGAGAAAAGTCATATCAAGAATTTCACTACATGTTGCACTGTGTATTGTTATGTATGTGACCAATAAAAACTGTAGAAGAATTTATTTTTAAAATACATAACAGAGAATTTTATTAATACCGCAATCTTGCAGAATTCAATAATATTAACCTATTAATGGTTTACTAAAAGCTGTCTCTGCATATTAAGCTGGGATAGGAGAAAGTATGTTACCACTGAAAAAGTAACATGCTTCAGCTTTAATAAGGGCAACATTCCCTTAAAAATGAACTATGGTATTTGTAGTGAAAGCATTAAAACAAAATGAAGAATGGTTGCTACAGTCATGGTTACTAAAATATTACTATAGTAATACCATGGTTTCTGCCAATAAAAGTATAGTTAATACAGTCATCATTTCAGACGGCACACACATTCTATGGAACTTCCGCGAGTTGATGCACACAGGACGTTTAATTAGTCCACCTGGAAGCCGAGTTGTGTCCACAACCAGGGCAGTTTCTGACCATTTTGGTTCCCTAGGCGAGATCGCAATTGTCGGATGGTGGTTGGGGTGGCTGAGGGGTTGCGGGGATGCAGACACGGTGGGGTATTGGCATGACATAGGGGTGGGGCAAGATTGGCACCAGTGGTCCCGAAAGCCGGAGCGGGAGATGGGTACAGAGTTTGCGGGCGGCTTGCGATTTGGCACCCCAAGCTGGTTGCGAACTAGGCAGTTGTCATAGTCATAGTCATAGGTTACTTGGAGTTCCCAATGCCAAAAATAAGGAAATTGTTTATGTTAACCTGTTTATTTACACAAACTGTCCTTAAGAATTTAGGTAAAGTAATTCGACTTAAATTGCTCTGATGGTACTAAAAATACTTTTATTACGGAATTTACGTACAGGTCAGGATCCATAATTAATTGCATTAATGTTTTTTACACATTTTATATAATTAATCACACTTATTTAACGCGTGAAATCAACAGCCCTAATTTTCATGTTGTTGTTGTCAGTGTAAAATGCACATATATTGAGCACGGCTATGTGGAAATAAACAGAAAAACAGAACAAAGCCAGGGAATTAAAGCCAACAAACCACAGTGAAGATGATCAGCACTGCACAGCATGACAGCACATAAGCACACACAAACACTCCATCACACTCAATAAGGGAACACAATAAGTAATGGCTGCACTCTCTGAAGGCGGCACTACATGTTAATCGGTTTTTGTGTTTATCTCTTTGAAAGAACTGAGCACCTACCTTTCATTTCCCTCTGCATCCATGGGCAGTCTGCAAAACAATAAACAGCAAAATAATTACTCAAACATGAAGTAACATTAACATGACAATGATGCTGATATGCATTGATTCTAATAAGCTGTGTTGAGAAATAGCTGCTATCACAAAGGCATTATCAAGCTAATCTCTGAATTGGAAATAAACATGAAGGCATTATTTGCATCTTTTACCCTCTTTATGTCCTCAAAAGTGGAAAAGAACCATAAAGTTGTGCAGCACAACTAAAACTGCAATACAGTTTACATTGTTCTTTGCATTGCATTGGCTCTTTAGTTAAGCCATAGGACTCAACTTGTTAATTTATAGTAGATTGATGTGGACATGCTTAATCGGGCCGCAATTTTCACCATTTACGCTCAAAACTGGATTTCTTCATAAAGGTAAGAAATGATCAGTGCTTAAAAAAAAAAGATTTCGGCTGCTTTTTCAATTTACTTAATTAAAATGAACTAAAGCAACACAATTCTAGAACATTTTGTCAGCATTCTATCCATTTACATTGTAAAAAGGAAGTTTACTTAATCCATTTGAGTTGGGACTACATGAATATTTCTGTGGTGTTAGTGTAGCATTGATGAAACTGGGCAGATTATTTCCATTTCCCAGCATACCTTGGACTTGGACTTTGTCCAAGGACTTAATAGAGATTGGACTTAATAGAGATATTGGACTTAATAGAGATAATAAATATAAAAATGACATGCTATTTTATGTGTTTTTGAGTAAGATCAATATAAAGGGGATACTTGTGAGTGTTAAACAGGTAAGTTTGGGTCAGCTGGCCGGGTGTATCGCTTGTGCATAGCGCCTTTCCCCTCCCTTGAGGACGTGCGCTCTTTCCCCAGTTGCGTTCGCAGGAAGTGTGAACCCTGGACGTTCTTCCTCCCTAGCCTAGCTGCTGTCGAGTCTTCGGAGATGCTCGCTGCCGCCCCATTACGGGTGTCACCCAGGCCCCCGTACTGAGGTAAGTGCTCCACATGTGCTGGTTGTACCCTAGGCAACCCAGTGTGATGTATATTCCACAAAATGGTTTCCCTGCCATATCTTCCTTGGGTAGATGGCCCTCTGTCCTTGGTCGCCGTGTTTGTAGTAACTCCTCCCCCCTTGGGTAGGACCTACCACGACGCTGCTCCACACGATGTGCTTCCGCTCCTAACCGGTAAGACCGTGTGTCGCATTCCTCCTAAAATCCCCCCCCCCCCCCCCTCTCGGGGCTGGGTGTGGTCTCCGCGGTGTCCTCCTCTTTGGAGGGACACCCCCCAGCTTGGACCATATATTTGGCCCCCAGTCGAACGATTTTGTTCCTTTTTTGGGGAGAACAATAGTGAGAACGCCACGGCTGGGCCAGACAGTCCTTATACTTCTGAGCAGTTAGCCATTCCCCTAGGTGCAGGGGAGCACTTCATACCTGCCAGTGTGTTGGGGGTAGCTCTTGTGGCGTTTTTCATTGGGACCCCTAGTGTCAACTCATCGACACAACGTCGAGTGAGTGACAGAGAGGGAACGTCTCGGTTACTGATGTAACCTCCGTTACCTCCGTTGTGTCCCTCCTGGTTCACAACACTGAACCAACCACTGAAATGGCCGGGTCTTTGGCTCGGCTCCTCAGTGCGATACCTGATGTGTGTTTGCAGCGTCACTCCTTTTATACCATATGTCCGGGGGAGTGGCATGCAAATTCCACATGCCAATTTCCATTGGTCTTTTCTCAAGATCAGATATGTCTGGGCTCTGCAGGAGCGACCCCTAGTGTCAACTCATCGACCCAACGTCTCGTTCCCTCCATCAGGTAGTGGAAGTTACATCAGTAACCGAGACGTTCATGATTAAATCAATTTCAGCCAAAGAGCAATTTTTTTATTTATTTGTTTTGAGTGTGGGGCTATTAAAACTGCCATTCCATGTGACGGACAACCGTAGAAAGCAGATGGCACATGCGGTTCCAGGAAAGTGATTTTCAGGCACTGTACTGAGAGACGTAATTAGCCACAGTGAGCTATTACAAAATGATTGACATTGTGATTAAAACTACAGCAGAGCATTTTTGGAGGTTCTAAGCTAAACCTCCAAGGAGATTTTCTGTAAACACTACAGTATAATAAAGCAGACAAATAAAACAGAAAACATATGTGTTCATCTTACAAACCTAAATGGTATAAAATTATTTTGCATTCACTGAAGATCATTTAGTAAAAATGTTATTATTATTAGCTTATAAGGTATTCATACTTGTGATCCCATTAGAGTCTAGTGACAGTAAATGATAACAGCAAATATTGTGCAATTCACAATGCAATGCATACATCGCTTTCTCAGCGTTTCATCATGTCCTCTTGGTTGCATTATAGATTTGTGTTTAGAACATGTAATGTTGACATTAGAAGCTGTGAGAGTCATTTATGTGGGCAGATAACATTTGTCTGATAATTGATTCAGATAAAAGAGAGGTTGATTCTGTCAGCGCCTTGGCATGGGTGTATCTTTCAAACTTAAATTGTGCAATCTTGTATGGTCAGCCGAACTGACTTTTAATTATGTGCAGAATAGAATTAAATGTTCACAAGTTAAAATTAAATTTTTTGATTGAAGTTATTAAGTTTGCACTAGTTCAAATGTTAACTCTTGATATAAATAATTAATTACACCCATTCTTGATATCAGAAATGGAATTTCAACAAGTAAAAAAATCTGAAAATCCTAAAGTCTCAAATCCATTTCCAGATATTTTAAATAACAAATCTAACACGTTGAAATATATTTAAAAATATCAATGATATACAAATTAGCATTTGTACTAGTAATAAAGTAATTATTAATATGAAAAATATCACTTTTAGTAAGTGCATAGTTGCTATGTGAAATTACAACTAGTAAGAAATAAATGATAGGTAGGTACAGTATCTGTAATTGTGTTTTGGACAGGAGTCAATGACAGATCATCGTGAACTTCTACTAGTAAAAGTGCAGTTACAGAAAAATTACAGCTTTTACTAGTTAAAAATCTATTTTTGGTATAAAGAGTTGGTATTTCCATGAGTTATGTCATTTTATATATATATATTATATATCTATAATTTGCATCCTGCACATAATAAAATGTCGAAAGGGCTTGTGATAGATCTTGTATTCTTATTTTTATTTTCAAAGCATTTTATTATTATTATTATTATTATTATTATTATTATTATTATTATTAATTGACATGACACATAATACAGTACAGAATATTTTTTTATTGGCCCTATCTGAGAACTAACTATGATAGCAACAGAAAAATGATCTTAATAAATAGATTTCTTAACAAGACATATGTAAGTATAGTGGACCCTGCAGTTTGAACATTAAATAATTAGGCATAAATAAATAAAATATGGTTAATAAAGGAGATTAGAGTGAGTGTGCAATGAGATTTCCTTACATGTCCCTTTTATTCATCTCTATATGCTGAGTATAACCAGTCCTGCTCAACCTGCTCCGAGTGGGATTCTATCCGGTGTCTCCGGCATGGGAGGCGGGCACCCTAACGAGGGGGCTAAAGGCTACATACAACCTCTAGTGTCAGTCGCTAGTGCACTTCTTGTGGCCAGGGGAGTCAGGTTTACATACTGCACAGCTACACGTCAGCAAGCTACCGTTACACTCACCCCCCTAAACCTCACTCCCATCTGGGTCACGGCACCACTGTAACCGGTCCTACTCAACCCACTCCGAGCGGGATTCGAACCGGCATCTCCGGCATGGGAGGTGGGCACCCTAATGAGGGGGCTAAAGGCTACATACAGCCTCTAGCGTCAGTCGCTAGTGCACTTCTTGTGGCCAGGGGAGTCAAGTTTACATACTGCAGACCTACATGTCAGCAAGCTTCCGTTACACTCACCCCCCTAAACCTCACTCCTGTCCGGGTCACGGCACCACTGTAACCGGTCCTACTCAACCCGCTCTGAGCGGGATTCGAACCGGCGTCTCCAGCATGGGAGGCAACGTGCTAATGAGAAGGGCTAAAATCTACAGCATCAAGTGCGCATCTTGAAGCCAGGGGAGAGAGGTTTACATAATGTACAGCTACCTACCAGCTGGCTACAGTTACATGAGCACATCTGAAACTACCAAAGCCATCATTATTTCTTTAGTTCAATTCTGGGGAACACTTTATAATAACTACACAGTATAAAGTATTTGTTGAGCATTAGTTTGTAGTTAATTGATCATTTATAAATGATTGTTCTTACATTATTAATACATTAAAAAGCTACATATAAACAGTATGTTATTTGTTTCTATTCACTTAAAATAATTATTTATTATTGTTTAATAAGTTCATATATATGCAGTTTGATAATATGTTTTATTCTTAGTAAACAACTTGTTAATCATACCTAACTGATGTATTTTAGTTGATGCAAACTAGAGGTAAAGAAATATTTATGAGAGCATTAAGAAAGCCTAAATTCATAGTTAATAAAGATATTAAATATGTAATGAATTGGATACACATTTCTGCTTAATTAATGTGTATATTGATGTTTTATGAACACTTGCTTTTAAATCAATGAATGCTTAATAAAGGTCGTAATAAAGCACTTACTAATGGCTAGCTAAGCATTTTATGTGACCTAATCTAAAGAGAGATCTATATATATCCCTAATTAAACATTTATTAACATGGTTCAACAGTATGTATGGCCAGCTTTCGCTGTTTCAGGCCAGTTTTGCATTGTCACTAAATCTTTTGTTGATCTTGTAAATTTTGTGCACATGTGTCCTAGTCTGATTATTAAACCACAGCAGCCTGTAATTTAATTTAATAAATATCCAGCTTCAAAGTGATGTGTGAAGGCGTTGACCCCACAAAAACATTACAATATGACTTCTGTAATCTGTGTATAAAATTACAGAGAGCGAAACGCTCATTAAATGCGAAGCGTGCAGCTCATTCCAGATTATTCATTCAATGAATCTGCTGCTGCCTCTTAAAAATAACCGTTTTACATTCAGTTGTGAAGATGTTATTGAAGCATATTATTTGATAAAATAATTTCATTTGATGAACTCTTTCTAATTAATTTGTTGTCATATTTTTATTATAATAAACAAATCTTTTAAACATTGAATTCAGAAAAAAATACATTTGGGAAAACTAAAGAAAATTATGAAAAGTACATTTGCTCATTGAAAATTGTGATCATAGAGGTGATTTTGATAAATAAAAAATTCTATGAGAGACAAATATTGATCCCCAATCCTTGATTTTCTTCTTTCACATTTGTTCATAAACCTAAATTTTAAACTTTACAAACGTGTGAATATATCTCCGATACTAGTCTTTATAAAAAATAATCAGATTTCTTTGATATCGCTATTTATATCCAACTTTCGCTACTATTCTTAGCCCGCTAGCACTGCACGCGTGGTCTCTCCCCAATCGATCGTCTTACTTACACCTCTACACCTGTATAACTGAAAGCTATAATTCGCCATTATAGCACATCTGCTATAATGGCGAATATAGCGGATGTGTGTCTAACTCTACCTCTGTGTGCAGGTGAAGACACCTTTGAACTGCATTCGGTGCATTTGGAGCTGGAATCCGTCGAGAGGCAGATCCACGACCTGCTAGAGAGACAGGCCGAGCTGCGAGATCGGCGGTCCGCGCTTGAAGCATCACGCGCAGATGCTCACAGGTCAGTGGTTCATAATTTTTTGACTCCGTCCTCGTCTACTCCGTGTGTTTCTCTGCACAGGACGCGATCCTCCCTGGCTTCATTCACTCCGGCACCGACACATCACCATGGACCCTGGGTGATTCCACGGCGGAAGACGCGAGCCAGGACCAGACCAAGGACCTCCCCGCCCCTCCCGGCTTTCGAGATCTCCACCCGGAACCGCTTCTCACCTCTTCGCGAGTCGGAGCGCGACGACGCCGTGATCATCGGCGATTCGACCGTCCGTCATGTCCGCGCTACCTCTGGTAAAGGTAAGGTGCGCACTCACTGCTTTCCTGGTGCTCGTGTTCTTGATGTCTCTACGCAGGTTCCCGAGATCTTGAATGGTGACGAGCGCGTCGGAGCTGTCGTGCTGCACGTGGGAACGAACGACACCAGGCTGCGGAAGACGGAGGTACTGAAGAGGGACTACAGGAGCCTGATCGAGAAGGTACGCAGCACTTCGCCAGAAACAACGATCGTCGTGTCTGGACCGCTTCCCACGTACCGACTAGGACAAGAAAGGTTCAGTAGATTATTTGCTCTAAATGAATGGTTAATGTCATGGTGTAATGAACAGAGACTGCTCTTTGTTAATAATTGGAATCTGTTTTGGGAGCGACCTAGGCTCTTCCGTCCTGATGGCCTTCACCCCAGCAGAGTCGGAGCGGCTGTTCTGTCGGACAACATCTCCAAGACGCTACACACCATATGACTAGTAAGTCAAAGTCCAAATCACAGTATTTGCTGTCCCAACTTAATTGATATAAGTACCAATGTAGAACATTATATAGAAACTGTGTCTGTTCCTCGTTTAGTAAAGCCAAACAATACATCTACTGTAGGATCTAGGAAAAATCTAATTGTAATTAAACCAGAAAATCTCAATATCAGTGAACAAAAACAATTTCTAAAGCTAGGTCTTCTAAACATTAGATCGCTCACACCTAAGGCGGTTATTGTAAATGAAATGGTCTCAGATAATAGTTTTGATGTATTTTGCCTTACTGAAACCTGGCTTAAACCAAATGATTATTTCGGTCTAAATGAGTCTACTCCGCCAGGATACTGTTATAAGCATGAGCCCCATCTGATTGGTCGTGGCGGCGGTGTTGCAACAATCTATAGAGATATTCTTAATGTTACTCAGAAAATAGGTCACAGGTTTAATTCGTTTGAATTACTTGTGCTAAATGTTACACTCTCAGATGTAAGAAAAAAATCCCTATTATCTCTAGCCTTGGCTACCGTATATAGACCTCCAGGGCCTTACGCTGATTTCCTAAAAGAGTTTGCAGACTTTCTATCAGATCTATTGGTCAATGTCGATAAAGCAATAATTGTTGGAGATTTTAACATACACGTAGATAACACAAATGATGCGTTAGGGGCTGCGTTTACAGATTTGTTAAACTCCTTCGGGGTCACGCAAAACGTCAGTGGTCCCACTCATCGCCTAAATCATACGCTAGATTTAATTATATCATATGGAACCAATCCAACCGATATAGATATTATACCGCAAAATGATGATGTCACTGATCATTACATGGTAACTTGCATACTACGTACCACTGAAATCTGTCATATTGCGCCACGTTATCGACCAAGTAGAACAATCCTTCCAACCACAATATATAGATTCACAAATAGCTTACCTGATCTATCTCAGCTGCTCAGTGAACCCAAACAAACAGATGAACTAGAGGAAATGACTAGCAGTTTGAGCACCATTTTCTCTGGTACATTAGATATTGTTGCACCAATTAGATTAAAAAAGTTTAGAGAAAAAACTAGAGCACCATGGTACAACAGTGCTACGCATGCTATCAAGAGAGAAACTCGTAACTTGGAGCGTAAATGGAAACAAACTAATTTAGAGGTCTTTAGAATCGCGTGGAAAGACAGTATGTCACGTTACAAAAAGGCTCTAAAAACAGCCAGGGCTGAGCACCTCCGCAAACTAATAGAAAATAACCAAAATAATCCAAGGTTCTTATTTAACACCGTGGCTAGACTAACAAATAAACAGAGATCACCTGAGCAAAATATTCCGTTACAGTTTAGTAGTAATGATTTTATGAATTTCTTCACTGAGAAAATAGAAAACATCAGAAACACAATTGTAAACACAATTGTTAATGTACAATCTTTTATGGTGTCTTATGACTCACCCTCAATTATCGCCCCTCAAGAACAACTACACCGCTTTACAACTATAGGACAGGAAGAGCTAAATAAACTTATCATTGCATCTAAACCAACAACATGTTTACTAGATCCAATACCCACTAAACTACTGAAAGAAGTGTTACCTGTAGTGGAAGAGCCTCTTCTCAATATTATTAACTCGTCTTTATTTTTAGGTCATGTTCCAAGAATATTTAAGCTGGCGGTTATAAAACCTCTCATTAAGAAACCACAACTAGATCCAAATAACCTAGCAAATTACAGACCCATCTCAAATCTTCCATTTATGTCTAAAATATTAGAAAAAGTTGTGTCCGCTCAATTGTGTTCTTTCTTGCAAGAAAATGATATCTATGAAAAATTTCAGTCAGGATTCAGATCGCATCATAGCACAGAAACTGCGCTAGTTAAAATTACAAATGATTTACTTTTAGCTTCTGACCAAGGCTGCATCTCAATATTAGTTCTACTCGATCTTAGCGCTGCGTTCGACACTATAGATCATAAAATACTCTTGGATCGACTACAAAACTACACTGGTGTTCAGGGACAGGCATTAAGCTGGTTTAGATCGTACTTATCAGACCGTTACCATTTTGTCTGTTTAAATGGGGAAAAATCAAAAATAACGTCAGTAGACTATGGAGTGCCACAAGGATCTGTGTTAGGCCCTCTATTATTCTCAATATATATGCTACCACTTGGTAAAACTATAAGAAAACATGGAATTAATTTCCACTGTTATGCTGATGACACTCAATTATATATCTCATCACGACCAGATGAAAACACTAACTTATCTAACTTGACAGAGTGTCTTAAAGATATAAAATGCTGGATGACGCGTAATTTCCTGTTATTAAATTCCGATAAAACGGAGGTATTACTTATTGGTCCAAAAAACTACCCACAAAATCCCTTACAATACAACTTTAATTTAGAAGGATGTCCTGTTACATTATCCACTACAGTAAAAGACCTGGGTGTTATACTAGACCGCAACTTGACTTTCGAAAATCATATTTCATCTGTTACGAGAACAGCCTTTTTCCACCTTAGAAACATTGCTAAGCTACGTAACATGCTATCTGTTTCTGATGCAGAAAAGTTAGTTCATGCATTCATGACCTCGAGACTAGATTACTGTAATGCTTTATTAGCTGGTTGCCCTGCATCCTCAATAAACAAGCTACAGTTAGTCCAAAATGCAGCCGCTAGAGTTCTTACTAGGTCAAGAAAATATGATCATATAACACCGATTTTATCATCTCTACACTGGCTACCTATTAAGTTCCGTATCAATTACAAAGTATTACTACTGACCTATAAAGCCCTAAATGGTTTAGCTCCGGTGTATTTAACGGATCTTCTATCGCCATACAATCCATCGCGCTCTTTAAGATCACTAAATTCGAGGCTTCTGGTCATACCTAGGATATCGAAGTCCACTAATGGAGGGAGGGCGTTCTCACATTTAGCTCCTAAACTCTGGAATAGCCTTCCCGATATTGTTCGAGGCTCAGACTCGCTGTCCCAGTTTAAAACTAGATTAAAGACACATCTCTTTAACCAAGCATTCACATAATGCTAACTTTTTATACTACTGCTGAATCAGTTATAATGCATTAATATTATGAACATCAGCTATGCTAATTATTTCCCATCTGCTTTTCTGCTGTTATCTCGGGACGCCAGTCCCGAGGTAAATAGCGTTCGTCAGCTCCAGTTTGTATCCAGCCTCTCACGGAGACTTCAGATGCCCCATCACCATGGACCAGGATCTTGAAATGGGATACATAGACTAATTTTGCCAACAAAAGCCTTCATCAGCCAAACAAGGACAGTTGCATCTAAGTGAACTTCTGGAATTTGATCAGGGATGGACTTCAAGGACACTGGTCACTAATCTTGCAGTTCAAACACAATCACTGTCTAAATACTGACCCTTAGCACTTAATAAGTTTAATCATTTTTTAAATCATGTTTTAACTATAAATAATTCTTATTTACATTATTCATGATGTTAGCCAGAGGGGAACTGGCCCCCACAGTGAGTCTGGTTTCTCCCAAGGTTATTTTTCTCCATTAGCAATCATCTTTTGGAGTTTTGTGTTCCTTGCCACAGTCGCCTTCGGCTTGCTCACTGGGGTTATTAATACAATTATTATTTAATTATTTTTAAACACGATAAAGAATCATATCTTATCTAATTCCACAACAGGGCTCCAAACAAAAAATCAATTAAGGAGCCAATGGCTCCTACAGGGGGAAAAACAGGCGCCAAATATTTTAAATTTTTTAACTCCATCCATTCCTTTTCGTCCCGCAGCTCGCTAACAGTGTAGTCTGTGGAGCATTCTTCGCAATTATGTGATCACGTGCATTTTTATGCTTGTTACTGTCACCGTGTTTTCTAACAGTCTCTTTTTTTGAAATGGTTAGTTCCTGCAATGAACTCCGTTTTCCCCGCTATTTCTTTGATATAAACTTTTGTTATGTATCTCGGGAAATGTAATGCAAATTTTAAAATCAAAAGGGAGTAAGCTTTTACTGTCGCCAATGGCGACCTTGACAGAAATTACACTCACAAATAAATTTATTTGGTCACAAATGCGACCATTTTTAGTCGCAGTTTGGAGCCCTGCACAAGGATGATGATTTATCGACTTTATAGACATTACATTTTTATCGTCTGTTAATGCTGAACTTCTGTAAAGCTGCTTTGAAACGATGTGTGTTGTGAAAGGCGCTATACAAATAAAATTGACTTGACTTGACTTCCTGAAGGGGGCGAAGATTTGATCAGCATTCAAATCTCAGGACTTTGTCCTATTGCAGACATTTGCACATTAAATACTGTGCTTGTATTGTAGCTGAGATACAAATCCACTCCAGCAATCTCTGGGAAATGATTACATAAAATAGACTATTCAGTAACCACAAACAACAGTTATTGTTCCATCCGGCCCCTTGCTGGGAAAAGTAACATATGGCGTGACAACATCGCTTACACACTTCAGCAGCATAGTAAGGAAACTTCACTTTTGAATTTTAATAGTCACCGAATTGGCAAAATATCATTTAAAGTAATTTTTTTTGTTTTGTTTTTTTGTGTTTTTTTTTTTTGCCATTTCATCATTATCATGTGACCTTGTTGACGTTCTGGCTGTTTCCAGAGCGCACGCACAGACTGCAACAGGATTTTTGGACTTTCATTCTGGAATCTGATCAAATGTATTGAAATATTTATAGTAGGTCCACTGGTGAAACTGAATTAAACAGTCATTTTAATTGGCAATAATGAGAACATGTCTGCTCATAAAGCTGTATAGGATGGAACATGCTAATGTGGCGCTTGAGCATTTAGAGGATCTCTTTTAATAAACTGTGGATAGTGTCTGGGCTTTTCTTTTTCTTTTACTTTAGTGTCTGTTTTGAGCCTTTGTGATTGAGATGCTGTGGAGATGGTTATTTCAGTCACGCAAAATGCTTAGTTAGCAATTAGTCAATGCTTTATTATGACATTTATATTAAGTAACAATTGCTTTAATAGTACGTGTTATTAAAACAGTAACAAATACATTACGTTTAAATGTATATCCAATTATTTACATATATAATTTCTTTATTTACTATAAATTCATGCCTTGTTCATGTTTAATAAACATTATCAAATAAATGAACTTATTAAACAATAATAAATCATTTGCTACAGTGAATATAAACAAATAACAAACTATTTCTATGTAGCTTATTAATGTTGGAACAATAGTTTATAAATGATCAATTGACTATAAACGAATGCTTTACAAATACTTTATACCGTGTAGTTTTTAGAATTTGTTACCAAATTTAGGTGCCTTGACAAGGTTACAAACAATTTCCATGTTTGTTAGAATTTCTACATTATTTTCATGTCGAGATGACAAACTCCTGGACATATTGGCCAAAGTGATCAGCACCCGTAACAACACACTTAAGTTCTACTTTACAAAGCGCGACTTTGCGTCAAACAGATTATGTGAGCGGAGTGGAGTTAGGAGTGGAGCAGCATGTTTTGCCTGGAGCGAGGTGTGGGTTTTTATAAAGAGTGTCGTTGTTTTCTCTCGCTCCAAGAGTGATCCACTAATGCTCCATCACGGGAACAACACCAGTTAACGGCCCTTAATGCAATAATTAACCCGTGTTAAACACTATTGGCATGAAGGAAAGATGGATTTTCTGATATGACCAGAAAGAATGTGGTTAAAAAAATATATATATATATTTAAAAGCATACTGAAATAACTTTACAGTGGAGAGGTAGTTAGGCACTAATTTAGCCATGGAGCGAAAATTGAGTTGGGTTTCTCTAATCATGGAGTGCAGAGCGAACGAGGAGCAGGAAATGGACAACCCGGAGTGGAGCTGGAGCGAGTGATTAAAGAATGCTTTGATCACAGATGGGAAATTTTGGTGCTCCACTCCACTCACATACTCTGTTTGGGAAACAGGCATTACTCCATCGTAAAATAACGAGCAACATTAGTTAAAATTATTGTAAAAGCTTAAGTTACGACATTATCGGGAAACCCACCCAATGTTTGTTACTAAAAATATTTTTCTTACTAACATTTTCTTACTAACAGTTTATGGCCACATCCACACACACACACACACACACAAATTTATCTTTGTTTTGTCCTTCAGTCCATGGCGTTTTGACAGCAAAAACTGAACTTTTTGAAAACGCTCTATCAAGTTGAAAATTACGTATTTATCGTTATGTGACACAGTAATGTGATTCATTCAACCCAAAACTATCAAGATGGCGGCCCATGTTGTAGCGGTCTAATATTTAATGATAAAATAATTACCACTAGCTTGTATCATCTGTATTGAAAAGATCTACTTTTAAGACAGGAAATGCTGAGATAAAAAGCTGAGCGAGTCATTTATCTGACAATTTGTCTGATTATTGATTCAGATAAAGCAGAATTTATTCTAGCCACTGGGCCTGTTACGCTCTGATCATGAGCCAGAAATGTTGTATCCAACATGAACATTCACACGTAAAAATCATTTCCTTTCCGAATAGACAACACCCAGTTTACCCAGTGAATATTCTCACTGGCGATTTAAACAAACATTTACTTTCCAACAGTTGCGTTTAGCCTATTCTTGAAGAAGACTTTGTAGTCTAGCTGTATAGCAAAACATTTCGTTTCCCCTAAATTGATGCAGAAATACTGGAATATGCCAGACTTGAAACACTGTAAATGGATAATGTAGGCTACAACGTGAGAGAAAAGATTGACAACACCTGAAATAACTAGCCTGAGGTTAGTATGCAGTACCTAGTGAGACCTTACATGGATCTTTTATTATTTGTATGTCGCCACATGCCACATGGTAAGATGGTAAGATGCGCGGATCGACGGTCTCAGAAGCGGAGGCAACTGAGACTTGTCCTCCACCACCCAGATTGATATGAGTAACCTTGCCACCACAAGGACCTACTAAGTAGTGGGAATTAGGCATTCCAAATTGGGAGAAAAGGGGATAAAAAGATTAAAAAAAGAATTGCTGTCTGACAATTTCGGATTGCAACAATGCATAAAAGCAATCTTGCGTAGCTAAAAACATTTGCAATCACACACTTGTGTAGAGAAGTATCAAGAAGTTTCGGGTCTAAAAGGGCAATTTCATTTAAACAGCCAGAATATTTAACCATTATTGTGCTACACATAAGCTACACAGATGTATTTTCTGAGACTTTCAGTAGTTCACCTAAAAGGCAAAAGCCATTTCATTCTGTCCATGTGTTACACTTGCTATAGTTTACTTCCATGTTGCTTCTTCATCAAATAGCAATGTCAAAGGTAAATCAAGTCAATCATTAAACAACAGTGCTACCCTGAAGGAAAAAAGCATGTATGTGTACACTAGGCATGACATAAAATATCAATATATCGATTATTGATTGGCACTTTATTTTATTGATACGTTTAGAGGCATTGATATATCAACATTAGCCAACTTTTAAATTAGAAGCCTAATTTGCATGCTTTCCAATTCAGAATCAATTGCCTTCCTGCCTGCATAATAGTGTTGGGAACCCACAAAAGGGTGACATAACATTTACTGAAACTGGTGGTGGGTTGATCAAGGCACAGTCCAAACTAAGTTGTGGATCTAGTCACCATACAAACAAACACTACAAAGGATTTTGTACTTCTGCAAGAATTAACAATGTGACGTTGATGAGTTTGCAGATTAGTTTATGAAACTGGTTTAACTGTGCAAACTGGACGATTGGAAATGATTATACAATTTATCTCTATGTATCTTTGAAGAGGTTTCATACGAGGTGTCAAACCACAAAAATATATACTTGTAACTGAAAATACATTGTGTAGGCTCTATGAAAGATACATACTGTATACACACAATATATCATCCGGTGATGGCTAGAATAAATAATCTTTGTCCTTTGATGATGATATGGGCCGAATATAATAGAGAATTATGTTATTTGAGCACTGTGGAACTATATGGTATTTAAAAAAGGCATCCAAACATCAAAAAGCAAGCCTCAAATAAACACTGAAACTACAAATAAACTATGTGACAGCGCACCGAAGAACAGATGACTCGTCTGTTAAGAGGACCTGACACAATTGTTGACAAGGACATTGCAGCCTCTGTTTGACTTGAGCTAGTTGTGAAGTCATTTACACAGATAACAGAAAGAGGTTTGACGGATTAATAACCATTGCCATGTTACTTGTGTGCTTGTATGTCCAAACTGTATTTGTATTGCTTATCGTGGATGCTATTGAGAGGCCTTAAGAGCTCTCTTTCTTGAAAATAATTTTTAAGGGAAATTGCCAGCAACATATGGATTAAAAATGGAAAAATAATAGAATTGTTGTTTAACTTATAAAAAATAATATAATTTTAAAAACAGAGCAATATTTTGTTTGCACCACAGAGCCACAATTAACTTTACTAATATTAGGCTGGGATAAGAGAAAATAACACCAGAAAATGATATGCTTGATCTATAAATCCAATTTTCCATCACAATCTGCAGATTCCTTGTGGGCCAACTGATGCCGCAAAACACTGGGAATCAATCCCTTCCCCTATGGTGCGCCATAGACTATTTACTATTTAAAAGGAGCTTGCTGTGTCTTACACAAGCCTAGAACTGAATAGTCAGATCTTCACTCCGGTCTTATTTGGAATACTTAATAGAACTGGGAACAATTTTGTATTACCTAGGGGCCATGATTAATTTTATATAAGTTCACAAAACAGAATCTCAATAAAGATGCCTCAGCAGAATACTTCAGTATGTGAATATTACATCTGACATTTTTAATATGGTTGCAATTCTTCATGAAAGTACTCACAATATATCTACAGAGGTAATAATGCCATTTCAAGCTCTGTATAAAAGCCATTAAACATCACAGCATATTCTCTGCACACCGCTTTCTTTCCCATGGCACTCTGCCTCTAGGAACACTCAGGAACAAATGGGAATGCACTGTGGATACCCCAATCTGGATATGAAATTAGTGACCACTTCAGCCATAGATTTGAGCTTTTCAATTACTAGCAAATTCCTATTTTTCATCTTTTCCACCATGAAAGTCATGGGGGGAGGAAATAAACATTTGAAGAGTGACAATTATCTTATCATTATGACAAATGATGTCATTATTAACATAATAATTGGGGGTAAATCTCCAAAATTGTCAATCAACTTTATAGTCCTATTAATAGCAATGATTTGCTTAAATGTGAGTTGTATAATTTTGCGGAATTACAAAAATAATCACTCAAACTCACGCCATAGGTTGAGTCAATGTTCCTGGGGTGCTTAAAAAACAGAACAATGTTTTGATAGTGCCTTATTCAATTGGAATCACCCATTGAAAGGATTATTTATACTGTAGATGTATCTGCAGTTAAGCTGGGATAGGAGAAATTATTTACATTTCAAGGTTGCACACTCCACCTTTAAATATGACGATGGATTCTGCATTCTCACCTGTTCCATATCACAGTTCCAGAGATCTTTTGCATCTCGCCCAGCGCAGCCAGTAACAGAGATGATTTCCCACAACCCACCTGTCCAACTATCATTGTTAACTGACCTGAGGAGAGAACGCAAACAAATCAACAGACCTGTTTTGAAACTGAAACTCTTCCCCTCCGCTACAGCGCTCAAATCTCATCTGAGCTTGCATTCAATTTAAAACATTCAAACATGCACAATGATGCTTGACACTAAACCTGACACAACACATCTTGTACACACCAGTGTTTTCCACGCAACTGTTCGGCACCCTGTAGGAGCCAAACTATACATTTTGCAAATGTCGTTGTTTTTTTGTTTTGTTTTTGCAAATATAGATATCATTCCGAATATACTATATATTTATAGTTGTAAATCAGAATATATAGTTAAATATACTGAATATATAATTATAAATCCAAACATCTAAGTATAAATCCTGAATATATAAATGCACCTCTAAATATAAACAGTAGTTATAAATCTAAGTATATAAGTATGAATCCTAAATATATTTGTAAATATCAATTAATAAATAATAAATGTAAATATGAATAAACATGAAAATATAGTTATAAATCTGAAAATATAAATCCTGAATATATTTTGATAAATCAGAGTATAAAGTTGCAAATTTTAACATATAGATATAAATCCTGAATAGATAAATATATATTTGTAAATCTGAATATATATATATATATATATATATATATATATATATATATATATATATAGTTATAAATCTGAATATATAGTTATAAATCACAATATTTAGTTATAAATCTGAATATGTAGTTATAAATCACAATATTTAGTTATAAATCTGAATATGTAGTTATAAATCACAATATATAGTTATAAATCTGAATATATAGTTATAAATCTGAATATGTAGTTATAAATCACAATATGTAGTTATAAATCTGAATATGTAGTTATAAATCACAATATATAGTTATAAATCTGAATATTTAGTTATAAATCTGAATATATAGTTATAAATCTGAATATATAGTTATAAATCTGAATATGTAGTTATAAATCTGAATATATAGTTATAAATCCGAATATGTAGTTATAAATCACAATATATAGTTATAAATCTGAATATGTAGTTATAAATCACAATATATAGTTATAAATCTGAATATTTAGTTATAAATCTGAATATGTAGTTATAAATCCGAATATGTAGTTATAAATCTGAATATATAGTTATAAATCCGAATATGTAGTTATAAATCACAATATATAGTTATAAATCTGAATATATAGTTATATAGTTATAAATCACAATATATAGTTATAAATCTGAATATGTAGTTATAAATCACAATATATAGTTATAAATCTGAATATTTAGTTATAAATCTGAATATATAGTTATAAATCTGAATATGTAGTTATAAATCTGAATATATAGTTATAAATGTGAATATGTAGTTATAAATCTGAATATGTAGTTATAAATCACAATATATAGTTATAAAACAACAATATTCTGAACAAATATTGTAAACCTATACAGTTATAAATCCTTAATAAATGCTTATAAATTCAAACATTTAGTATAAATCCTGAATAGATAAATGTGTCTTTATATATATATATATATATATATATATATATATATATATATATATATATAGAGTTATAAATCTGAATACATAGTTTTAAATTATAAATATATGAATATAAATCCTGAATATATTTGTAAATCTAAAATAAAAATAATTATATGTATAAATAAATGTATAGTTATAATATAAACATTTAAATAAATAAGTTAAATATAAATATATTGTACAAATAATATCACAATAGGTAACCAATTTGAGGCAGTTTTTTTGTTTTGAATCTTCGAAATTCATAGTTTGAAAGTGGATTACATAAAAGGCAGGAGTAGCTATTCAGAACATTGAAAACAGAAATGCTGCTTCCAGTGTATACAGCTCTGTTGATTATAATGGAAGTGATCTAGTTTTTTTGCATCACAATATGCAGTGTTTTGTTTTGATACCCATTCAGTCCCCAAACACACACCTCTTTCTCTGTCGTTTGAGCTGCGGAGCTGACACAAATCTGGAATCAATTGAATGCCAAAGACTTATGTAATAATAATAATAATAATAATAATAATAATAATACTAGTAAACGAGAGCTCATGGTACAGTGCATACAGGTGTATATGTTCCTGCAGGCATTGCTGCATGAGGGTGAGTAAATGCTGACAAAATGTGATAAGCCATATAATAAGTCTGCTTGTTAAAGGACTCACCAAAAGGAATCCTAATATCCACATTGGATAACATTGGTGTTCCATCAGTCCAGCTGAAATAGCCTTTTGTTATCTTTAAAGGAAAGCAGACTGACAGTTACTCCCATTTGCACGGGCCTTTCTTTCTTGTCTCCTCACATACTGTACATGAAACTCTCATTCTCTGATACTGCATGAATAAAGACATGAGCCGAATCTCACCTTGATACATATATCCTCATCCTCCACAGCCAGCGACTCATCCTCACGTTCACTCTGCAGCCCACAGCTGTTCCATTCCTCTCTAACAGGATGCTTACGATTTACCACCTTCAGAGGCTTTATAAGAGGGGAGAAATGAAAAAGATCTACTAAAGCTCAGCATGAACAGCCTCTTCAAAAGTAAGCTCTCCATGCTTAATGCACTTTTTGAATATTATACATTAAATACAGTTACATGACTTTTTCAACATATTACAATATGGTGATGAATACAGCAGGCCCTATGGTCAACTAACTGAACTCACCAGGGATTGATACTTGTGATTGGTTGAATTGGTTAATATGCTTGCTCCGGGGTCCTGTTCACCTCCGATCTCATCACAGGAGAAAAACTCACTCAGCTTCTGAACACTGGACAAAGGCAAGAATATAGTTTGCCAGGTATTCACACAGTAGTCATGTGGTATTTACAAGGGTGTAGATTTGGCTTGAACGTTGGGGGGGCAGCGTGAAGCATTTACCCATGTTTCCATTGATCTATGTATAAATAATGGAAGAATAAACTTTTTTGTTTTGATTATGGATTTTAACAAAATAAATTCAGAAAAAAAGAATAGATTTTGTTTTCTAGTTGAATAGAGCGTATTGTTGGACGCAGGTAACGTTGTAAACACTTTAGAAACAGCTGATTCAAGCAAGCAGTCAATTCCCCTCTCATTCCACTAAATATATTGAGACTGCTGGCACAGAAAGCCTGTTTTCCAGACAGAACTGATCTATGACATGTAGACACAGCTTTCACTCTCTGAAATGTGTTCCACATCATTAGGCAGATTTGATCGATCCTGAGGTACATAGACACATGTGATTTTTCAGATCGGAGTATAGCTGTAATAAACAGAGCACAACTGAGCTGAAATGATTTACCACACATTGACATTGGAAATTTATCAATTTATCTTAACCCCGAGTGGTTAATTAAAAATGTTATATCCTGACCTGTCTTTGTTGGTCATATATCACTAAAATATGCAGAGCAATTCACATTTGCTGTCATGCAACACTACATAGGAATTAGGCCATAAATTAAACTGCTTAATTGGTCCATAGAGGACATGTATGGGGGGGGGGGCAGCCATCTATACTGGGGACAGCAACCTTTTTGAAATGGAGTGCCATTTTTAATCTTTCGACATAACTTTTTTAAAAATTCTAAAACTTTATTTCCAGGTTTAATTTAGATTTTAGAAAATCTCAAGCATTGATGGTGGCATCTTTTTATATACATCAAGTCAATAATTTCTCTTAAAGGAAAAATCAGCAGATAAAACTTGAAAATGTAGGCTGCTATCAGGCAATATGGTTTACTCCTGTGATTCAAAAAAAATACCAATGGTTACCCCTCCGCATGCCAATGGTGGCACGTGTGCTATAGGTTGTTGACATCAGATCTACAGTGGCATGAAAAAGTATGTGATAATGTGTGCTTTTTATAAGTCGAAGTAGCTTTACCCACACCTCCAATCTTGTTTTATCAATTGGATGCCAGGTTTCCAATTCCTGACTCTAATTAGCTATTTTTTGTCATCTTTAGCCTAGGGATTCACTTACTTTTTCAACAGCAATGTGGATGTTAAATGGGATGTGTTCAGTAAAGACATGAAATATTATAATTTACTGTGTGTTGTTAGATTAAGCACATTGTGTTTGTCTATACTTGTGACTTTCAGAAAACGGTTTGAAATCATGCTGTGTCGACACATGGTCAAGTGGAAATGCTACTGGAACCGTTCCCTCAGCCTGCTGAAAACCATTCGGCCCGATGGTGGAAATGCTGCTAAAGTTGCTGCCATGAAGTACCTCAAATCAGTCACTTATGAAGGTCCGTTTCAGTTAAAATGTTGTCTTGGAAAGTAGCTGTCTATGTAGACAGTAGACAGAGAGGTAGCTCACTAGGTTTTGGAACATAGCTAAAAATAGTTTATTATAAGCTTATCCAATAGCATTGAATGTTTGTAACTGACCTGACCAGGGCTTTGACGGTGGAACGTACAACACTGGAAAGCAGGAAGAGAGGGGTGACCAGGATATGAAAGAGTGAGAGGGAGGCAAAGGCCACAGCGGGGGACAGGTCTGCATCATCAGACAGGTGCACATGGACAACAAATGTCTGAAACAAACAAACACAATATTTTGATCTTAAATTGAACCATTTCAATTTAATCTAGAGTATTAATACCTACATAATGTATATAAAATATGGAATTGCTGGTAACAGTTCATATCATAATTACATATCATTGGTAGGAGACAGTGCCAATAAAACTTCGAAATCAGAGTGACCGTTGTATACTTACAGTGAGTACTGCTGCAATGGGAATAGCTGTGTTCATAAAAACTGTGAAGACAAAAAATAGCACTCAATGAGTTTCAAACTCATCATAAAGATATTGGCAGCAAATGAAGCAAAGTACATGTGTAAAGTGGTAAAATTGGATTTCGCAAACATATTTTTCTGTCTATCCCCATTGCATCTATCCATTTGTCCATCCATCGATCGTGTGGTGGTTCCCCCAGTGTCTGGCCAGCATTCAGAATAATGGTTGTTCAAATATTGGGTTTTCAATTACAGATTCTAAGCTTTTTGACACTGCATCTTAAAAATTAAATAATCTTTGTGTAAGATGCTGAAAAAACCACAAGACACAACACAATAGCCAAAAATGCTCACCTGACCAATGTCTACATCGACCAAAAATGTAAAAACAGTGTAAATAGTAGACAAGAGAGCATCTGGTGTATCTTCTGTTACTCCTTACATGTCTTTGTCGTCAGTGTGTTTTGTGGTAAAGACATACCAAGTTGTATACCATATTGAATAGTAGTACAGCTCATTTCTTTAGTGGTCTACTAAGGCTACAATCTCAATCTCACAATGCACCTTTTGTTCATTTTGTCATTGTGGAGAAACAAGTTTCTCTAGAGGGAAAAATATACATGCAATAAAAATGCATATATGTGTAATGCATATATAAATGGACATGCTTTGCATGTAATATTCTTTAGGTGCATTTGGTTAAAATCTTGACTTGGGACTAGGACAAAATCTTAGACTAGGACAAGCTCAGTACCCTACAGCGTATATGACTTTGAAGTGAGTTATACACATTGCAAGTCAAGTGGATAATGCAATGGCTAATGCAGGTGAGTTTTGCCATGGGCACATTATTGAGCATTATCATTCTCTGCATGATTTTATATCTGTGCTGCTGGTGGAATTATTTCACCAGAAGGAATATTTTCCTCATTAAAAAAGATTTTCTTGTTAAGAAATTGATTGCACACTTACAAAATCATTATTCTACATGGAGAGGGTCCCTCAAGGGGGCGGTCATTTTAGAATCACATGACCAGCCGAATACCACTTGCTTAATTTCAGTAACCACCCTGTTATTGGACACTTTCACCCATGGGTTAAATGAGTCATGGCTGTCTGTGAATAGTGAATTTCCACAATGGCATTGGTAACTTAAAACCTATGTGCCAGAGTCAAAGAAGATTACTGAGTGCACCTTTAAGACATTTTGATGTGCCCTTTGTCATATATTCATATAGCGTTTTTGAATACATTAAGATTCATGCATAACTTAAAATGCTTTAACTTTAAAAAATGGAATTCCATTAATGGGGATGGACTTAAGAAATTATTTGATGCTTCATCTGCAGAGTTTCATTGCCAGCTGGTATCTGACAAAATGGAATAAGCAGACACCTCAGTCTTGGTGATATCTTCCATTCGTAAGTACAAGTACAATACAAGTAACAGAATCTGTGTGGATCCTTGAGAACCCATTAAGTAGTTGTTATTTACAGCTAACCCATTCAATACATCGAGGGACTGATGTATGATCATGCTTCCTGTTAACATTCTAGCAAATCTGCATCTTCACTTCGCATGAAGACAAAAAAGGCTTGACTTTAAAAGCAAGTCAAGATTAACCAACTGACAAAACACAATATCCAAAGTTAACATCCAAACACACATTTCTACGCCAACCCTACTTAATTCTGCAGTGACTACCAACATAGCTTCAGATTGTGGTATAAAGTAGATTTGGCTTTATCCAGTTCCATTCAGATATTAGTCTGAAAACTGTGTCTTTCCCTTCAAGGATTCTGACAACTACTGAGAAAGAGTATGCCACGTAGTTACTAACAGCTATGGGACATCTGACCTCTTGACTGTTGGTATCTTCTATTACTTTTCTGTGAAGAATGAGCCTTCTATATTACTATTGTTTTCTGAGAAGGAGCAATAGACAGATTGTACCATTTCCAGACCAAACATAGCAACAAAAGTGAACTTGAATTGGTTCCAACAATGAGTTCAGAAGTTCAATTCTGCAATTTTGCAATCATGGCAATTCATTGACAAAATGGCAAGGTCTGCTGCACACCTTTCTTTGATCCCAGTGTACTGCCCAGATGATCTGTGAGACACAAATGCCTTGTGAATGTTTCCATTGAGTTCGGGTTCTGCTGACTGGTGGCAATGCCATCAAAGTGATTGATTGAATTCTTATACTACTATAAATGTACATTACTTTACTTCTGGGTTTAGGGCTGTCTACAGCCAAGTTTAATTACTATGATGGAAGTTTCCTGTCTCACAGAGTTTGTTTTTTTAGCCCATTTTCCCTCATGTTCTTTGGCGTCCTCATTTGGCCTCCAGCCTAGTCTGTCTGCTATATTTGGGTTTGCAGTCTGGTCAATTTTAAGTGTTTCTTTTACCATGTTGTTTTGAACTAACTATGGACATTCAACACATTTGGAAACATTTGATTAGTATGTGATGGGCAAACTTAATTGGGACTTCAGGCATATCTTCCCTAAAGTCTTATTACTTAAGTTGGTGAGTGGCTTCATTACTGTGTGAACAAGTAAACGCATTCCCTACGTTTCACTTTAAAAAGAAACAAGCCTTCAATCAGAACGCTTGAGAGGACAGCACTGGAAAGAGTACAAAAATATTCCATAAATGCAATAAAGCCAAGACCATTCAGTCTTTCAAAACTGATAACTATGAATTTCGAAGGCAGTAAATTTCAACCTTTTTGCCAAAATGTTTATTTCTTTTGCTACAGATGCCCTGAACCCACTACACTGATAGGTATGAGGAGAACGAATAGCCTCTTACAGCCTGACCTGCTGGCAAGCTACATTACTTTTATTGTGAGGGACGAGCCTTCTATATAGCTAGATAGATTGATTGTGCCACTTTCCCATAAATTGCCATCAGAACTAAATCTTCATTTTTCCTACAATAGGTTCACAAGTTCAATCCACAAAGGCAATTTAAATTTCAGTGAAAGTATGGATAGGTCTGCTCACATGGTACCCAGAGGGTCTGTGAGATAGAAACGCCAACAATGTGATTGGTTGCTTTGAGTTTTGAGCTTTATGTCTGGAGGCCATTCCATTAAGTTAGTGAACTATTTTACAATTATTTCTGTATCTTATTTGCTGTGTCAAACTATGGTGCTACCTGCAGTGGACTTTATGCAGTGTGTGCATCTTATAGCACAGTTAGAATAGGAACATGCTAAGTACAAATATTTTTAAATCAAATGCAGTTGAGACCCTTTTTAACATTTTATATTTGCAATTTTATAATTATTTTGTGTATTATTAATTGTATTATACTACTGTAACAATGTTCAATGGAAAGGAGGAGGCAAGAACTGGCTTGACAATATAAATAATAGTTTAATGATTAACTTAAACAAAAAGACAAACACATGCCGGGCAGCTGCCCGTAACACTCTCTCTTTCAAACCGTCGTATCCGGTCGCCCTTTATCCCTCTCGGGCTTGATCAGCCTGATTAGAGGCCGGGTGTGCAGAATCACGGCCCGGCCACACCCTCCGCCCTGCCACAACTACCCTGGAATTACTTTTGAAAAACAATTTATCACAGACGCATTGAGGTTTCTAATACAGCTGCTGAGAGAGTGACAGTTGCCATCTTCTTTCTTCTGAATGTCGTAATCCATCGCTTTCTATTTGTTTCTTAATTTGGAAAGTTGTAGGAATGCAACAGTGGCATTTTTTCCTTTATATGTTGGAGCAAATGGGTAAGCAAAAATTAGATTTCCCATTCAATCCCATTCACCGCTATCGAAGTTTACCTTGCAATAGTTTACTTCCACATTCCAAAATCTGGAAATGAGAAAAGGGTCAATTGTTTCTTTTGAGTCAGGTTCTGCTGACTAGAAGTTATGACATCAAGATAAGTGAATATTGCACTACCAGGGATGTAACTCACTTCACTGCTGTTCCATTCTGTACTGCTGCAAAGTTTAATAACGTTGATGGGACTTCTTTCTCCAACTTCTCTTCTTTTCTGATAGATTCTTTACCCATTTTTTTAGGCATTCCCAATTTTCCTCCAGGTCAGTCTGCCGCTATATTTGGGTTTACATTCTTGTGAATATATTTATTTATTTTGTGAATATATTTATTTATTTAGTGCAGGACTAACTGACTTATGCCAAGTTTACACTACACGATTTTAAGCCTGATTTTCGCTCGCCGACAGTTTTGTGGAGATCGCTGACAAAAGCCTGAAATCGTGGGCAAATTGGAGCTCGCTCCCGTGAACGACGGTCGCAATGAGAGAGAGCAAGAAACAGGGCACAGGAAGTTTCAGTGTGAGGAGTCTTGATGTACCTGCAACAGAACATCATGTTCTGTGGTTGCAGTATCAAGTATGTCGAATTGGACCGAAGAAATGGAGGAAAAATTAGTGGAACATATGGCAGGAGAAAAAGAAGAGTTGGAGAGAAATTGCCAATTCTCTTGGACAGTCAGGTAAGCAAATAGGTAGAATACAAACAAAATATATGTTTAAAAAAAATACACATCATATTCTGAAATGCAAAACATATGATCATGCATTTGTTTTCGTATGTCGTATCACATCTCGCGTGTACTCTGTTGTGAAACGTAATTTGGAGTCCAGGCAGAGTTGTCAGGGATTCGTCAATAGTGAAATGTTTTGTAATGTGTTCACCCCTGACGGCGATTCTTCGTGTAATTTGAAAACGCAACGACTTCCCTGACAAGACAGACAGTTGTGTAATATGAATGGTACCACGATCCGACATCTTTGAAAGTCGTGTAGTGTGTAGGAGCCATTACTCTAATAGTTTTAGAGCTGTGCTGAGCAAACTCAATGACAACTTCTGGAGTGTAAGGCCACATCCACACTAAACTCTGTTTTCAGTTTCCTAACATCATCGTTTTCCAAAGTTTGTACATAGTACTAGAGAGTGTTTTCGAAAGTCAGCGTTTCAGAATGAAAGTCAGAGTGAAAAAACATTACAGTGAGGATGAAAGGCATAAACATTGCAAAATCAATGCGTTTTCAAATGAAAATGTGTGAACATTGTCTGAATCCAAATGAACACATATTTATGCTCTTACAATGGAATTTAGGAAACTGGGTCAAAATAATTACAAAACAAAATTGAAAGAAAAAGCAATCAAAAACCTGTGAAAATACATGCAGATTAGGGGTCCAAAATCCTAACAATCAAAGAAGATGGCTTTGTATGGATGAACTTTTTTTGTTATAGAGACAGCCAAATTCATTGATCCTATGCTTGTGCTTCGTTACGGAGCTGTCCCCTCCAACGGTGCTGAAACTTTGGCCGATATGTCTCCTCAACAGGAAAATAATGCTGAAACACTAACAAGCATGGAAACTGTATGTAACTTTGTTGAAACTTATTAACTATTACTCAATTTAATTAAAGAAAACAAGATGGCTTTGCAAATACAGGGTTTCAGATGTATTGACCCCAGAAATCCATGTATCTGAACCCACGCGATACGAGATGCTCGTCAACGGTTCTACTCAAACTGCCACGAGCGGGATTCGAACTGGCTATTCCCAGCATGGGAGTCGGAAGCGCTAGCAAGGAGGCTATAAAAGCCATGGCCTCTAACCTCGGTTGATAGGGCATCTCTTAAGGCCATGAGAGTGAGGTTTACACACTGCAAAGCTATCATGTACCAGCTGGCTACTGTTACAGTCACCCCCCTAAACCTCACTCCCATCCAGGTTACAGCACCAGTATCACCGGTCTACTCGACCCACCAGAGCGGGATTCGAACCGGTGGAAACTGAACAGATGCACACAGAACAGGGTTAAAAGTTAACATCAGAGACTGCCTACTGATTTTTCAAATACTTTTTTATCCTCTGAAATAGTGTACAGTGGATTTCCAATAATCAAAACATATTAATACAATTGAGTAGTATCTGATAAACTATGAAAAATGCAAGAAAGATATGTTAAAATTCTGTTTAAGTTGCACTAGGACTAATAAGCGGTTCAGAGCTCTTGTTCATTTACAAATGTTGTTTACGTAACAATGCTTTTGTGAAAAGCGTGATAGAGAATAAGTGCAACTTAAGTGCTAATACAATTCTACTTAGTGCTTCAGCACCCAGCCTATACAGTTCACACTTTATTCCAGAGAACTTTATTGCAAACTGGTATTATTTAGTGGACATTTTAGTGGACAGCAGCTATTTGTATATTTCCAAATTGTCAACAGCACACAGTTCAAGAGACAATTACTTCTAACAGTGAACATTTTAGATAAAAGGGTTTACTTTTTAGAGATGTACGTTATACTGTACTCTGTGACTGTCACTGTGTTCAGATCCCCCACCTAAGGAGGTGTGGGGGGGGGGCAACTTTTCCCAAGTCATATTCTCATTTAATACTGACATTCATCTGCTGCGCTGCCACAATTTTTTTTAATAAAAACGAGATGTGCTGCAATGGCTGAACACTTTCGGCTTTCAGGGGGTGATAGGGGACTCCAACCGGTTTATGAAACAGGCCTCCAAATGTCAAAGGCCGCAGCTGCCTATGCAAAAAAACTCTTCCGGGATGCAAACTGAATGATGCATGAAGCTGACGCTTCTTTGCACCACAGCATGAAGAATTTACTTCTGCTGTGCAACCCTATAACTACTAGTGTTGAGAAAACTGAAGCAAAAAAGAATAAATAAAATATCAAAGAATGTAGGGCACTGCACAGTTTAAGACTGTGCAACCTTGATTTAAATCAAAGCCCTTGAGAATACACCACTGTAACATTCTATATATGCAGCTAGCGAGTGTGAATTTTGTGAAACATCTTATGTTGTATGAATTTTTTTTCGAATTAATTGTACCTGCAAACTGTTTTGGGCGTCATTTTACTAAAGCAATCATGAAAATCAGGTTATGTAGGCACGTAGCCAGCCTAGTAGAAGGGGGGGGGGGGTATTTTTTTCAAAAAGTGGACCTTTTTGCAGTTTTTTCCCTCATTTTGTATTTAATTTTGAGGTTCAAATACTTCATTTTGGTGACTTTTTATGCACCAAATTGTGCTGGATTAGCTTGTCAGCTGGTATCTTAACGAGCACGCTTTTTGATCCACTGAAAATATTTGCTACAATGTTGTCAAATTGCTTACCAAGTATAACAACCGTACCCTGTGTGGCAGTCTTTTTGAACATATGTTCAATATTCTGCAACAATGACGCTGCCGCCTGCTTTCTCTTCCATCTCTCCTGCTCTTTTCGCCCCACACTCACTATCCAGTTGGATGTCGCTGGCCTCACTGATTTAGCACGGTAAAGTTTGACGTTCGACATTCGGTTACGCAGATGTAAGGGACCGTCTGAAAACTCCACTCACTACGCTAAAACATAGGATATGTCCACTCATTCATTCAATTCAAGTGCAAGTTACACATGGAAAAAAAAAACGTAAAATACATTTTCGTATTCAGAATGTTCTTAGATAATTACTGCACTTATATAATTGATCATACTGTAATAATATCACCTGTAGTATACTGTGTCTGAAGTTATAAGTACATTCTGAAATGTAAAAATGTATTTTACAGTTTTTTTTTTTCATGTATAACTTGCATGTGAATTGAATGAATGAGCGGACATCTCCTATGTTTTAGCGTAGTGAGTGGAGTTTTCAGACGGTCCCTTACATCTGCAAAACTGAATATCCAACGAATGTCGCATGTCAAACTAAGTTTACCGTGCTCACAGATTTTGACTTAAATTCTGGACCTTTGGCAGTGAGGAGGAGTGAGGGGGGGTCTTTCATACTACCCAAACCCCCCCTGTCTACAGGCCTGTTATGGCACACATAATGGATAAATGTCTGCTTAAAACTCTTGTCTATTATTTGATCATCAAAATGGAATTGCATTTTGCAAATAGCACTGAGGTTTGCGAATCAGGTGCCACCTATAATAAGCCTAATTTGCACAGAAGAGCATGACAGTGACTTAATTTCAATGTGCATGAAGCAATGCTGTTCTAGCTTATATATCTCTTCCTTAAATTGATTTGTAAACAACATGCAGGTTTTGCACTGGAACTGTTTAGTGAATTCAATCCTGGACATTTTGTTTAAATTTTTGGGGAAATGCTTCTATCTTTTTATAATAAAATGGTATTGATTTAAGTTTTGTTGTTCGTCGTTCTGGTCATGAACATGGTCTGCCATGGTTATTTTGGGTGTTCTAGCCCTATGCAGTTCTGTAATGTTTGTTTTATCCATACAGCATACAACGGTAATTGTTAATTCTGACTTGTCTTACTTGATATGGAAGTGTAGAGTGCGAAGGTCTGTAAGCTGGTCAACTCCTTTCCTCGGGTCTCCTCCACACTTGAGCAGAAGATTTGCTCCCAGGCGTACAGCTTCAAGAGCTTGATACCCCGCAGCAATTCATTGGTCTTCTTCAGTCGTTCACTGGAATACTCCTGAGTGCCATCACATAAATTATACATGTGTAACAACGCTATGGGAGATTCAAATCTCATAGGTCTTATTTGATCATCCATAACTCAATATTTGACAGGCATATTACTGTCTACAAGCTCTGGATTTACTGCACAAATATCATCCGTATTTGGACAAAACCTATATTTGCACAGCCATTTGACTGCAGGCTATTTAGAGCCAAGCAAGCTTTTGGAGGATGTGAGGCAACTCACCAATGTGCTTTTCTGAGCATCTGATAGCTTGGTTGCCACAAAGTACTGCACCGGAGCCAGAAGGGTGATGACCATGGCCCCTATCAAGGCACTTATTCCAAGGAGGTAGTAAAGGAGGATGATTCCGACGATGATCTAGAACCGAGGAAAATCTTATTTCATTTTGTTTTTCTCTCCATATTCAGTAGAGCTTTTAACACAGGAAGAGAGTTGTGGACATGTCTTTTATAGGAAATTAAAATGTAGGCTCTACCCAAACACTTTGCATAGGAAAAACTTAAATTTGACCTGTTCAAATAACTAAATAACTAATTAGCATTAGGGAAGATTAAAGTACTGAAAATGAAGAAAAAGGATAAAAGATATGTAAATGTTAGATAAATGTGTTATTGCAAGCTATTGAAATAGAGCAATCAGTTTCCACTACAATAACACAGCGCTCTGAGGATCTCGTGTTAATGTTTGCATTATATATATTACTACGTTTACAAGCTTGTTCAAATGTAATGAAACTGTGCAGAAGCTCAACTGATAGAGTGCTGTACTTGTGATGAAAAAGATGATGAAAAAGGGGTATGAGTAGTGAAGAGCATGCAAGTTGACACGTGAACCGACAGTGTCATAGTAAAATCACAAAGTAGAGATGCACCGATTGCAATTTTCTTGGCCGATTCCGATTTTTTTCCAAGTGTGACCTGCCGATACCGATTTCTTCCAATTCCGATTTTCTTTCTAAGAACTATTGACCACATATACAAACAAAATCTACCTTTCTTCAATGCAAAATTTAATTTTCATAATAAAATAAATGATTAAACATTACAATTTCCCCCAAACAAAGTTACAGGATCTTCTCTGACTTCTGATATATAAAGTGCTCTGTCACTGGAAAGAGGTAGAAATAACAATTAACTGCAAATGAGTTGCTTTATATAACAAAACAGATGTCATTTTCCACTATTTTTATAAATGGACCATTTTCCATTTTTTACTCTACTAACAAAACAATTCCAAATATTACAAGCCTATGAACAAAACTGAAGTATCCAATACACTCAACATTGACATTAAGCGTACGTTAGATACCAAATATCAGAGGTAAAACTGACTGCTGCTTCGGGATCGGCTTGTAACCTGTCGTCACTCACCCCCGTTTTTCCCCGGAGTCTCCCGTATTTCACACCCATCTCCCACCCCCCTCCCGTTTTGTTATTTCTCCCGGGAAACTCCCGTAATTTGTATGGCCCAAACCACGTTATATGAATAATCACATTAATATATTATTCCAAGGTTGTCCAGTTGCCAGATCTTGTATGAAACGCATCCTACTCACACAATCAACACATCGTACAAATTTCTAATAATTTGTGACCTCAATAATTGGCAACCAAAACCCAGCTGCTCTGTTGAAATCTGCGCAGGCAGTAGACGCGGGAAGTTGAATCAAGCGTCACCGGTAGATGGGAGGAGACTCAGCTGGTGCTCCGGCGAAAATATATATATATATATATATATATATATATATATATATATATATATATATATATATATATATATATATATATACACATACACACACACATGTAAATTTAACAACAGCTGGACGAAAGCATTTAATTTCATATTCCGAAGCAATGTCAACAATACCCACGCCTTTTGCAAAGTGTGTCGCACTGATTTTAATATCGGACACGGTGGGAAAAATTATGTTACTCAGCACATTATATCACAACGGCACAATTTATATGTATTTAGCCTGCCTCCGCCATCCCACGGTTTACTTTAGCGTTACAAATATTACAAATTGCGAACTTTATGTATTTTTCACTCACAGTGAAGATCTTCCATGCCAATGTCATGTTTCCATGCGGCTGTGACATTATTGCCTGCGCTGCTGGCAACAAAACGGACTGGCTCGGAATCTGAAAGATGTGAGACTGACTGGCTGGTCACCGGTCCGGGCCGAGCATGCGGAAAACCGGCTGATTCCGGTCCCTGGCTGGTCGATCGGTGCATCTCTATCACAAAGCGATGTGGTTGCTGCAGCAATTGTGTTTCTCGTATCACATCGGCGTTTTATGACACTATTGGATAGGTTTAGGTTTAAGGTTTAAGGTAGGGAGGTACTGTAGGTTTTGTTGATTTAAAACTCAATAGAGCATTAACCGTAAAAACATAATCTTTTTAAGGAGAGCATTTAACTCGCTTTTAGCCACGTAATGTTATTCTGCAATTTTCATGAGATCATACTGGAGTTGTAGCAGAAGAGGTCCACATATTACAAGAACTTTGTTTAAGAGGTATTCCAACAGTGAAAAAATGAGAAATTAGCAATTGCTCACAGCAGTTTGTCAGAAAATGGGCCATGACAAGCAACTGACCGTTCAACTTCGAGTCAAACATTTTTTTTTTATTGTCATAGTTTTATGTCAAAACTTTTACAGACCTAGAAAAATAGTCTGCAACATCAAAATCGAGCATAATGCGTCAAGTGTGTGCTTGGTCTTAGAAGGATTTGTTGTTCTGCTCCACACTATAGTTGACAAGAGTCCTGGGAGCACAGTGATCGGAGTCATAGTGATCTCTAATGAAACAAGGGACACGTTCTAGATGTGTGAATGAACAGCACTTCAATAATATAGTGGCAGATAACAAGGGGGATTCACTATTGTAGAAATTATGGAAGAAGCCTTGGGGACCAAATCAAGTTTTGCGCATAGGCAGTCACAGGTACCTCCAGGAGCACCTCAGGAGAATGTGCCTTGCTCAACGTAGTGATAGTGACTTTAATTTCCTGGTTTTCTGGAGAGTTCTTGATTGTGGCACTTCTAAGCCATCTCTGCCATTATTAGTAAAGCTTGTTAAAGACAACAAGAAACCAAAATTGGAGTGTATATACTGTTTATATGTATATGTAGGGCATCACAGCTGTGTTTAAGATTTTGTACTGTATTTGTAAAATGTTAATCTATCAGAAAGTGTTAGTCTATAATGTAATTTACATAATAGTCTGCTAGGACTCTCATTATGTCATGGGTGATTTGATGACTTAATTATTGGGCTTGTTGAGTTTTTCCCCATACCACAAATGAGTGCATTTTTATTTAAATGAGAATTAACATCTCATCATTCAAGAGCCTCTTTGACAAAGAAACCGATTTCGAAAAGTACCACTCCATTTTACGTGCTAAGGCTTTCAAGGACAGTTTTACAAAGACCAAAAATAGATCTAGCAGAGGTGTCTGACATTGTCTCGCTCTCTAGCCTCAGGAGACACCTCTTCAATAGCAGGAGATGTGTGAGGAATACTGAGAGGTGTGCAATGATTTTTGTACTATATTTCATTGTTAGGATCCAGCTCCATTTGTCATTCAAACAAAGCTATATGGCACTAAAAGTCAGCTTGCTGAAAAACAGTTCCACATATTGAAGAGAGAGAAACATATACAATTTCATTACATAAATGTCATACTTATCCAAAGCAACTTCCAATGTATTTAAGGTTATTACTTGATCAGTTCACATATTCCCTGGGAATCAAACCTATACTCTACCAACTGAGCTAAAGGAACAGCATAATTATTTGAAAATCTAAAGCCAAAAGATCAAACTGTGCTTTCTCATTGACTAAGAACCCTCTTAAGGAAAAATAATAAAACATCTGATGGAAGAACAGCTTTGAGCAAAAAGGTTTCAAAGCCATAATTACATATCCAAGGGGTGTGTAATAGTGTGACATATTGCTCACCATGTATACTGTTGGGATGCAATTAAAAATACTGTTCCTATATACTGTATATGGTACTTGAATGGAAGACTGGGATCCCCTTAAGCAGAAGGAGCAGGTGGCCAAGAGGAGGGGCAACAAAAACAGAGCTCTGCCATTGGCACATGATGAGGTGCACCTGGCACTCATTGTCAACACTGCCTTAATCTAGCAATATGCTTTTCTTCAGTGGCTTTAATCACACTGCATCCAATTGCAAATTGTTTTTTAAATCTGATCTTTAGTTATGACTGTACGCACTGTCGTTTCGCACGTATAGAAATAAGATGTTTTGGGTTTGCTTTCCACAGAGTGTAGCATCCAGCATATATCTACATCGGCTGCTATAGTAAAGATTTAAACATCAGCAGAACACCAAGAGACTTATGAGTAGCTGTTATGCCAGAGGATGGCTTCTCCCAGCTGAGTCTGGTTCCTCTCAAGGGTTTTCTCCCTCCACGACTTAAACATCTTATGGAGTTCATACCGCATTAAGGCTTTAAGATAATAAGTCGTGATTTTCTGTAAGGGAGCTTTAAAAAAAATATCTACTATGACAAATGCTAGTGTCACAATCCTGCCTTTTTAGTCTTGTTTTATTCTTGTGTTGGCAAGATTGTGACAGTTTCCTCTGCCCATCTCTCAGGCTGTCCCATGGCGCTGATTCATGATGCTTGTGATTATTGTCAGCACCTGTATCCTATCTCCCTTTCCTCAATTTATTCTCTCCTGTGTCTCGCTCTATTGCCAGATCGTTGTGTTGTGTATGTGCTCCAGTTTTGTCAGTCGGTCCATGTGAGTTCTTTGCCTTCCAGCATCTTGGGTCCTACATCAAATTATGTGACCACAAGACAAATACATTAGACTTGACTTGACTTGAATAGGAACCATGCATGAGCCTTACCTGAACCGGCATTGCGAATAGATTGGGACACAGGAAGAAGAACCACATTAGCTGGTTGGTGTCTATGGCGACAAGGTTGCATATCTGGCCCACCGTCATCTCCCCCATAGACATGTTTGATGTGCAAAGACGCATGATTTTATTGAAGATCTTTGTCTGGAAGTAAAGACGAAAATGATATTATTTTGTATGGACTCAGACAATCGAAAGTTCTAATTTGGGCATTAATAAAATCATTGGCCATTGAAGTCTGTTCATCCATCCATCCCAAAAAATGACTTTAAAGACTAGTACTTTTTTTTGTCTTGCTTTCCAATATCTAAAGTTTATAAAAACGTTATTTATTTGCTTGACTGGCATAAGACTTGTATCTTGTTTTCAGAGAATTCTAATTCAATTTAGTGAGATTTGTCCTTAAAACAAGTAAAACTGTTTGCCACTGGGGTAAGAAAAATAAACTTAATTAAAAGGGAAAACGTTTATTTTGCTTACCCCACTGGCCCCATTGATTTAAGTCTAAAGTTCACTAAATTTGATCCGATTTCCATCCGTCCGTTCAATCTCGACAACATTTTTCAATCAATCAAGAGTAATAGACTGTTGTCCTGACCTGTATGGCTCCTCTCAAGTTGATTCCGGTTTCAATAGCAACATAGTAGGACGCTTGGAGGAACGTTCTCTGAAGGAGCAAGGCGAAGAACAGGAGCACGGCTAGGACGTATGCATTGGCAAGGAACTCCTGGGAGGAGATGAAATAGATTCCAAAATGTTGCATCTGAAAAAAAAAAACAATTTGCAGCCTTCAATTAGCATTAGTCATAATTGCCCTCTGTAATATCAGAGAGATAAGGGGCAGTTAATAACATTACTGCTTTGACACTTTTATCCATCACTTTGTCACCGCAAATCAGTGTGAAAGACCCTTCAGTCCCCCTGGAGGAAAACTGAGGTTAAGTGTCTATAGGGCACAATGTAGTCAGTTCAAACCTCACTTTGCATGTTTAAACCTACAATGTTTCAGTTACTAACCCACAATTTTAACCACTATGCTACAGATTTAGAAGAGGGGTAACACCATTAGCACTGTTGCTCTATTGCCATCTGCTAGCGATTAAAAATACTAAGGCACAGTCCTGTTACCAGTTAGCATTTTTTTCTCATAAGATAGTGCATAAAATGCATTATAATTCTAAATTACAAATATACCATGTAATTAATGATGATGGCTGCAGCAAATGTGTAAATTAAATATAAAAAAGATAGCCAAAGAATAACAGGTCTCCCCAATGCATTTTCCAAATTACATTTTCTTAATTAAGGCAAACTCTATCACTATTATATAAATGCACAAAGTAATGTTTTAAAGACTCACTAGATCTTGCCACTGGCAAGTCAATAACATTTTTGAATACATATCAAATGTCATACAGAATTGTTCCCCTAAACAAAACAGCAGTTTCTACTTTTATCACTATTAAAAGTCTTTATTGAAGATAAAAAGGGCATTGTTATAAATAAATCGTTACTTTAAGTAATTAATTAATGAGTGAATCATGACATAACCATGCAAAGTTTTGTTCATTCATCAAATATCAATGTTACCAGAACCTCCTTGTGATGAAGTGGATTACAATGTCATACAAAGATATTTGAACAGTGTGACATTTGAGAGCCAGACAGCACGCTGTTCAACTCTTCAATATTTGATGACAACGGCATGACGATAAAACCCTTTGTAACACAAGATGAAAATGAAACGCAAGACGCAGATGAAAAGACGCAGCCATGACCTGAAGTTTGTATACCAATGCAACGGTTTCTAATTTTACCATTAAAATTTCACAGAAGAGAGAACTGCTTTATCTTAACTTTCATAGTCAACCGTATAAACAAATATAGCACAAATATATAAAGAATTTACATTTCATTGCCAATGATGCTTATTGCTTTTGCCCAAAAATAATTCAGATTTGTATTGATCGGTTGATCACATTTCGATCAGATGGCCCCCTCCTGTATAAATGGGCAGTTCTTGGCCAAACTAAACTACTATGTGGATCAGATTTTATGCTAATAATCAAGAGTCATATTAAAAACATATTCTTACTGGTGGCTGAATGGTGTGGTTCTCTTTACTGATATGGTGCACAATGCCTGAGATGCAAAGAGGCCCAGCAAAGCCAAGCAGATCTGCCATGAAACGGTAGGTAATGCTGAGGATGAGAGGTTTTCCGAAGGCCTGCCGGAGGGCCGTCCAGATCCACTTGGGCTGCAAACCTTGGGGCTTCTGAATAAGTAACAAAAAATAAAGAGAACGACATTGAAAGAAAAAGTGAAATTTGAAAAATCTTAGCATATAAGGAACAGTTAGCATTTTTCTAAAAGGAAGTAAATCGATAGTTATGAGAATCAAAATGAACTTTATTGCGAAGTATGCTTACACACACAAGGAATTTGTCTTGTTCCAGTGCACAACAATACAAAAACAAGACAGAGATAATAATAATAATAATAATAATAAAAATAGAATAAAGACATAAAGTGAATATGTACACTTATATATCTGTTATATACAGAAGCAAGGGAGTGTAATGACAGAAGAGGTGTGGTATATTGGATAAATATAAATAGCCTAAGCTGTGCACATTATTGCACATTAATTTTTGCTCAATGGGGCAGTTTTAATTGTTCATGAGATGGATAGCCTGAGGGAAAAAACTGTTCCTGTGCCTGATGGTTCTGGTGCTTAGTGCTCTGTAGACAACAGTTCAAAAAGGTAGTGGGCTGGGTGAGTGGGGTCTAGAGTGATTTTTCTAGCATTTTCCTCACTCTGGAAGTATATAGTTCTTGAAGGGGGGGCAGGGGGCAACCAATAATCCTTTCAGTAGTTCGAACTGTCCTTTGTAGTCTTCTGATGTCTGATTTTGTAGCTGCACCACACCAGACAGTTATTGAAGTGCAGAGGACAGACTCAATGACTGCTGAGTATAATATATAATTTATACAAGTATAGTTTTTTTTTTTTTTTTTTTTTTCATTTTCTTACACACAGAAATATTTATAAGATATATTAAATATATACAGTACAAACAGTATTGGTAAATTACTTCTGAAATCTAATCTGGTAAAAATTGTAATAAGTATTTTCGGTTATAATTTTAGGTAATAAAATCTGTTTACTTTTATTTTACGTTTTGATGAAAATCTAATTTTAAGTTTATTAAAGGTATATTCCGGGTTCAATACCCCTTAAACTCATTTTTGCATTTTTGGTTTGCTGCCAGCAATTCTTCACACTCAAATTTAAAAGCTCACCATTCACACATACTGTGGACTAATTGCAAATAAATTGGTCTAATTTTTCAGAAATGTATTCACAAAATTAATTTAATAAATAAATAATAAATAATAATATTTATTATTTCATAAATAATATTGTATATGTTTATAATGTGTAAAAAAAAGTTCATGCACTACCCTCATTATTTAATAGAATATCTCGGCTCCTGAATGGACTAGAAGCTATATCTAAGTGTCATTAGAAAGCTGAGATTCTCCCCTTTGTAAAGGCATCTAACATTTTAGCATCAAAAGCTGACAACATATTTTTCTGATAATTTGTTTAGCATGCTTTTCATGCTGGATTGCATATTTTGTTCTGGACATCTAAGATATAACATTGGATTATTCAGCCAAGCAAGCTCACAGACAAGTAAACAATGGCACTTTTATTTATTTATTTAGAAAACGGCCTAAGGTAAAAGCAGATATAAAGTTTTTAGCTATTTGTGGCTTACAGCAGCAGTGATCGGTGCATAATGAGACCTTTGTATTTTATGACTTCAAATCAAATTTGAGGCCTTAGTTTGTTATTTTATGTAATATAAATTCAGAAGAGATGGTTAGCTCTGTAAAGTTCTAATTCTAAGCTTTCAAATGATACCTCATATGCCTGACTTATGTATACAGGGACTTAAACATTATAAGTGTAAACCTTTTTTGTGTTATAGCCCCCCTTTGGACCTGCCAGCAGGTACATAGAGTATAAGGGGTTCTAAGCACAATCGACAACATTTGTGGCATAATACTTATTACCACAAAAATGTTTTTTTTCCACTCGTCCCTCCTTTTCTTTAAAAAAAGCAAAAATCAGGGCCTGGTTAGCTCAGCGAGTAAAGACGCTGTCTACCATACCTGGAGTTGCGAGTTTGAATCCAGGGCATGCTGAGTGACTCCAGCCAGGTCTCCTAAGCAACCAAGTTGGCCCGGTTGCGAGGGAGGATAGAGTCACATGGGGTAACCTCCTTGCTATACAGTGGTTGGCTCTACCTGAGATTCGTCTCCGGCACCCAGATTGAGGCAAGTCACTACGCCTTACGCCTTACAGACTTACAGTGCATTGGGAATTGGCCATGAGCCAGGGAGGCTTCTGGGATCCAGGATAGGTTTTTGGTTCCTTTCTTGAGTAAGGAGGTCAGGGGAGTTGCAATGTGCTGTAATCACAAATTCATTTTCGGTAAAAGATTGCAAATCCCAGGAAGCGCTGAAGATCTTTGACAGTTTTGGGAACTGGCCACGATTTCTCAGCCTCTACCTTTCCTTGGTCCATTTGGATTCCTTGCGGACTGATGTTGTATCCCAGGAACTGAACATGACTCAGATGGAATGAGCATTTTTCGGCCTTGAGGAAAAACTGGAAATTGCGCAGACGCTCTAGCACCAGAGTCATGTGCTGACGATGGTCGGAGAGGTTCTGGGAGTAAATCAAGATGCCATCTATATGGACAAGAGCAAAATGGTGGGGGTACTCCTGGAACACCTCGTTCATAAAACCCTGAAATTCGGAGGGGGCGTTGACCAGGACATACGGCATTGGTGTTACAAAGGCCGTCTTCCACTCATCACCCTTCCGTATACGAACGAGGTTATAAGTGCTGCGGAGGTCGAGCTTCATGAACACAGTTGCTCATCCTGGAATGAAGTGGATGAGGGGACTGTAACTGTATGTTCTGGGAGTGATAAGAGGTAAATCCTCCCTCTGGGCAGTGGTGCAACCGGCAGGAGCTCGATGGCACAGTCCCATTGTCTATATGGAGGGAGCTGGGAAGCTTTCTTGGGGCAGAACACATCGAGATATTACTGAAAACAGTTAGGCATGTTCAGGGGAAATCAGCAAATCACTTTGTCAGAGCAGAGGGAAAGTCCAGGGTGCCTACAACAAGGCTAGATGCTGACTGAGGGGAAGAGTGCGGTTTAAGTGTGTGTTCTAATG